>CM057388.1:91627259-91942259 GCA_030015415.1 Cynopterus sphinx
CTAGGCACAAAAAGGTAATTCACTGATGGCCTGCTGCCCTTTCTCAGACTCAGGTTTTTTTCCTCATTGTTATTTCTAACTTGACTGATGAAACACAGAAGCTCTAGGGGCCCTACTTATGATAACCAAAATAACCTTACTGAAAAAAGCCACCATTACCTCCAAATAGCCTGAAGTGGTTTGTGTCAGTTAGAGAAGAGAATTATGATGACTCAAACTGTCAGATCAGATAGGCATGAGCTAAGGGACTAAAGCTAGCTATCAATGGTTGGTTGCCCATGTAAAATGAAAATGGCATCCCGGTTCTCTGGGCTGAGACAACTATTTCTAGACCCCCCCCCAACACACACACACACACACACACACACACACACACACACACACACACACACATTTCTAAAGCCTAAAGCATTCTGCAGAACTTTTAAAATCTTCCAAATCTGCAAACTGATTTAGTAAATTGGTATTGTTTTGAATCATGGAGACTAGCACAAAGTAGAGAAAACTAAGTTCATTTTTCTAAAAAGGGAACTTGCTCTAGGCTATTTTGGCCTAAATATATTGTAGAAATCATTCTAAATTACATTTGGCATTTTCCAAATCCAAATTAATTATTTCCAGTTATAAAGTACATTTAATAGTAAGAAATGAATAATTATGATAGTAATGGACACTATTATATTGCACACAATCGATGTACAAGGCATTTTACAAATATCTGTATTCTTTATAACCTATGTTAATATTCTACATTTAAAATTTTTTTAAATGAGTCTTAGTGAGACAAATGTGCCACAAATCAAGTAAACAGCAGAGCTGAGATACAAACCAAGATACCTAAAAGCCCAGATTCTTAGATGGCAATGAAAGGTGGGTGGTAAAGTGGCTCTCCCATTCCTAATCTCAATCAATCTCTTCCCTACCCTCCCCATCCCTGTCCCTGTTGTTCTTCCTCCCTCCCACTCAGATACATGCTCTCATTCATTTCCACAGAAAAGCAATACAAGGTGGTGGGCTGATCATGGGGTTTGATAAACAAACCTGCACTTAAGTTGTGACCTTGCTATTTACTAGCTGCAAATTACGTGATGGACCTCAATTTCCCATTATATTTGATTAAATAAATATACACACTGCCTAGTACATAGACACTTGCTGTATGTTGCCTTTCCTCTTGCTCTCTTTTGATAGCTTGAAGATCAAATGAAGATGAAGTAAAGTACTCTAACAAGGATGGAAGTGGTCCTTTCTACTAACCTACCAAACACATATGGTTAAGTAATGGTAAACAACTTTGTGGCATCTAACCATGATTTTTATCCATAAAATATAAGGTAATAATATATAATGGTCATGTGGGATTTAGCCTAGAAATGCAAGCTTGGTTCAACATTCATAACTCAAACAATGTCATTCACAATATCAACAGCCTAAGGAAGAAAATCCATATGAATATTTATATAGATGCAAAGAGTGTGGCATTCATTCAATAGCCATTTATGATTTTTAAAAATACTCAGCTAATAACTTCCTTGGCCTAATAAAGAATATCTATTTTAAAAACCCACATTTAACTCAAACTTAATGATCAAAGATTTGATTTTCCCCTATAATCAGGAAAAAGGAAAGGAATCTGCTCTTACCACTTCTATGTAACATCATACCAGATGGAAGTCCTAGCTAATGCAGTAAGAGAAAGAAAAAAAAAAGATAAAATTGGAGAGGAAAAATAAAACTTTTTCCTTCACCAAAGGCATATTTATAAAAACAGAAAATCCAAAAAGCATCTACAAAAACTACTAGATCTAATAAGTGACTTCAGCAAGGTTGTTAAATAGAAGATCACTATACAAAAACCAATTATAAATTATAGTTTTACATACAAGCACTGAGCAACTGGGGGCTGAAATTTTTATAGGCATCATTTATAATAGCACCAACATATACGCAATACTCAAGGATCAGTCTAACGAAGTAGTGCAAGATTTATATGTTGAAAATTATGAAAAACATTGATGAGAAAAAACAAAGAAAATGTAATTGGAAAGAGAAACTGTGTTCATGAATCAAAGGACTCAACATCATCAATACTTCAGTTCTCTCCCATATTAATCTATAGCTTCAATTCCACCCCAAATAAAATCCAAGCAGGTTTCTCTTAAAAAGTGCAAGGTGGTTCTAAAAGTCATATGGGGAAACAAATAATCTAGGATAACTAAAAAAAATCAGGAAAAGAAAAAGTTGGAGGACTCAAATCAACTGATTTCAAGACTTAGTATAAAGCTATACTATTCAAGACAGTGTGATACTGGCACAAGGGTAAACACAGTCAACAGAACAGAGCAGAACAGAAATTGATCCATGTATACATATGGTCAACTGATTTTTTGATAAAGTGGCAAAGTTAATTCAGCAGACAAAGGACAGTCTATTAGTCTTTCAACAAATGGTGCTGTAACAATAGAACATATCTTTATTAAAAAAATGAACCTCAACCCAAATAGCACTCTTTATACATAACTTGAATTGAATCAAAGACTGAAATATAAATCAAACCCTAAAGCTAAAAAACTTCTAGGAAAAAAAGAAATGTTTATGATTTTAGTTCTGGTGATTATTTCTTACATAGGACAGAAGAAGCATGAACCATAAAAAAAAGAAAATTGGATAAATTGAATTTTATCAAAATTTAAAACTTTTGCTCTTTAGAAGACAATAATAAAAATAAGAAAACATGCCTATCAACAGATGATTGAATGAAAATGTTAGAGTTCATATATACAATGGAATATTACTCAGCTCTTAAAAAATGAAATCCTACCATTTGCAATGACATGGATAGACCTAGAGGTAGGTTATTATGCGGAGTGAAATAAGTCAGACAGAAAAAGATAAATACCATATGATTTCACTTATATGCAGAATCTAAGGAACAAAAAGAACTAATTGAAAACAGACTCACAAATCAGAGGATGATCTGGTGACGGTCAGAGGGGAGGAGGGTTGGGGGATTGGAAGAAAAGGGTTAAGAGTTGAGGAAGTACAAATTAGTAGTTGATAGCTATGGGGCTGGGGAGCACGACATAAGGAATGCAGTTAGCATTAATGTAATGGCTAGGTGAAGAGCCAGAGGAGAGAAAGTGCCATCAGGGAGATCGTTTCATAAACTATATAAATGTCTAACCAATGTACTATATACTTGAAACTAATAATAAAATAACATTAAAAAAAGAAAACAAGACATAAACTGGGAAAAATATTTGTAAAACACATGTCACAAAAGGCTGATGACCAGAATACATAAAGAACCCTCAAAATTGTGTCTCTCTGTGTGTGTGTATACAAAGACACACACAAAACTGTATATTTAAAAACTTGCCCAATTAAAAACCATTAAAAGACACTTGCTCAAAATCATTAGTCATTAGGAAAAATGCAGAATAAAACTGCACTAAACAATTACTAGAATGGCTAAAATTTTAAAAGATATTGAAGCAACTGGAGCCTTATATTGCTGATAGGAATCAGAACTGAGTCACTTTGGAAAGCCTGATAATTTCTTATAAAGTTAAACATACACTTGTAAAAAAGCAAGCCATCCCACTCCTTGGTATTTATCTGTGAGAAATAAAGATATATGTCCACACAAACACCAGAATATAAATGTTTAGAGCAACTTTATTCATAATCAACTGTTGAATGAATAAACAAAGTGTAGTACATTCATATAGTGGAATTTTATTCAGCAATAAAAGGCAGCAAACTCTGAATGAATGCAATGACATACATGACTCTAAAAAGTATTATGCTAAGTGAAATACCAGACTCAAAAGGTTATACGTTTTGATCCCATTTATCTGAAGTTCTGAAAATGACAAAAGTATAGAGACAGATATCAGATCAGTAGGTTGCCAGGAGTTGGCAGTATAGGGAGGGGATTGACTACAAAGGAGCATGTGAGAACATTGTGCATGACAGAAAATTCTATTATCTGGATTCCAGTAGTGGCTACAAGCTATATATAATTTTGTCAAATTCACAGAATTGTACATACTAAAAAAATAAGGTAAATTATACTGTATGTAAATTATACCTCAATAAATCTGAAAAATAATGGACATTTCAAAATTGGCCAACTATTTTATGCAGGGATCTATGACTAATCTGAACTAAAAGTGCTGAGTTTTAACTATAAGTTTAAGATCCATGATTAAAGGATAGAAAGATAAAGATAGTTTTGTGTGCCTTTCAGGGCTCACTGATAAAATTGTGTAAAAAAGGCCTGTGGGAAGAAAGTGATAAATATGTAACTTAAGACCAAAATACTACATTTGCAATTTATTTGAAACAGATTAACCTAAAATGATAAATGGCCACTAACTGTCACTGCCAATTGCCTGAGTTTGTAGCTGACTCATTCAAAGGACTGCCTAATGAGTCATGAACCTGTTCAAGTACTAATTCTCATTGATTTACAAGTGTTCTGATTTATAAGAGCAGGGAAGAAGCATATTCATTCTGTGTGATTTCTTTCTCTTGATTAATTTTGAAGAGACACAGTAGAAGCTTATCTTGGTAGCAGATACTGCAGGGCAGGAGAAACTAAATAGTTGTCCAGTCCCCACTCCCACCCCCAAGGGCCTTTCTCCTTGTTTGGAAAGCTATTCAGTGACAGTTGTAGGCAGGTGTCTAGCAGGGGTCCCCAAACTCCAGGCTGTAGACCAGTACCGGTCGGCGGCCTTTTAGGAACTGGGCCACACAACAGAAGGTGAACGGCAGGCAAGCGAAGGAAGCTTCATCTGTATTTGCAGCCTCAGCCCCACCTCAGATCATCAGGCATTAGATTCTCATAATAGCACCGGCCCTCTGTGCCAAAAAGGTTTGGAGCCACTACAGCAGTGGATAAACCAGCATGCATGGTCCTGGGTTTGTAGGGAGCTACAGTCAAAAAACAGTGGTAGTAGTCATTTAAGTAGCATTCTCAGAGCCCCAAGGGAGACCTAAACTGACAAAACATATAAGACTTGTCTTCATTTCTTCACTCACTCATTCATTCATCCAACAAATATTTTTCAATTTCTAAAAATTTATATTTTAAAGTAAAGCACTACTTATATCTCCTACAAATACACATTACATACTCAAACACTACTTTTTTGGTTAGTGACTAGTTTTAAACTGTATTTGTCTAATATGATGTGTGTGTGTGTGTGTGTGTGTGTATACACACACACACACACACACACACTTTAGGATAAAAGTGGTCAACAGTTTTAACAAAACCACTCTCTTCAGCTGATGTGGTTAAATTTTCTGATAGCTTACTGCAAGAATTTTTTTTTTGAGGGAATTACTATTGAACAACATTCATATGATAACATTTTATTGAAAAGAAATAAACCAAATGTGCTTCCTTCATGTGATCCTAGACATTTTTCCTTTTAAGGAATTTATTACTAATTACAGAATTTACAAAAGAAAAAAAGAAAAAAAAACCTTCCTCATTTGATGTCAACAAACTGAAATGTGAGTGAATACAAGATTAAATCACATTGGAGACAAAGACAAATGTCCATATCTCAGCATTTTGGCTAGCATTGTATGAGATTAATGTATCCCTTACTTTCTGAGGAATGATTACAACCTGTTTACAGAAAAGATAACAGAAGTTTCTCAAAATTAAGTAAATTACCCAAATTTTCATATCAAACAAATTATACAGCCAAAAAATTAAAACAAGTCTTACTAACTCCATATTGAAATTCTTCAGGACTATCCTCCTAAAGAAATATGAGAGAACAGATATGATGACACTGTGAATTAAAAGCTAGATTTGATTGAGAAATGTACTACTGAAGTTTAAAAAAATAATGAGCAGTTGGGGGGAAATGGTCATTCAATTGTGTTTATAAATTTCCCAAAATCTTTTCACAGAAACAGCAATTTGGAAGGCAATAAAGAAAAGTACTTCAATAAACTAGGGATGTAATATGCCCAAATACTTCAGAATACAAATGAGTTTTCCAAACCACTTATATATCACAAGGAGACGATCTATGGTGGTGCAGAGGATAGTGAAGGGAACATTCAAAAACTGTTCTGCATTCAGGCAGTGAGGGAATGATATCAAATGCAGAACATTGCTTTAAGGCCACACCCCAGCCACACAAGGGGCTCCAACAAATATTGATTGACTGCTCATTCTGGGCCAGGCTCTGTGTTAAGGCTGAGGACACAGAGATAACTGCTTGGTCTACGATAGCTTACAATTTTCTGGTGGGCAGGGGTGGGGGTTGTTTAAGGTCCAATAACAGCTAACAGGCTGGAGGGCACCTTAATGGAAGAGTAAAGTTACAATTGTGATTTATTATTCCTTGTATGCCATTTTCCATCAGGTTCTCAGCAGTCATTCCAGATAGCAGGAACAGCATATGCAATATAAGTATGAGTAAGCATGATATAGCCCAGAAATTGCACAGAATTCTGGGGGCACTGACAGCCTGATAGAAAATGGTGTATAATGAAAGTGGAGAGGTAGGCATGACCCAGGTTGAGAGTTTTGTAAGTTGTGCCGAAAAATTAGCTGTCAGTTTGTGGAGTAGACAATGCAAAGCCTATTAACAGGGAAGAAAGAAACTATAAGATTTGCATTTAGAAAGGTGATTAGAAGGGCAAGTCAAGGGTAGACAGAGGCAGAAAGGAGATGGGGAGTTTCCTCTCTCTCTTTTTCAGGTAGTTGAAAAGCTACTGCGAGTACCATAAAGTTGGTGTTAATTGTAGAGCATCTTCAAGAAGCAACCTTGTGTCATGCAGAAAAAATGACCCATTTTTCTGTCCACTGCATGTCTCTAGTTATTGTGATTATTTCTCTATTCACACCCCCCACCAGAGCAACAACTCCCAAATGACAGTAATATTCCCTCTCTCTCTCTCTCTCTCTCTCTCTCTCTCTCTCTCTCTCTCTCACACACACACACACGTGTGAGCGCACGCACGCGCAGGCACGCGCAGGCACGCAGTCCCTGGCTAACAGATAGATGTTCAGTAACCATGTTGACTGACTGAACAAATTAATTAATTAACTGATAGTTTAGGCCCAAGAAATCAATTGAGAACTGTTGGAAAATGAGACTGATGTGTTACTTTGGGAGTGGGTAAGCCACCCATCACAGGGAAAGTTGAATTGGATGCCTTTGTAAGTCTTCCAATGTGAAGATTTTATGATTCTTGGCCACTTGGCCACTCCCTTGAGAAAGTTAACAAGTGGCTGAAAATGGGGCGTGAGATTTGTTCTAAAGAAAGACAAAAATGTCCCAATAAAAATGTCAACAGGTGAGTTTATAAGATTGGGAAATAATGAACTAAGTCAGGCAGAAGCTAATATTACAATTTTAATAATGGCCCCAGAAAAAGAAAACCATTGACTACCATAATTAAGCTTCTGAAGGCAGTCAGTTCAGTAGATCAGGCCCTGTAGTCTACACAGACCCCTCCATATCGGTGGAAGGGAATGTCAGGTATATGAAGCTGGGCCTAGAAGCAAGATCTAGGAGGAATTCCAAGTAGGCAATAATGTGCAATTGGAAAAAGAGAGTGGGCAACAATAGGCAGAGGTCCAAGCAGGTGAGCAGTGAGCATCATGATACTCAGCATGGAGAAAGCAGATAGAATACAATAGCAAGGAAATCTGGTAAAAAGCAATTAGTGAACAACAATGAGCTGCAAAGTCCCAACCACAAGCAGGCATCTGGGCAGGACTTAAGTTCCCGACAGTCCTGGCTAAAAGAAAGCATATTCCTAAGCTTGGAGGGACTGGGGCACCGACCACTGTTCAAGGACTTCACAGGTGAAAAACAGGACAGGGCTCAGTTTCTGGCACAGAAATACAAGACCATTCTTATTCACAAGGAACTAAGAAAAAGCAGGCTTACAAAAACCTAAGTACACAAAAGTCAGAATGAGAACAGCACACACGCTGATCTGCTGAGCTAGCAGCCTGAGGTTCCCCAAATTCTCCCCAACGCAGGATAGGTTGGTGCCCAAAGCCTCATTCAAGGGCTGATCTGCCCCAACTCTGTCCGCTGGATTGCTGTGAAGACATAAAAGCCAGCAGGCCCTCACAGCCCTCCCAACATCAGACAGCATGAGGCAAGACCATGAGCAGAAAAGAATTGTTCAAAGAATACCAATGAAAGAGAAAGAGTCTGTCAAGTGGAAGGACCTGAGAAGAAGAATATGCAATTCAGTGTACAAACATCTCTTCTCACTTTTCTCCATCTACCACCATTTCTCTAATCCAGAATACGTGTTTTTAAAAAGCTCCATGGCCCTTAGTTATTACCCCAAAACCTATTTGTTTATATTTTGTTCATTTTTATATTTGTAGCCATATCTAGAAAACATAATAATTTGACATTAGTTCCTTGGTCAAGACCCATGCCCTCAACTAGATACAAAACACATTATGGGATGAGAGCCCATATTGCTGCTCTTATTTCCCATTCTGAACCACAGACTCAGAAGGTCTTGAGGGGTTTAAACAATGCTTTGGCCTACCTACTCCCATTGTACAGATAAAAATCTGAGACCCATTGATGAAGTTGCACAAAAAAGGAAGTTATGCAACAAACTAGTGGCAAAGCCAGCAATGAAAACCAGATGCCTCTGCTCCTTCCATGTCTGCAGTGTCAGCAAATCTGGGGGAGATGCCCATCATTAGGTAGGAGTTCACACACAGCCCAACAGAAAAATCTCTTTCCATCTGCACATATGTTCTTCCACACATAACAGAATGGACATCCACTAGAGGTTATACAATTTGGATCACATCCAACTCAAAAGCAAAAGAAAGCCTCAATCATCACCATCTGATTATAAGATTTTGCTGCAGTGGAGAATTAATAAAATTCATCATAGAGGCTCATCTGTTGCACGACACACTCATTCCTTGATATCAAAACTCCCTAACAAATCTCAACACAAAATGTGCTGATGACTTTTTTCACTAGTACTTCCAGATCTTCATCTATTACTCTGACAATCATTTGCAGGAATGTAATTAAGAGTTTACTTGATCCATTACATCTATATAATCTTTTGTACTTATATGAAAGCTGGGAGAATAGAAAGGGTCTCATTTAGGGAAATATTTTTCACTGTTACTTCCAAATATAAATAAATGAAAAGAGAAGGTGAGAAAGTCTAATGACAGGTAAATCATGAATAACTGAGTTGCAATAACATCTGAAGAATGTGATTTAAATTATTTAATAATAGTCACTTGGAGTCACAATAGGTATCTGTTTACTTTCTGTGTGCCTTTCCTTCTGGAACAATCTTCCTAAGAAGTGCTTTAAATTTTGTTAGGTGCCAAGGACATGAATTAAGGATGGGGTAGGTAAAGAGTGAGTGGGGCTGCTGGGGACAATGTATCCATGGCGCTGACCCTGGTCAGTAGTCTTTGAGCAAGTACTGTCACTTGCTAATAAATCTTTCTCCCTCATTCTTTGCTCCTTTTGAATCTGATTTCTAGGAATGAACCTTCTTTGTGACATATGCTGTATATTATCTGAATTGAAGAAGTCCCAAGTTTATGTGAAGTAAAGCAATGTTCTTTTTCAAAGCTCTTATTTCTTAAAATATCAAAACCCGCAAAAAACACACGCAGAGTTGTTATTATTATCCCTTCAGATCAATAGCTCAGACACTGCTATGAGATATTAAGAAAGGAGTTAAGACAAGCAAATCTTAATGGCTGCATCTATTCTGGCAAAAGAAGCACAGCAGAGAGGTACAAACATATTAAAAACCATTTTAGCAAGTGAGTTCTTGCCAAGCAAAAAAGTCCTGGGCCACTCTATCTATTCAAATGTTTTCAAAGAGGTTTTAGCTAGCAGTCAATTAAAGTCTAAGAGCAGCTACAGGCAAAGAGAGGTTTGGAGGCTGAAAAATAAGAGCACATATGGGCAATAGCTGGAGACAGGAGTATTTGCAAAAATATATTAGGTTCCATTAACTGCTCCAGAATAAACGTTCACAAAAATATTCATTTTAATTTTAAATCCCTTCAGCCAAATAAACTTCACAATTTAAATAAACATTTGAAACATGTCAACTGCATATACTTATCTCCTAATTAAAGTAAAACTTAAAAGGAGATACCAAAAAATAAGGTCCTGCTCAGTAAGAAAACATGGAATCTTACATTTAAAGAACAATATCTTCTGTTGTACTTAGTGACTTGTTTCCAAAGAGTACAGTATGGAAAGGAGGAAAAAAATTAACTTTACAGTGCAGAAATCTGGTAAACACTAGTAAAGACAGGTGATTAACATTAACAGAGATAAGTTATATTGATAATATGTTCTCTTAATGTGGCATGGTAAAAATGGCAATTCACCAATCCAGTCTTCTTCCCAAAACTCAATAGCCTCAATCTAATCATGGAAGAAGAAAAAACAAACAAACAAACAAACAAAAAAACAGAGAAATCCCAACTGAGGGACATTCTGTAAGATACCTGACCAGTACTTCTCAAAACTGTCAACACCATTTAAACCAAAGAAAATCTGAGCACCTGTCACAGCTAAGAGGAGTCCAAGGAGTTATGATAACTAAATGTGATGTATTATCTTGGATAGGATCCTAGAATAGGAAAATTACATTAATGGGAAAATGAGGAAATCCGAACAAAGTATGGGCTTTAATGAATAATAATGTATCATACTGGTTCACTGATTGTGACAAATGTACATTACTAGCACAAGATGTTAGATGTTAATAATATGGGAAACTACATGTGGGGCAAATGAAAACTTATTGTGCTATCTTTGTAACTTTTTTGTAAATCCATTCAAATTCTGTGCTTCTAAACTGGTATATAAGAGAATCCATGAAGCTTGGGCACCTGTTGTGTGAGAAAGAAATCTGCCATTAATTTCCTATGGATCACCTAATAGTCATGAGGAGGAAATGGTTTTGTCAAAAGTGTCCTTGAATCAAACATGGAGCAAATGTAAAGTCAATGGCAAAACTGAGGATGAGTGGCCTTTAACAATGCAGTCAATCCATCAGCAAAAACAGAGTGATGGTATAGCACAGCCCTGGAAACCAAAGATAGCAAAGATTATGTGCATCCAAATCTTGGTAATGCTTCAAACTCTTTATATATAAATCTACAAATGATAACAACCTAAGCTTTAGCAAAAAATACTTTTGACCTTGTATAAAAAACATTTAAAAAATAAAAAACAAAGTGCACCAACACTGGAATCATGGGCATTGTCAGTTTTATAATCATTTCCTGGATTTGGATGGCAATACATAAAAGTTAGATTTGGAGGGATAAGGGTTGAAAGTGCTATGTAATTTTTAAAGTAAGATGACTAATCAAGTAACCTTGCTTACATTTCAGTTGACATCTGAAGACATCAAACGATAAAAAGAGGAGGGGAGAGAATGAAAAGTAGTTATTACCCACTGTTGGTCAAAAACAACGTACTTAATTTTGAAATTGGGTTTAGGGAGTGATGTCAGAAACATGGCGGAGGGAGAGACATCCCCAGATCTCTCCCCTTGAGACAATAAGCTGAACATCTAAAACTCAACAGAAACACCCAAACTGCACACCAGCACATCCGAGTGTGGGATCTGCACATAAGAGCTACCACAGGGCATCTTTTACCCTCCAATAGTAAATGAATTATGTTATGAGTCTCTAGGGAAAAAAAAGTGGATTTAAATTGAAGTTCACACTTTACTTAGCCTGAGTTAACCCTCAGTCAATATTTTTATAGAACACTGGTTTTCACACATTATGCATCAGCATCACCCGGTTGGTATGGTACAACACAGAGTGCCAGACCCCACCTCCAGAGTTGCTGACGCAACAGGTCTGAATCAGAGGCCAGAGAAGTATGTTTTTACTAGCTCCCAGGTGTTGAAGATATTTGTCTATGATACTTGTCTTTTGTAACATTCTAACAACATAAAAAAAAATAGCAAACCCACATTTACATGATTTGGGAAATTTCTGCTTTTTCTTTAGCAACAAGTATTTGTTTGAGCATTGATTCCAGTGCCCTGCACCATACTAGATACTAGATCTGAGTATAGAGCAGTGAATACGTAAAAGCACTTGTCCTTAAGTCTTGTTCTAGAAGGGAAGCCAGCTAATAATTAGTTCCAAGATTAATTACTAATTACAATTACAGAAAGACCTACGTAAGAGAAGTAAAAGGTACTGAGAGACCCTGTGAGACTGGGTGCTGACCTGAGTAGGGGTGAAAGGAAGGCTTCCTTAAGGAAGCGGTGCTTGAGCTTAGTTTTGGAAGAATATAAATAGGGTCCTTGGGGACAAGATTCCATACAGTGGGAGCAGTGTGCAGTAGAAAGGTGGAACCAATGGAACTGCAGTATACAAGACAAGAAGCAATAGTAGGAGATGTTGATGCACAAGCAGGCAGAGCTGGTAGGCATGGTAAAAAGTTTAAATCCTACTTTAACTGTGACGGAAGCCACTAGGGCTCGTTAGCATGAAGTTGACTTAAATTAATGTATGTTTTAAAAAAAACAATCAGTCTAGCAGCTTTGCAGTTATGGATTAAGAATGGATCCAAAAAACTATTCAAAAAGCATAATCTTCAAGCTTTGGTGATGGACTGGGTAAGGTGGAGAAAGAGATAGGAGGAAAAGTTGAAGGGTAACTTCCAAAACTGTAAAATGTTGTGAAGTGACCAGTGGTGTTTTTCCAGTCAGACTTGAGGTTTTCTCTGTGGTGTAGCATGAGAGGCAAAAAAATTTATTTTATCAGCACTTTCAAAAAGATGGATTCACAAAAATACTTAAACAGTAGGATGATAAATCAAATGCTTCCCTTTTCTAAGAAAGGAAAATTCCTTTTGAGAGCATTATATATTAAGCTCAAAGTTAACCTTATTGTCTCCTTTCACAGTTGTGGAAGCAAAGACTAACAGGGTTATTCATCACATTCTGCAATCTCTGAACTATTAGAACAATTTTATTTTTACCTATCTCATGGCATTTATCACCTTCTGCCTTGTACTGTCAATATATATCTATGTATCGTATCCTCCTTTCTTAACTGTTAAATTCTCTAATGAAAGATGATTACTACCACAATAAGAAATGCCAGAGACAATCTATGTATCCAAACCAAGTAGTGTTGACTGTGGGAAAGGACATTAGAGAAAAAATTGGCAGAAAATCCTATTCTTTTTTTCCTGTTAAGCAAAGGAGTTGCCCTAAAAAAAAAGTGATGCAGGAGTAGAGTAGAAAAAGGTGCTTATTATGTATTTTACATTGAAATATACTTAAAGCAGCACTCAAATAGAAAGAAGGAAAATAGTGAAAGGCTAGAAAGCATTGTTTTTTTGTAATTGGAGGCCAAACTAAGCAAGATTTAGATGACCATGGGTGAACATGAAAATACTTTTTTATGTTGCCACATCCTTAAAACAGCTGACTGAAATCAACCAGAGTTCTATAACAGATAAGAAATAATGCCTATTCTTAGAAAAAAAAATCAACTCCCTGGGAGAAAAAAAACTATAAAACAAGAATGTGCAACACTCTGAACTGAGAGTTTCAGAAGAATGTTAGTTCCTCCGGTCTTAGGGAGCTAAGCTTATCATTTATCAGAGCCAAGATAAAATCTTTCAGTCCAAAAATTCTCAGAAAGATGCCTCAGTCCAGGTCACAGCATTATAATTCATCAACCCAGTATTCATAGTTTAAGGCCTTCTAGTATTGCTTGCTCTAAGTGAAAACTGTGGCATAATGCTATCATTCCACTAACCAAATACTTTCAAACAAGATCTAAGATTCAAGCATATGAAAACCAACTCTGCGTAATCGTAAGCCTCCTAACAACTCAGAAGGGCATTTCTTGCTCACAGACTTCATTCAAGGCTTTATTCACATAGCACCTTTTCAGGGAGCCCTTCCTTTGTCACCCTATGAAAACCTGCAACCTTCGTCACCTGATACTTTCTATCCTCCTTCCCTGCCTTATTTTCCCTTTATCACTCATCACTAGCATACAATATATTCCAATTATTTATCTTTGTTGTCTGCCCAAATCTGTTCATCCTTTCTTCCTGAGCACCTATCTGGCTTTTCAGCTAGAAACTACATTTCCCTGTATCCCTTGTGCCTAGGAAGGACCATGTTAACTGATTTCTCCAAAGGTATGTGTAATATTGATGAATGAAACTTCCTGGTCATGTTCCTAAAGAAGGTTGCCCTGGACCCTTCTTTCCTTCTAGCTGGCTAGAACTTGAAAACCAAATGCTGAGGAAGGCAGAACTGCTCCACTAGCCTGGGACCCTGAATAACCTCATGGGATAGAGGCTGGCTCCTTGCCCTGGGCTATTACATGCCACAAAGACAAACATCTTTCCTGGCCACTGTATTTTGGAATTCTTTGTTTTATTAGTTTACCTTCTACCCTAACAACACCCTCCTGCATTAAAATGTAAGGTCCCTGGGGAAAGATTTTTGTCTATTTTACTTATCAGTGCATCCTTAGCAAGTAGAACAGTGCCTGTGACACACAGTAGGATACTCGATAAATATTTGTGAATTGATTTAGTGGACAACTTCACTGTTGCTCTTCCATTTCTCCAAATCACCTTTGTGGCTTGAAGAAGTTTGGATCATAACATACCAACTGTTCCCAAGACAGTGCCCCCAAAGTTCCTATACTTCTTTCCCTGCCATGTTCCCCCTTCCCTCCATTGAATTTGCCCTTCAGCTCCATTTACCTTCCTTTCAGTTTCCCAAAGGCCTGGCTCTTGCTCAACTAAGGGCCTTTGAACAAGCTGGTTCCACTATCTACTCCCAAACCCCTTTATCGAAGCAGTCCCTCACTGAACTCTATTTTTAACCAACCATAAACAATTATTTTTATTTTCTTAACTTTTCTTTTTGAAATAATTTAAGACTAGTAGAAAAGTTGCAAATACATAAATATATACATAAAGATTTCCCGTAAACTTTCACCCAGATTCCCCAAATGTTAATATTTTTCATAACAAGAGTACTAGGATTGAAATCATGGAACTAACATTGCTGCAATACTGTTATTTAATTTATAAAACTCATTTGGGTTTCACCAACTGTCTCACTAATGTTCCTTTTCTGACCCAGGATCCAATCTAGGATTTCACATCACCATTTAACTGTCAGGTCTCCTTAGCCTCTTTTAGAGTGGGACAACACCTCAGTGTTTGTCTTTCATGACCTTGACTCTGTTAAAGAGCAAAAGTCAGAAACTATATATATATATATAAATGTCCAACCAATGTACTGTATACATGAAACTAATAATAAAATTGGGGGAAAAAATCAACTCAGTAAATTTGAAGATCTAATTGGGCTTGTAAGGGTTAAAACTTCCCAGTAAACCAGCCACAGCGTGGTGATACCTCTAGGCAGTAAATCAGTCACAAGAAGAGCACGCCAACCCCAAGAAGAGCACAACATTCCAGGATACAGATAACAAGACCATCTACAAGGCCATGTTTAAAACTAGCAAATTCCCCGGCTACATTTATCTTTGTAATGACTAACTCCTGCTAGCTTTGTGAAGGACCAACTTCTATTTTTTTTAACTCACTTTGTTCTGGAATGCAGTGGGGGGGGACTTTTATAAACTGCCTCCCCTAAGAACCTGACACTGGTCCCTTCTAACCCTGCTTGGTAGAGGGTCGGTCTCCGGCTGGCTAATAAAGGCTTGTAATTAATCTCATTTGGCTCCGTGGGTCTTGGTTGCACCATAACATATGTAGGCCCCAGCAAGATCTCTCCAGAGGGAGGGATCTCCTAAGACCCGCAACCCCCAGTCACCTTGGTTGAGGACTTGCTTCGTCCAGGGGGTGGACACTGAGAGACGTTCCTCAGCCCTGGACGCCAAGCAGCCTCACCCAGGAGGGCAAGAGGAAAAAAGTTTTCATTTTAACTGTAATTGGGCACAAGCCATCTGGAAGAGCTTCACCGGTGAATAAGACTGCATTAACATCTATATAGATGCATTGGTTCTGGTTCTGTCTGGTTGGGCCCCTGGATAACTAGTGGAAGGCTGGACACAGCAATACTTCCCTAGTTCGGTCACCCTCTTGGCCCTCTTACCCCGTGTAGCTTGCTGCTCAACTCAAGTTCCTGAGGGGTATATTCAGGTGAGTCAGGAAGGACCCGAGGAGGTACAGCCAGTAAAACGCCGATGGGCCCCACTGGTTTTCTGGCTACCTCCTTTGTAGTCTGGTCAGCAAAGGAGTTTTTGTTTTTTTTCTAAATTGTTCCTTTGGTGGCCTGGGCAGTATATAATGGCTACTTTCTTTGGTAGCCAGATGGCCTTTAGGAGGGCCAGAACTTCCTCTCTATTTCTGATTCCTTCCCCCCAGAAGTTAGAAGCCCCCTTTCCTTATATATTGCCCTAAGCACATGTACAGTGGCAAACGCATACCTGCTATCAGTGTAAATGTTGACAGTCTTGTCTTTACTTCACCTCAGCACTTGGGTCACTGCAGTGAGCTCAGCACATTGGGCCAATGTCCCTTGGTTCAGCGCTTGAGCCCAAATGACATCTTCCCGAGCATACTTTACTCCTTCAAACACAAAGCTGTATCCATCTGTATACAAAGTGGCATCTGGATGGGGCCATGGTGTGTCCTTCAGGTCCAGCCTGAGGCTGGCAATGCCTTCTAGAAACCTAAGGCAATCATGCACAGGCACTTGTGGGTTGTCATCAGGGAGAAGGGTCGCTGGGTTCAAGGCAGAAGTTTTCAGAAATTGTATTAAAGGGGGTTAAGGAGGAGTACTTGGTATTGGGTAATCCTGGCATTCGATATCCATTGATCCGGTAGGCTGCATAGGATTGCCTCAACAGCATGTGGGGATACAATCTGCAAGGTTTGTCCTGAAGTTAGCTTCAAGGCCTCTTTGGTCAGGATGGCTGAAGCAGCAATTGCTCTTAAACAGTTAGGCCAACCTATGGCTACATAGTCTAGTCTTTTTGAGAGGTGTGCAACCGGTCACTTTCAGGGTCCTTGAGTCTGGGTGAGGACCCCCTCTGTGATATCCCTCTCCTCAGTCACAAAAAGTTGAAATGGTTTTTCCAAGTTGGGGAATGCTAAAACAAGGACTGTGGTTAAGGCAGTCTTTAAGGCTGCAAAGGCCTTTTGTTCTTCTTTGCCCTAAGTCAAGGCTTCAGCTTTCCCTCCAGTGGCTTGGCTAAATCATCAAACTTGGGGATCCACAACCTGCAGTACCCCACAGTCCCTAGAAACTCGTGGACCTGTCACTTCGTGGTGGGTTGAGGTATTCTTAAGATGGCCTCAACCCGACTGGTTGACAGGGCCCGATGGCCATCCTGTGCAGTTTGTATCCTAAATAGGTGACTTGGGGGATGCAGAGTTGGGCCTTCTTAGCGGATACCCGGTAGCCCTTAGTCTCTAAGTCTATTAGCAGGTCCTCAGTGGCCTGCTTGCATTCTTCCTCTGTAGTAGAGGTTAGAAGGAGGTCATCAACATATTGTAACAAGACAGTGTCAGGGTGACCCTGGCTAAAGTCAATGAGGTCCCAGCTTAGGGCTTCATCAAATAAAGTGGGGGAGTTCTTAAACTCCTGGGATAGTTGGGTCCAGGTCAACTGTCCTGAGTACAGTTTACCTGGATCTTCCCATTCAAAAGTAAATAACGGTTGGCTTACCTTGGCTGGGGCAGAGTGAAAAAGGCGTTTCAGGTCCAGTACTGTATATACTTGATGGCTAGGTGGCAGCTGGCTCAGGGGAGTATAAGGATTAGGGACCATGGGGTATATGGTCTCCACCCACTTGTTTATTTCTCTGAGATCTTGCACTGACCAATAATCCTGGGTACCTGGCTTCTGAACTGGCAGCAAGGGAGTGTTCCAGGGGGAGTGGCAGGGTACTAGGATTCCTTCATCCAGGAGCCTCCTGATATGCACAGCAATGCCAGTTCTTCATTCTGACTAATAGGATACTGCCAAACCCTAATGGGCTCTGCAGTGCTTAGTAAAGTCACTATGATTGGAGGCTGGTGTGTTGCCAAACCAGGTGGGTTAGTTTCTGCCCATACTCGGGGCACTTTCTGTTGTAGTTCTTATAACAGACTAGTACCCAGAGCAGGTGAAGAGACCGGTCTTCAAGCAGGAGGTACTCCTCTGAGAGGGGGCAAGTTAACATGATTGAGGACAGGATGGAAGTTCCCAAAGTCAATTCAGTATGGTCTCCTTTGAATAATATTGTGGCCTGGAGCTTCTGTAATAAATCCCTCCCAAGAAAGGGGTACAGGCACCCTGAGATGACGAAGAATGAGTAAGTAATAGTTCCTTTTCCTATGTCTGTAATCTGGGCCTTGATCCAAGGGTAAGATTTGCCATGCCCAGTGGCCCCTGTGTCAGTCTTCTCTCTTGAAATGGGGCCATGGGCTTCCTGCAATAAGTCACCCCTGTGTTTACTAAAAAGTCCACAGATTTGACCCCAACTTGTAATGTTATCCTGGGCTCCCAGGGGCTCATAAGGTAGGAGTCCTGACCTCTTCATTCAGCATCCTCTAACATAATAAATGGGGCCTTTTTCCCTAGGTGCTGGCTTTGACCCTGGCCCTTTTTGGGGCACTCGTTCTTCCAATGTCCCTTCTTACAGTATGTACACTGGTCCATCTTTAAGTTACTCCAACCTTGATCTGGCCGAGCAGGCCCAGTGGCTTATCTTGTCCTACAAACATAACCTTTTGGACATTATCCCTGTTGTTGAACACCTTCTGGACAATCTCAAGAAGCCTGGATAAGCTCTCTCTCTCAAACCCTTCTAGTTTCTGTAGTTTCTTTCTGACATCTGGGGCTGACTGACTGACAAAAGCTAGATTAATGGCTTGCCGATTATTGAGGTCCTCCGAGTCAGTAGGAGTATACAACCTGTAAGACTCTAGCAGTCTTTCTAGAAATGCTGCCGACGAATTGTCCCTAGCCTTAACAACCTCACTTACCTTAGACAAATTGGTCGGTGAGCCGCAGCCCAGAGGCCCTGGTGTAACAACTGGTGATACCTTTGGAGAGCCTCCTTACCTTGATCTGTGTTGGGGTTCCAGTCGGGTAGGGTGCTAGGAAATACATGTTGTACCCATGCAGGGTCAGCGGTGGGCTGCCCAGTAAGGGTCCAGGACCCCTCTTGCAGCTTCCCTTAAAATGTGTCCCTTTCCTTCTGTGGTGAACAAAACCTGTAAAAGCTGTTGGCAATCATCCCACATGGGTTGGAGGGTGAAAAAGATGGACTCTAAAAGGGAGGTTAAGCCTTGGGGTTTTTCTAAGGAAGATGGAGTCTGCAGTTTCCAATTTTACAGATCACTAGTTGAAGAGGGAACATATACTATGAAAGAGGCCTGGGTGTCTCCCCTAGGAGGGGCTATCTGCCGGAGAGGCACCAGGACAGCCGCTGATTGAGACAAGTCAGGGATAGGATCAGGATCCTGTGGAGGGTGGTAGACAGCCCCCGTCTGAGTATGTGGTAGGCTCCGGAGAGCGGCTGCTTGGATCTACCTTCCCGATGAGTGCCCTTTAATACCCAGAGCTCTCGCCGAGAACTCATTTCTCTTGTACATCAGAGGGCCCATCTTGGGGGTACCAAATTGATTGAGCTGTTGAAAAGAGATTACTATATAATTAGGGCTACATCGAACTGCTAAGGAAGTGACTGCAAGGTGTCACATCTGTGCCCAGGTGAACCCCGGACCACCCGCTAAAGTCCAAGTTAGCACCAGCCTTAGAAGTCAAGCTCCAGGAGAACATTGGGAACTAGATTTTACAGAAGTCTGTCCTGGAACTTTTGGATTCAAGTATTTGCTTGCGTTTATTAACACCTTCTCAGGATGGGCAGAATCCTTCCCTACTAAAAAGGAGACAGCTCAAATAATAGCGAAGAAACTAGTGTCAGAAAGAGTACCTCGATCTGGCCTGCCCCTAGCCCTGGGGTCCAACAATGGCCCGGCGTTCATCGCTGCTACGAGTCAAACAATAACAAAATTACTAGGATTTAATTAGAAACTGCATTGCATATACAGACCACAGAGTTCAGGAGAGGTAGAAAGGATGAACAGAACTCTCAAGGAAACGTTAACCAAGTTCAAAAGGAAACTGGTGAAAATTGCGTGAGCCTCTTTCCCTTCACCCTTCTTAGAGTAAGATACACCCCATACACTCAAGGTCTCACCTCTTATGAAATAATGTTTGGGAGGCTGCTGCCTCTCCTATCTAAGTGAGGCTTAGAGAAAATAACTGAAGTACATAACTTTTCCTTACTCAAGTCTTTGCAGGCTCTGCAGCTAGCCAGACAAACGACCCAACACCTGGTCTCTGCTACCCGCAAGAGCCTGGGACCTATTAAGCCGCATACCCAGTCTCCTGGCGATTGGGTCTGGATATAGAAAGTACAGCCAGCAGCTCTCCAACCTCGTTGGGACTGACCCTTTGCTGTTATCCTCACCACCCCCACCACAGTCAAGGTTGCAGGACGCCGACATTGGATCCATCACACCCAAGTTAAAGTTACACAGCCACCACCAGGGACAGAAAATTGGACTGCACATCAGACCGAAGATCCCCTAAAGACAAGACTGTTACGGGCCAAGTTTGGGCCCTCCTGACTCTTTTTGCCTTTTTCCCTCTGTGTCTATGTAGCAATCCCCACCAACCCCATGCATATAAGTGGAGATTAATTGGATCAGAAACTGGGATTCATATATCAGAGACAGCTTAGCTTTAGTCAGGCAGCGAGTGAAAGAGAGAGAACAGTTAAAAAAAGGAGAACCTTGGTATGAAGGATTGTTTAATAGCGCCCATGGCTCACCACCCTTTTAACCGCTATAGCAGGACCCTTGATCTTAGCTTTCCTAGGACTCTTGTTTGGACCTTGTATAATTAATTGGATTACTGTCTATGTCAGAAAGGGAGTACAACAGTAAAGCTCATGGTTCTCAGAATACACTATCAACCTTTACAGGTTGGAGAATCAACAATTGAATTCTCCTAGAAAACCAGTGGGGAATGTAAGGGTTAAAACTTCCCAGTAAACCAGCCACAGCGTGGTGATACCTCTAGGCAGTAAATCAGTCACGAGAAGAGCACGCCAACCCCAAGAAGAGCACAACGTTCCAGGATACAGATAACAAGACCATCTACAAGGCCATGTTTAAAACTAGCAAATTCCCCGGCTACATTTATCTTTGTAATGACTAACTCCTGCTAGCTTTGTGAAGGACCAACTTCTATTTTTTTAACTTACTTTGTTCTGGAATGCAGTGGTGGGGGGAAGGCTTTATAAACTGCCTCCCCTAAGAACCTGACAATGGTCCCTTCTAACCCTGCTTGGTAGAGGGTCGGTCTCCGGCTGGCTAATAGAGGCTTGTAATTAATCTCAATTGGCTCCGTGGGTCTTAGTCGTGCCACAACAGGCTTATTAAGCAATTAATGAATTGGGCAGCTTCTATCTAGCAACTGGAAGTGCACTCAGAAAACTTATACAAAATGGAAGGATTTTAAAGGCAAAAAAAGTTTGAGACAAGAAAGTTAAAAGTGGATTATTTCAGGTAAAGTCACCTTCTCTTAGGGGAAGGCAGGGGGACTTATCTGGCAGATTATCTCACTAGTGCTAACCAAGAAATTCCAGACTGGTTTAAAATTCCACTTCTGGGAGAATCTCTAACTGCAATTAGGTTGGTAATTAAGTCTTAGTGCGGCTTAGCAAGAGTGACTCCATTTGGGGTCTGTTGTTTCTTTTTAACAACATTAATAAAATGTCCCTTAATTTTGAAGAAAAAAAAAGTAGCTCTTCAGTTATCTGCTTAAACATTATCTCCTCAGATGGAACTTTCTGCCCACCCTATCAAAAACAGACCCTATTTCTTTCATCTGTTTCTATTTTTTATTCTTAACTTATAAAAATGAATAATTATAATTTTGACTTATTTTTAACTGTAAATAAATTATAAGCCCAATAAGGACGCAAACCACTTGTTTATGTTTACCCCTCAGTCCCCATTGCTTAGCATAGTGCTTGGCCAGTCATAAGAAGTCAATAAAGCAGTGAATAAATGACTGCATTAAAGATGATGAGTGTTTTTAAATTATTTTGAGGTAGACATGAGTTAAAGCACATGAAGCTCTCCATAAATGCAATCTTCAAACGTCCTTGAATACCAACCTGAGGATAATGTAAAATTCTATTTATGGAGCTATAAACCAATGGATATTCTGGCATACCTTTGTTTTCTTAGAAGGATTATCATTCCTCCTTTCCACTACTAGTTTTTAGTTGTTAGCAATCAGGTGGAATATGAATGACTGTTATTGGTAGGATGGACCAACAGCAGCTTTTACCAGGATGTCTCAAATGCAAGTTCATATGAATGCCAAATAAATGATTATTATGTTCTGTGGGCATGCCAACTGGCCTCTCAGAACCTCAGACCCAAAGACCAAAGTTCTTCTTATCTCTCAGGTCAAGGTTTCAGGCCATCAATTTGCTTCTAGATTATGTAATCTGAAGTGACCCTCTAGAACTATGGGTACCAGACAAACTGGGCACTCTGGAACACTCTGGAGGTACTCAGTGACATAGACTTTTAAAAATACTGTTTTTAAAAAATGTTTCCTTCTGAATCTTGTCTGTGGTGGTAGATATATAAACCTACACACAGGATAAAACTGCAGAGAACTAAACGCATACACACAGAGAAATGAGTATAAGTATATCAGGAGAAATCTGGTTGGTGGATGTTATCAATGTCAGTATTCTGGTTGTGACATTACACTACAGTTTTGCAAGATGTTACCATTGGGAGAAACTAGGTAAAGGGTATCTTCTATTATTTCTTGCATATCTACAATTATCTCAATCCAAATTTCAATTTAAAAACACTGCTTCAACATAGAAACTCTAGAATGCTACGTAGTTCAACTGGTTACTTTTCTGGGAAAGAAACAGGAAGGAAGAGGAGGCTGGGGAAATGAAAGAGAAGTAGGAGTAAATATGAAACTTCATGGTGGGGGAGATTACTAAAAGAACATTGTGATCTCTGAAAATATACCCACATATTTTCAGTGTACTTTAAGGTCACAATTGCAAAGAGTAAAAGGTTGTTACAGAACACCTAGTTCAACTCCTGCATTTTATAGATCTGAAAATGAGGCTCAGAAAGTAATTTGTCAAACTTTAACAGTTTTAGAAAAAAGAAAAAGGAGGCTAGCTTTCCAACTCTGGCATAGAGAATGACTGTTTAAACAAGATATATAAAAGCACTAACCGTAAAGAATAAGACCAAAAATTTTAACTATATTAAAATTAAAAATTTATCAGAAGACTCCAAAAAAAAAAAGTAAAAGGACCAGCCACAGACCGAGAAGATACTTGCAACAAATATAACCAACAAAGAATTAATATCCTGAATATGAAAAGGACTCATAATTAATTATAAACCAGTATGAGAAGGATAAACAACTCAATAGTAAATAGTTAAAAGACAGAACAAGTATTTCAGAGGGAAAATATAAGTGGCCCCAAAACATGTAAAGATGCTTAACTTCTTTAGTAATCACAGAACTGGCAAAAGTAAGAAGTCAGACAATACCAAGTGTTGAAAAAATATAAATAGAAACTCATACATTGCTCGTGGGAATGTATATTGGTAAAACCACTTTGAAGAATATCACCTCCTCTTGTAAAATTGTACACTTTAAGATCTGTCATTATATGTGTCTCCCTATATATATGCCTGAGTGTGAGTGTTTGTATATACGTGTATTTATACCTACACATGCATACCTACACAGAGGGGAAAATCCATTTTATAAATATACACCAAAAGACATATATTCTGTTCATAACAGAAAAAAAACCCCTGCAAACAACCTAAATGTCCATCAACAGAATGGATAAATTTATATTCTCAAAGTGAAATATTATTCAGCAGAGACAATGAATGAACTATAGCTACATAAAATCTCATAAGAAATCTTAGGAATATAATGTCAAGTAAGAAAAAAACAGTAATATTTCTATAAAGCTCAAAATAAGAAAACTAATATATGATCTAGGCTTGCACACATGAGTTACAGTTATTTTTTAAAGCAAGAGAATGACTCAGAAATAAAATTAATGGTTACAGGGTTGGAGAAGGCAGTGGGATGAGATAAGGAAGTAGCACACAGGTAGAATTATATTGGTAATGTTTTAATTCTAAAGTTAGGTGGCAGATGCATGGGTGTTCATTTATTATCATACCTAAATTTTATATGTATTCTTCTATACATGCTGAATATTAGGTTTTAATAGGAAATTGATTTCCCTAGGGGTATACTTGTAGTTAGTGGGGGCACCATAACAGATAAGTTTTCAGTCTCATATTTCAAAAAGTTCCACAATGCTAGGTATATATTAGGAACCAGAGACATTTGTTGATGCCACCTGAATTTCATGACTACTTAAATTCTTGATTCAAAACATGAAGTCAATAAATCCAGTAATATGTCTTCTGACTTGGTTTCATTGCATTTGATTTTGACATTTCCTTCATTAGTATCTTTGATAAATAATATGTCTAAACTTGCATAAGAATATTTTAATAGCACTGCTTTACTTTTTAAAACAGGGAAACATATTCTATTGATACTTCTCATCAAGGTCTAGGGTCTAATCTAAGTTAATAAATGCTTATGAGTTTTAAAATAGATTTTATTTATAGAATTCCATTTCATTAAACTACTCCCTTGCTATAGCTATTATCCTCTGGTTGAATCATTTGCTATAATAAAACATAGCAAGCACCCAATTCTGTTCCACAATACTACTGGTTCTCAAATGTGTACATAGAATTGTCTACTTACTGCCCCCTACTGACTCCTAGCAACTGTCACTTGGCCAATTGAAAAGCTGCTTCTCCATCTACCACTGTGCGGCTGTGTTCAAGAGCAGAGATGAGCAACTCTTTGAGAAATAATGTCCTGTGGCTACTGACAAAGACGACAGTGGTGGTAGTCACATGACCAATCAAAAGATGAAGATCTGAAGAATATTAAAAAAAAAAACCCTGACAGAAATAGTTAAAAATATTTTACTACTAGACTGTTAAGCCTAAACTTATAGTACAAAATTATAAAGCTGGGAAAACAACTTAAATACGGATGACCTAGGGGCCTTCATGATTCACAGATGAGGAAGTTGAAGACATAGGGTGCACAGATGACCTTGAATTCCATATTTCTGAACTCCCATTTATCGAACAATCTTAGACAAGCCACTTGCCCTGTTCCCTCAGATGCGAAATGAAAAGACTATGATTAAATGCTCTCTACCAAGGGTCCCCAACCCGCCAGCCATGGATGGGTACCTATCTGGGGCCTGTTAGGAACCAGGCTACATAGCAGGAGGTGAGCAGCAGGCAGGCGAGGGAAGCTTCATTTGTATTGGCAGCCACTCTCCAGCGCCAGTTTTGCCGCCTCAGCTATCATCAGGCATTAGATTATCATAGGAGCACCGGTCCCTGGTGCCAAAAATGTTGGGGACCGCTGGTCTCTACAATCCCTTAAAAGTTCTAGGACTTGCTGAGCCTTACTGACCATGTAGCGGTTTAAGCCTTTCATATATTATATATGAGAAGGCTAGCAAACTATAGTTATTTATGGTAAGGTCTTCCATTCCTGGTCTATACACACTTTAGATTTTCTCACTGGTCTTCACATGATCCCAGGACCTAATATAATGGTTAATTTTATGTATCATCCTTAGTGGGCCACATAGTGCCCAGATATTTTGGTCAAAAATTCTGGGTGTGTCTGTGAGGGTATTTCTGGATGAGATTAACATGTGCATAGGTAAACAGAGTAAATTAGAGCATGCAGATTGCCCTCCACAATGTGAGTAGAGCTCATCCAATCAGTTAAAGGCCTAAAGAGAACAAAAACACTGACCTTCTTCTGAGTAAAGGGGAATTACTCCTGCTTTTGAGCTAAGACATCAATTTAACCTGCCTTCAGACTCAAACTGAAACATTGGTTCCTGCTGCTAGCCCTCAGACTGAAAGGTACATCATCAGCTCTACAGGTTCTCAGGCCTTCCTTCCCACTCTGACTGAAACTATACCATTGGCTTTCCTGGGTCTCTATCTTGCTGACTGTAGATCTTGGGACTTGTCAGCCTCTACAATCATGTGAGCCAATTCCTTATAATAAGTTTCTTTACAGATATGCAGAAGAAATTTATTTATATATATGCACACATATAAATAATATTAAGTATATTAAATAGGTATTTATATCTAGCTCTTTCTCTCTCTCTCTCTCTCTCTCTCTCTCTCTCTCTATATATATATATATATATATATATATATATATATATATAACATGCATATAACACACACATATAAAAACATGCACCCTTATCTGTTTCTCTGGAGAACCCAAATATAATAATTGAATGTGTATAATCAACTTTAAAGCACTTAAAACAGTGACAGGAAACTACCACTCTGGGGTTAGCTGTTGTTATAACGCTAAGAAGGCAAAGACTGAACAATTTGATCTCTCAGACAGGCTCCAAAATCTATGATGATAAATGGGAAACAAGATTAGAAATACAGATAGGAATTATATTTCAATCATGCAACAAATATTTATTGAGCATACACTGTATGTCAGGCACTGAAGCATTACCAACACAGTAACAAGCAAAAATGATCACTGGTCTTCATGGAACTTACTGGAGGAAAGCTTGAGATTCAGTAAGTTCACAAACATAATATGCAAATGTAAAGCTAATTGTGATAAGAATGCAAAGGAAAGGATCATAGTGCTGCAAGAACCTGGGAACCTGGCAATGTCTGAGGTGGATAAGGAACAGCTTCCTTGGGGAAGTGATGATTAAGCCTGAGTTCTGAGAGATGAATAAGAGTACAGGCAACTGATTATAAGAGACATTTACCAGACAAGGGAAATGGTACATACAAAGTTCCTGTGACAAATAAAACACAAAAAGTGAGGAAGACTTTTAGCAGAAGTAAAAAAATCCATCCTAAAATCCACATAGAATCTCAAGGGACCCTGAATAACCAAAACAATCCTGAAAAAGAACAAAGTTGGAGGCTTTACACTTTGAATTCTTAACATACTACCAAAGTTACAGTAACAGTATTGGCATAAAGACAGATATATAAATCAGTGGAATAAAATGGAGAGCCCAGAAATAAACCCTTATGTAGATGGTCCAATGTTACTTGTCAAGGTTTCCAAGGCCACTCTCTGAGCCTTTTCAATGTGTGGCACTGGGAAAACCAAATATCCACATGCAAAAGAATGGAGCTGAACCCTTACCTTACAGTATACAGAAAAATCAATTCAAAATGGATTAAAGACCTAAATGAAAGACCTAAAATGATTAAAAAAAAAAGTACTAGAAGAAAACATAGGAAAAGCTTCATGACATTGGATGTGGCAATGATTTCTGTAAGTGTACACTCATTATAATCTGGTAATTAAATAACCAGTAATTTAATATTATGTTAAGCAGTATCATGAAATAGCACCCCAAATGCTTATTTCTTCCCAGATTCTGCCTTATTTTTCCTGCACCAAATCATAAGATTGAGGACCACCATCAATGGATTTCAGAAAGCACTCACAGGAAGATTCCTCTTCTTGTGGAGACTAAAAGCCACCTGATGTTCATTTTTAGTGCTCTCCTTTTTAAAGTCTAAATTTCATCACAGCAAATATAAGGCATTGAAGGATCAAGGTTTCGGTCTTTCTGCTGCATTTAGAGTTGAAACCTATGCCCTCTAAACTGACTGGTTCCCCTGTTTTAAGTGCCAAAGCAATAACTCTACCTGATTGCTTGGGTAATTGCCTCCTCCTGTAATAAGGTCGTTCATTCTTTGAAAGCCCATATACTTCAATCCTGTGGGTTCCCTACCACCCAGTTCACATGCTACCCCCTCCCCAGCCACTAGGGCCAGAGTAAGAGTCAGTGCCCTCTTCTGAATATCTGCTGCACTTACTGTGTGTGCCTTCAAAAGCACAGCATGATTACCTGTTGCCTCGTGAGGAGGTTGGTCCTGTGAGTTGTGCTGTCTAATGACTGCAAGCTACTGGAGATCAGGGCTATGCCTTACATACCTCTATAGCACCAAGTAAGGCATGAGTATTCAAAGGAAGCTTTTGATCCATACGAATGTTTTCAGAAAAGAAAGCCAAAGTAAATTATAAATGATACTATAGATCCCTTAATCCATATCAGTGCAAACTACATAAATTGTGAAGCTTAAAGAACATCCCAGCTGCTTAGACAACAGGTGTAGCTTACATAATCTGTCGTACCCAGCTGTTACTTATTTGGGACAGTTCCTTCTTGGTTCCTGCTCCCTGTTCATCTGTAGGATTACTGCATCTTCCAGTACGATTTCTTGATTTATCCTTATCTAAATCATAAAAGAATTATTAGTTCCCTGTTAGGTAACAGTGAAAAAAATGAGCTGGTACTTAATAACCAGAGAGATATCCTTGGGGTTTTCCATGACTATAACAGAAAACAAAACAAAACAAAACAAAACAAAAGCCTAGACTAAAACAATATTTATAAATATTGCTATAAAATCCATTTGTTAGTCCAAGAATTTCATTTTTCTTCTTTGGGTAGTTTTTCCTATATAGCCATCCTTGACACCTGCTCTTTGGAATTATGTTACCCAAAAGAATTTTTAAATCAGCTACATATGAGCTAACAGCTAGCCAAGTACAAAATAGGATGAAGTAATAATGCAAATGTGCTGGGACTATGGGTAAATAGATGGATGGAACAAGGAGGGTGGGGACAATTAAAAAAGTCCAAGAGTCAAAAAATTAAAATCCACGAACTTGGTGATGCTCCAAAGAGGAAACCAGCAAGTGTTGACCCTAAACTGGCAGAAACATCAATACTTCCTGGGTCCCCCACTGAGTGCATCAGTTTATCACTAACAGACAATATTGAAAGGCAGGCTGCTCTTCTGCTGCAAGTGACAAATAATGAATGCATTCAACAATATGAAAAGAAATGACCCATAATCCAGAAGCATTGCTGTATGCAGCAATGAAATGGAGATGGTGATTGCTAGAGGTCTCAGTCTCAGCTTTGCCTGTTAGCTTAATGACAATAGGCAAGGCATTTCCCCTCCCTGAAAAATACCAATGTTTCAAAACTGTGTGTAGGAGAGTGTTAACATAGCAGGCCTGAGACTGCTATTCTTAAAAAGCCCTGTTTGCAACGCTGGTACCCTGGTGTCTGGGGACTTGGATTTCTGGAAGGTTCCCATGTCTCTGATAAGAGTAGCTTGCAGTGCCTAAACTGTGCAAACAATGTGGTTTAAGGTAAATACCTGTTTTCCTTCTTGGAGTCTAGAATTTTGGCACATACCAGGTATAGTGTGTCTATATAACGAACTTCCAATGAAAACCCTGGGCACTGAGTCTCTGATGAGCTTCCTTGGTAGAAAGCATGTCATACAAATTGTCATTCATTGATGGAGTTAATTCCTGTCCCACTGTGTGACTCCAGTGGGACAGGACTGTTGGAAGATACATCTTGTTTCCTCCTAACTTGGCCCCAAGTACATTTTCCCTTTGCTGACTTTGCTTTCTATCTTTTTGCTGTAATAAATCATAACTGTGAATGCAACTATATGCTGAGTCCTGTGAGTTCTGCCAGTAAACCATGGGGATACAACTGGTAGTGTTGAGAAGTCTCCCAAACATCTTTCCAATGACTCTGTGAAGTAGGTATTATTCTGTTCATTCTATAAAGTTCAGAGAGGTGAACAGTGTACACAGAAAATAAATACTGCAATGTTTATTGTATATGGGCATTCTCAAATTTTAGTGAACCAAAGAACCATCTAAAGTGCTTGCTAGAAATGCAGTTTCCTGGGACCTATCAACTTAAGACTTGGATTCAGTAGGTTTGAGGCTCAGGAACCTATATTTATAATAAGCATCCCAGATGATTCTCATGCAAGTAGTCCAAGGACCATATTTTCAGAAACACTTTGAGTGTATTAACTACAATGCCCACTTTCCCAAGGTGGGTAGTAAATGGCAGAACTAGGATTTACACTATCTCTTTTAACAAGGTTGAGGCTCTTTTCACAACAAAACTGCTTCCAAATATCTCCAACACTTTGGTTCCTCTGGTTTGCTCTGCCTTGTCACTACAGGTAGCTGATGGCAACTGAATGCAAACAGAGGAAAATATACTAGAGGGGTTCTCAAGCCCTGGACCATAGACCAGTACCAGCCTGTGGACTGTTAGGAACCGGGCCGCACAGTAGGTGAGGGAAGCTTCATCTGTATTTGCAGCTGCTCCCCAGTGCTAGCATCACCGCTTCAGCTCCACCTCAGATCATCAGGCACTAGTCCCTGATGCTAAAAAAGTTGGGGACCACTAGTGTACTACATTCCCAGCACCAAATACTAAGTGGTATCCTGAATCTAAATAATGAACAATTACCACGGAAAGTCAAATGATATACAGCTCTTGGAGAGTTAACACTGTAGCTTTGGTTTTCAAAAAAAGATTTGATGTGCTGGTGGCAACATAAAATATAAGCTCATGCACAAATTAATGAAATATGAACTTGATTACAATTTTAGAAGTTGAGGACAGTATGTCATAGTTCTATGAATGGCCATGAAAGGGGAAGGTGTTAAAGGTAATATTTCTGGCCAATTGAGAAAACAGCCTTTAGCAAATGTTCAACTTTTTCTGATTTTTAAATGGCCATAAAATATTTTTTCTCATTTAGAATAAACATAGTATAACACTTAATTCACTAAAAAAAAAAACAAACAACAACAACAAAAAACTTATTTTCAGCGCTGTGCACTTAATAGTAGCACCGTCTGAAATGCATAAACTTCTTGGTAGCTCTTTACTCAACTGTCCATTTTTCAACTGTTATTACTTACAGACTGTTACCAATTCAGTTCAAAACAGTTCAGCAACTATTTATTTAGCATCTACTGTTTACTTGAGGCTATACTAGCTGCAAGATCATTATTAAGAAAACTATTCTCATTTTCCCAAGAAGACCCAGGTGAAGAAGAGACTAGGAAAATACAGGCACCATCATACTTTAAGACAACATATAAAGAGGAGCATAAAAAAAAAAAACAAACCACAAATAACATTTGCTTTAACAGGGTAGACCATTAACTTCCCCATATTCTATTAACTAAATATGGGGCAAAAAATTGATGACAATCTATATTTCAGAAATACAAATGAATCTCATAAATCTGGATATCCATGGTCCAACAGTATCTATAAACCACAGAAAATCAAGAAGTCAGCCGAACCAGCAATCTGTCCATACACAGCAGTAACTGAGGGGCTGTCTGCCAACGTGCTGGCACAAGGCATCCCAGTCTTATCTGCAGTGCTAAGCATTCATTCATCATTAACCTGCAGTAGTGTTAACATAAGCTGCAATCGTGCTCACGTTTGTTTTACATTCACTGCTGATCTACCCTTATACCAGGCCAAGAAGGTTAAATGTTAAGTGAACGGAAAAAAACTTGAAAACAGTACCTAATTCACATATGGAAGCCCAGAAGCTTCCTCCATCAAACCAGAAAATAATGCCCAAACTCAAGGATTCCAAATTCCAAAGCTTAATCCATATAAAGCATTACAGATGTACAGGAAATTCCACTACCTCTATGAAAAATATAGTATTTTTGTTTTGTGTCCCATATTTTCACTCTCTTCGGGAGAACTAACCAACCATGTTAGACAAGCAGTCAGTCTTGATTTCTTTCTGTCACTCAATAAACCAGTACGTGAATTCACTCATGGACTAGTTCTTCGCATAGCATCCAGACACAGGAGGATTAGTTATAGTTCTCCCAGAAGCTTGCTGGGGATCAACTGGGTGAGGAAGGGAGCTCATTTGGACAGCTGTAGCAATATGAAAATGGCTAGCATCACCTGCTGAATCTCACCTCTGCTAAAAGTTCATTAAGAGCCCTGGAAAGTACATGATTTGTAGGTAGTCAAAATTACCCACTAAAGGGTTGAATTATGAGCAATAATCATAAACAGAAGGAGCAATGATATATCCTTATATAGGCTATTTAGAAGATATTCAGTTTTAAGTTGCTTAATCCATACAAGGCAGATCAGGAAAAGAAGATAAATACTTGTTTTCAGGTTATTTAATAAATATTTATTTTAATTAATAGCGATTCATTCCTAAATAGGTTTCCCATTTTACACAGGATTCAGCATGAAATAATTTAATAAGTAAAAAGGGGGGGAATTCTTGTTGTTTAGATTCTCATTAAACCTTTAAATCCCTGTGAAAATTCTACTGCTATCACTAGGAATGTTATGAAAAATAAGACAGGATAACATAAAAGTCCCTGACCCTAAGTCTCAACGAGTCCAGACTTCCAATTAAACATAGCTTTAAAGGAAATTAATTTTATAGACAAAGCTATCATTTATTTATTATATTTAAGGAGAATGGAGATGTTGACTGGGAATAAGCAGTGCTTTTATTATACTTAGAAGCATCCAACTCAAACCTTTTAAGTCACCCCTTACATGCCTAAATCCTACACCAAATCCACTAATTTCTTTCTGCTTTAAAACTGTCAAAAGGGAAATCATAATTCATCAGAAGGGAATGAATAAAATTATTAATGGCAAAGACATCAAGGCCATGTCTTTAAAAAATACAATGTATCACTGTTTCTTTGAGCCTGAAATTGGATATCCTGGGGAAATAAGTGGCCTTTTAAAAACCATTCATTAAACACTACTAAGCCATAGATGATGCTCCCAAGAGACATTTACTTGCCATGTGAGGTTTAAAATGTAAAGCCCTGTCCTAACATGTAGCATTTGGTTTTCAGTGACAAACACCACCACCACTGTAATTTATTTCACATTCAAAGTCAATTTTAGACTTTGTGTACACAAAAACCACTTAATTTTGGTAAGAATTCATAGCCCTGTTTCTGAAATATAGGAGCAATCATAAAACAGCACACAACTGGACTATATCTACACTGCTGTGCAAATCTTAAAAGCACAACCTAAATCTTAAATGAATGGTAGCCTTCTAGTGATTTAAATGTGAGTGCCTCCTCAAGTCCCTACCAGGCAAATTATATGAGGACACGTGGCTTACAGATGGAGGGAGATAAAATCTGCCCTGCTCCCTCAAAATTCTGAAGTCATCTTTTAGCAATGAGTATTACATAGCATGTTTCACATCCAAATCAATGGTTTGCAGATTAATTTATTGCCCTAGGGCTGATACAACTCCTGAGCACCTTCCAGTTTACTGCACTGGTATGAGTTCCTGCGACTTAGCATAGTCATGGCTGCTTAGGAAAATGTGAGCAGTTGGGTATTCCAACTGAAACAATGAGGTCAAAGCTCATTTCAGTATGAGCTTAAGTGATTCTCTGCAGAGATCTTGGTCCGGGATGCAAAGTATTAGCCTCAAACCTGCAGGCTGGCACCTCAAGAACTGCTGCAAATTCTACTGCTATGTCCTGGCATCCTGGACCAGCAATGCTTAATTACTATACTCATACAATGCAGATCACTCTTAGCAAAAGAAAAGCAAACAGGGCTTTTAAAAGACCAATATCTGGGTTGTTTGATTTCAAATGTTCAAATCCTTAAAAAAAAAAAAAAAGATGTCAATATCTTAATTTTGAGCTAACGAATTTATTATGAACCGAGTCCAGTTTTGTTTTTCATCACGAGTGCCATGTGAAAAGATTATCATTTTCCCAAATATTACAATTAGCTCTTTGTCACCTTTCCCTTTTTGTCACCCCCAAACAACACTCAAAAATCACAAGAATCTAAGTGAAATAGAATTACGAAGTACAATGCTCTTATACCTTCTCAGGTTAAATGTGAGAAACCAATTCTAGTCACATGCTTTAGCAAAGTATCCAAAGTATGGTACAAGCCAATTCCCATGGATTTCAAAATCTTTGATATGTACAACCTGTAATGTTGTGCCACAGGTAATCTGCTCCAATTTCATAAGACATGTTTCTGCATAAGGTAAACATTTAGGAAAACATAAGGTAAACATTTAGGAAAACATTGTGATAATATCCTAAAGAAGGGATGTACAATTTTCTTTTAGCCAGGGTGCATCTGTGAAAGTTTCCAATGCAGAAAAAAAAATGAGAGCAAAACCATGTGCCGCATGAAAACGTCAGCGACGCTTTGATTAGGAATCATCGCATTAAAAGAACCAAATCGTCAAGTTCTCAAACCTATACGGTAAGGTGTTTAGGGGCAGGGCACAACACTCAACCATTTTTCCTAACGACAGAAAAACTGGCAGAAATAAAATCCTATTCCCGGCACCTCACCTTGCAATTAAGAAAGTTACTACAAATAGCAGCACAGAAGTCATGGTCCCTGTTTTGCTTCTTAATGTACCCTCTAGGAGTAAAACAGGTTACTCAAAAAAGTCAACAGGCAGAAATCGCTTTTCCCTATGTTCAACTCCCACGGAAAGACATTCCTGGTTCTGGCGACTTGGAAGCGGGTAAATGTGAGCAGAGGAGTACAGCCGCAGCCTGCCTTCTCCCAGGGGTTTAATGGATGGGGCGTTAATGCTCCGCGAGGCTTCAGATGCTGCGCTCAGCAACGCCAGTGCCGCCTCCTGGCATCTCCACATCCACCCAGCCCACCCTGACAATTACCCTAGCTTTTATCAGCCTCTAAAGGAGAGCTTTGTAGACCGGATCTCCGAAGTTTGCCCGGCCTCCAGTCTTCAGCCGCCCTCTCGCCCTCCCGCGCCCCAGGCAAAGCTGAGTCCTAACCTCGCCTCCGGCCCCCTCAGCCCCCAGGTCTCTCTTTTTGGGCCACAGAGACAGGTCTACGTTTACCTCCACGTGCTCGCAGCTGAGGAAACAAAAGAAAGCTACCTTCCTGTTAATAAAACGCCATCTTCGACTAATTGGCAAACCGAGGGGCCCCTGGGTCCATCCGCCATTCAGCCCGAGGCGGCCCCTTGTCTGAGGCGGAGTTTCTAATGGCCTCAGGAAGCTCTACTTCAATTGTACGGGGTGGGGGGCTCTGAGAGCCTTACCTGCCTCCCCACCCTGGGCGCCGGGACATCGTGTTTCAGGGAGAATGAAAAGGGGGTGGTGGTGGTGTCTCCCACACATGGACTTCTCAGAAAACTGTTCAGAGGGACCTGGCGGAGGGGCTGACGAGCCGGCAAACCGGCCCGCCCGGAGCCGCAGCGACTATACTTACAAAGCTGTGAAAGCTCCGGCGGTACATCGCGTCCGAGGCTGGGGGCGCCGAGCTGGGATCCGCCGGCTGTCTGGGAAGGTGCCGTCCACAGAACACACTGCGGCGTGGGCCGGCGGTGCGAAGCGCACGAGAGGCAGGGTGCCCAGCCAACCGCCCTCCGCCTCCGCCTCCACCGCCGCCGCCGCCCTCAGCTCTGCGTTCTGCCCCCGCCCCCCAGCCGCGCGCGCCCCCGCCCCGCCTCCCTCGCGGCCCGCCCGTCCTGGGGGCGGCGACCCCGTCGTTCCCCCTTATCTGGCCCCGGAACCGCCGCGCCGCGGCAGCCCAACGAGCAGGCGAACCCGACGCGCGGGGGAGGGAAGGCGGAGGAGCTCTAGACTCCTCCTGCGGGAAGGGGGTGTCCCTATTTCTCCTCCAGTGTCGGGCTTGGCCCCCCGCGGTCTGCACTCTTCCTCCCCCTCACGGTGCCACCGCCCGCCCTCTCCGCCGGTCAGCCCGCATGCTTCCGCCCCACTCGGGGCACGGAGGGACTCTCCGAGACACCCCGCGCCTCACCTAGCCTCAGCTCGGCATTACTCCCCTGGCTGGATCGGGAGTCACAGCCTTCCCTGCCCCTGCCCTAACTCTTCCACCGAGCCTCTTCGCTTGCGGCCCCAGCGCGGTCCGCGGCGGCCGCACCGCCCCGCGCTTTCATCCCGCACCGGGTCTGGGGAGCCACAGTGCCGCCTATCGGCCCGCCCGGAGCCCACGAGGCAGCCGGGCTCTAAGCAAAGACGGCAGGGCACTGTGGAGATGAAGATGATCGGCGCGGGCGGGAGGGGCGGGGGACTAGTTATGAAAGCCGCCCCCTCCTCATCTGGAAGGGCGCAGGTCTCCCCGCTACCATCGCCTCCTCCCACCTACGCGTCTGTCCCTCCACTGGTTCTTTTTTTTTTCTTCCTGACTCCCACCTAAGCCGTCTTACTTCCACTTTCTCTATGAGGTTGTAAAGTCAAGCTTTGTGTCTTTGCTGCTGCGCAGCGGGGCGGGATTTCCCTGCCAACCGCCGCCTAATCTCAAACCCCGCCCTCCCCTCCCCCCGCACTGCTCCCATAGCAACCTGGGAGTTGTAGTCCAATCGTGCCCATATTCTGCCTTGTACTGTGGGCCTGGAGCTCCCCCGTTCGCTCGTATAGGGTTTGCCCGGAGCATTGAAGGAGGAAGCGGCCGAGACCGCCGGGCAGAACCGTAGTTATGAACACCGGCTGGATGTGAAGGCCAGGAGTGCTCGGTAGATTCCCTGTGGTAGGAAATACAACAGCGATAAATGAAGTATAGCCCCGAATGCTGGCAGCCTTTACCACGTGAACATTGTGAAACCGTCTACATGGTCTGGCTCGTAGTTTAAACTGGAATTTGCGAAAGATTAAAATGAAATATAAAAGTTGAGTCTCGACTTACCAGGAGACTGGGCATCCCAACCCCGACTTCACCATCCTTTACGGCTTGCGCCACCCTTTACGGCTTGCCCCACCCTTTACGGCTTGCCCCAAGGCTCTTGAAAAACTTTCAGATTCCTCTGTAAAATTAAGGGAGAACTAAATAAAGGGAGTTCAAAGACATTAATCCGAGCTTTCAGCTGCCCCAAATTCTGCCAGTCTAGAGCTGGGGACAGTGTCCAGCAACATCACGGGACTCCCCTTAGGTCGTGAAGGGCCTAACCATAGGCTCTTCTTTTCCCCTCAGGGTCCAACTCACTTCGAACCTTTACTGGGCATTTTCTTTGTACCAGGCACCATCCTAGAGGCTGGACACAGCAACTTCTTAAAAGACCTCCTGAATAGGATGGCTGCAGTCTAATACGGGTATCTGTTAGACCCGCATGCAGAAACAACACGTTTAGAAAGTAATGGCTGCTGGAGTAGAGGTTCAAAAAATCGAGGAGAGCGATACTGCATCTGAAAAGGGGTTTGGGAAGCTTTCCTGGGTTAAACTGGACCTTGAAATGTGGGAAGACTTTACAGGAGCTGACAAAAGGGGTCCAACAGGCAAAGTCCAGGGTGAAGACAGAAGTCAGCGAGAAAGTACAGGACAAGCCAAAAAAGAGCAGGTCGCCTGGGCAGACACCCAGGATGTGTGGGCCGGCATGGCCTGAACGAACTAAACCCAAAAGGATCTTCAGAAACACCCTATGAAATTTGAACTTGATTCGGTGAGTAATCCATCCCCAATGAAATACAAGAGCAGGAGTCGTAAGGTATGTTCCCAAACTGTCCTAATCACCAAGAAGGAAAAGGATACGTTTCTAGTTCTTTCCCTATTGCAGTTCCATCTAATTGCTCACAATTAAGGCTATACCTAATGATTTTTGAGATTTGTTATATATAAATCAGATATTGGGGTATTTTTTATTGCAAAATTGGTCTAAGCTTGTGCTATCGACTATTTCAAAATTTTATTTTCAAATAGATTTTATTTTCTGGCTTTTTATTGAACACAGCAATTAATGTAATTTAACTTACTAATTCTTTGTTGAACACCTACTACATAGCAGGCCCTGTTCTATATACTGGAATTTGGGTGTGGATGAGCTTATTGTTATTTGTTCTAGGCATAAGTCTAGGATGCTTATCAATAAAATAGATATAGAAAATGGATTTAGATATTTGGAGATGCAAGTGCTTACTAGTGAACAGTGATATCTTTTTGTGTGCAATTTTGTTAATCAAATGGAGAAATGTACTTATGAATTCAAACAGGTCAACTTAAAAAATGAGAGAACTGGAAATCGTTTTACAGTGTTCTCACATGCCATTGCCATGTTGCCTAGCTAAAACAAAGCAAGATATAGCAGTATTGTTTGCCATATTTTATGTTATTATAATTACACTGTCTCTGTGCCCTCCTAATTTATGTCATCACAATACCTATACTCATGGGTCCAGACTAATTTGCTTGAGTATAAAAATGCAATTCCACACAAATCAAAATATGCTCAGCAAAACATGAAATTTACTGCAAGGTAATTTTTTTTCCATATCCAAACTCAACCTGAAATTAGAGTTCCTCTCACACGAGACCTCTAGGGTTACTTTACTTTGTGAGTTTTTTTAAGACAAGTAGAAATTGTTTTTGTTATATTCAGTGCCTCTTCACAGTTTCTAAAGAAAACTCAGGTGTTGTAGAAAGCTCGTGTCAATGACTATGAAAAGCAGACCATCAGCCTGCATTTTCATTGGGCCAACTCCATAAACAGAACTGTAAAAACTAACTCCCACCAGTCTAAATTGTCAGAAGCCATGGTATATAACACCAACTCTTGTGGTGTATCAGCTGACTGCAGCAGAAGCCCCAGTCTCCAGTAGGCAGGAATTGCAAGGAAGCAGTCCTCTGTCCTTATTACATCTTGACTAGATATAATGTTTACTGTTGGATAAAGGGAAGGGAAAGTGTTCTTCCTTAGCTATTTGTAATTCTGTTACCCCATTTCTATGCAAGTCCCTCATAAGCCCTTCTTCTATACTGACCCCCTTGTTCTTTCTTACCTCTACCTCAACCCCTCGGAAATCTTACCATGGCAAATGGGCAGAACAACTTCTAGGACACTGGACGCAGTCCACAATTGCAAAAGAGGGGACAAACTGCTTCTGGAATCAGTCAGTTGATGAGCAATTTGGGGATCCATCAGGAACAAAATGGTAAAGAGTCACTTCCTCCATTTAACACTAAAAAAAAGGAAGAAAAAAACTGAAGCTGTTATATCAGCATCTAAATCACTGCCATCAGCAAGTTAAAGAAATTCATCTTTCTCTGCTGAGCTTTCAAACATACCTCCTAAGACTACCATTTGCCCACTTGAAATTTCTTTCTCCCTTCCAAGGCTGGCCTTAATGTTATTTAAGACCAATTTTACTCATATCTTCCTAACTATTGGCCCTCTCCAATTTATTCTTTATAATGCAACTATAGAACTCTTTGGAAGGCAAATCAGATCAAATCACTACCCTGCCTATGACTATTCAGTAGCTTCTCATTGCTGTTAGGATGTCCCAGATCTTGCTCTACCATCATCTACAAGGCCCCGAATTCTCTGACCCCTGCCTTCTTCTATGGCCTCAGATGAGCCTATTCTCTGCATCCCTCACCAAGCTCCACCCTACTGGACACTTTTCATCTCTTGAGTTCCCAAAGCTCCTTCTCTCCTGACAGCTTTTGCACACACAATCATCTCTGCTGGAATGCTTTCACATAGACTTTGCTATTCATCCTTTCAGATCTTAGCTTAAATGTTACTTTGTCAGATGAGATCAGGCCTCTCTGTTATAGTGCTCCAAACAGCTCATATTAATTACATTGAGGGTACTGACAAATGAGGTTAGTAATCATGGAGAACTGCGGAAATCCAAGAGGATTATGGATACTCTCATGTTGCTTTGCTTTTCAAAAAGTGGAAGCTGGTATATTCTAGTACTCATGTTATCAAGAGCATGCATGTTTTTAGAACAGACTGTTAAAAAGATGGGGGTATTTTATTACACTGGAAGGGAAGAGATGATCACTAGGGACCATACTGAATTCACTGAGATATAGTTTGGCCTTCAAGATATGATTTCTAATTCAGAATTCTATATCCTCCCAAACTATATTGAGAGGATGTAGAAGAGGTTAGAGAGGTTATGGCATAAGAAGACTAAATCTTTTATCTTCTATACTAAGAAGTCATTAAGTTAAAATATATCAGTATAGTTATATTATTTAGAAATAAGGAAGCAAATATCAGGAGAAACAGCTAAAATAATGAAAAATACTTGCTTTTAGGAGCATAAATTGAGAATGGAAAGGAATGGGATAAAGGGTTTCTATTTTTTTCTCTTTGCAAGTCTTATAACTAACTTTAGACTATGTACATGTATTTTCATAAAAATAAAAATTAGTTTGAAAATACAAATAGCATTTGGGCATGCAGACAGGAAGTTGGAGAGCATTTTAACTGAGACCAATGGCAAAGATATGGAGGTGAAATTATTCCGTAAATGGCAAGTGGGCCTGTGTACAGGAACAATGAGTCATGTTGAAGATTAGTAAATGATATAAAATTTAAACTTCCCTTATCTGGAAGCCACTGATATGCATTATATGAGAGATTAAATGAAGGAAGCAGAAGACATGAAGCCCAGAAAACAGAATGAACATAAAAGAGAGAGAGGATTCCCCAGATGATAACAAAAGAGAGTTCAAAATAAATAACTTTGTGGCATACCTAGAAAGCAACCAGACCAGAGGAGAGTAGGAAGATAGAGGGATGCAGGAGGAATGTCTCTGGAGAATTTTAAAAAATTAACTGATAGATTACTTGATATGTTTGACCACATTGAGAATAGTATTCAGAAAGGTTTTTATGATTGTATGGGAAAATTAATGAAGAATTAGTGATCAATATATTGGAAGTGAAGAAAGCAAACTAACAAAAACCGAGACAGTTTTTAACTCCAGGAAAAACCGAAAGTTGCTCAAGAAAGTAAATGGATCATCCTAAAATGTCACTAAGCTCCCAAGTGAAAGACATTTACATAGCCATAACAATGAAAACACTGCCTTACTGATATACCAAATTTAGACTTGTATAGGATGAAGGGAAAACAAGTTGGAAAGGTTGGTGTTGTAAGAAGTCTAAATCTTTATCTTCCACAATAAGAAGGCAATAAGTGCTATCTAAAAATCAAAAGATCAAGAAACATCAGTGCAAGACATTATATAGAAATATGGAAGTAAATACTAGAAGAAACAGCTACAATTATTGAAAGTGTTAGTACAGATCAGAAGTTGGGAAAGATGTAGTAGGGGTCTGCTCTTTTTCATTATGCCTTATTAAGCTATTTATCTTTTTAACTATGAATGCGTATTGCTTTCAAAAATAAAATTGAAAAGAGAGGGTCTTGCATTTGGATGGGCAGAAGAGAAGGAGAGCATTCCAGCCAAGAGATACAGCAAAGGTATAAACAAGTAGCAAGTAGACCTCCCTAGGGGAGTAGGAGTTCACTCTGGGGAGTACTGAAAGATAATTTTGATAGCTATCATTTATTGAATACTTGCTATGTTCCAGCCACTGCGCTAAGCACTTTACATACATTATCTCATTTATTCTCACTAACCTTATAAGCTACCACTATTATCCTCATGTTACAGACTAAGAAACTAAGAGATTAGGGAATTTACCCAAAGTCACAGCTAAAAAAATAACAGCAAAGAGTTGAACAGGTCCACCTGACTCCAAACTCATACCCTTAACTACCACATTTTGAAGGCATAATTGACAAGATTTGATCACCAATTTAATTTATGAGACAAAGGAGAGAGGGGTATCCAAAGTGACTAAGGAATTGAGGATGGTGAGTTGGGAACATGATGTTTATTCATTTATTCATTTCAGCAGATTTTTAGTGAATATTGACTTCAAGCAGTGTGACAGTTATACTAATGTATATGATCCCTGCTCTCATAGAACTTACCATCAGTTATGAATATGAAAATCATTCAGGGGGAATATTACTGGAGGAAATTGTGAGTTCTGTTTTAACTGTTGAAGTAACAGTCAAATGCTCAAAAAAAAATGTCCAGTATGCATGGAATATATGGTATTAGAGCTTGGTATAAGATGTTCTAAACCTCAGAAATATATTCCTGAGCAAGGGAAATCAGAACTGAGAAAAGCTCTTTCATTTAATGCTTCGGAAATCCTGCATGTGCTTAATGAGTACAGTTTCAGCGGTAGTTTGGCTGCAAGCCAGATTGCAGGAGTTTTTAGGTGTAAACCATTAATTTGCAAAGCTTGATGTTGATTGAAGGAAAAAAGATTGTACAGTAGCCTGGACGACCATCAGGATTAAGCAACTTTTTCCCCCCAAACTAAAGGAAACCCTATACCTGTTTAAAAGCAAAGAGGGAATGATTATGTAGAAAGGAGATGCTAAAGATTTCAGAAAGAGAAGATAATTGAGGAAGCTGGGTGTGAAATGAAGTAAGAGGGAATTGACTGGAGAAAATGAGGTTCAAGTTTGAGAGGGGAGGCAGCAACTTTTTTCTCTAAGACAGGAAAGAAGGCTGAGAGGGGGAGAGGGAATCAAATGATGTTAGATAAAGAGAATGTGCAAGAGTGAGCAGTCCATCTTTTAGGCAGAGTTTAGTTTTTGGGAGAAAAGTCAATGGGGAAGGTGATGGAGCTTCATAAGAAATCAAAGAATAGATTTAGAAGTTCAGATCTGAAAATTAATGAATTGGATGGGTATTCAACAGCTTTATTTCAGCCACTTTCCACTGTTTAAAATAATAGCATATTGCACCATCCTCCAGTCTTCCTGATCAATTAATTCAAATTTTATTTCACCCAGGCCAACATTTAGATACTAAGACTCAGGCAGGAAGCCATCAAGATCCATTAAAAATGGCTCTCTTCCCAGCAGTGATAGGGATGCAAACTCCCCTTAACTATCAAATCCAACCCTGAATTCATTAATATCTCTGTTGGTATCTGTTTTATTTTTAACTCATATAGTTCTTAGTGGCTCACTTTTTAGCATTTGTAATTCCATTTGACAATTTTCAGCAAGTATTTAGTGTGCCCTACATGAAAAGGTATTTGCCATTTTGGTTTCACTTATTTCTTTTCACAGGATATAACTAGAATACATAAACATGCCCCAAAAAATGACAAAAGCAAGAGCTTCTTGAGAGCAGAGGCCATGCCTTATTTATCTTTACCCCTATCTCCCAGGGAAGGGCATGACACACTGTGGAAGCTCAGGAATTTTTGACAAAGGAATGAATGATTATCTATGTGCTGTTATGGGGAGAGTCCTAAACTGAAATTGAAGAGACTTCAATTCTGGCTGAAATCTAGAGTTCCCTTGGACCAATCATGTACACTCTCTGGACCTTATTATCCCCGTAGAAAAATGAGGGGATTGGATGATTTATTATTTTTCACTTATGAATTTTTATGCCATTTTTAAGCAGATAAAATTTCAGGTTTCCAAGTGGCACTAGTTCGATTGCTCTTAGAAACTTGTTCTAAGGACCTGGCCAACCCATTCGTCATTTCCTGTGAGTCAGAGTAGCCCTGTACCTCAGGTTTTCTCTCTTGGGCATGATTGCCAGCCAGATGTGCTATTCAAAGTTCTGTCCCCTGGGAAGATTTCCCTTTCCCAGTATCTTCTCAGGTCTCCCTGTAGTGGAGTTATAATGCTGCAGTCACCACTTTTGGATGGTGCCAGCTTAACTATGCAAAATTATGTGTAAACCAGGTCATGTATTTTTTATCTTATGATGTTTTGTCATAGGCAACATACCATGAGGCTACAGGTGTGAATTAAGGGAGGAGCAGCAGTATGGCAGGAGGACGTGCCACGGGAGTTGGGGCCACCTGCTCATGAAACTAACTTCTGCCTTCAGAGCCTGATCAGGTTCTATTCCACATACATACCTTCTACAAGATGTTAGAATACTTCTGGGCACCCCAGACTTTACAGCCAGACAGATTAGATGACACTATTTGTAACAAGCAGCGTGTATCTTTATCCTCACTTGACAAGGCATTCAGTCTCCACCAGAAACATCCCAACAGGCATGTACTATAAACTTCCATGCTCCCCACCCTTTCCTAGCCCCTTCCTCAAGAAGGGCTCTTCTGCAATCCCCCCTTATGAATAGATGAACAAGATCTAATAATCCTTTTCAATCTAAGAATTTGGGCACTTCCAAAAGTGTTTAGATGTTTATACAGAACTACAGGGAATGAGCAATGCTGAGCCAAAGTAATGAATCTATGGTGATTGGATTTAAATATCAATGAGTAAATTATTTGGGTGTATCAGGATGGTTCACTCACCTACTGCCTCTCAAATCACCTTGTAACTGTCAGTTACACTACGCAATAGCTTATTTTTTTATATTCATCCACTCCGTTTTAAATAAACATTAATTACAGATTATATACTATTTATGTTTTACATTTCAGAATATTTTCATCCTAGATTATTTACTTACTTCAGCCTAGTTCTCAGTGACATTGTTTTACCACCTATAATTTCAGCTATTTTCTCTGCTCAGGAACTTCTGCTTTACAGCTGTTGGGAGGGCCAATTTTCCTCTCTTCTCCAGTTGGCCTACCTTTCAATATTCAACTCCTCCTCCTTATTCTACCCTTCCCACACCATACTACCATACCTGTGGATTATGAAAATCTGCATAATCAATTGTGGGTTAAAGAGAGAACACCCAACAATAAAAATAAGACTAAACCCATCAAATAAATTAAGTACTTACACTGTACATTTCATTAACATTCAGAGTAAAACTGCTTCCACTTCTTTGTGTACACATACTAATAGATTGTCCAGAATCCCCCCTGGCAATAAAATAAAACATAGACTTCTAAGAAACAATGGTCTTGTCACTTCATAAGAATTAGCTCTTCCCCTGCATAACTACTGAGACTATGATTGACATGTCTCAACTCCTGTTCAGCTATAAATCATAATTAATAATTAGGCTATTTCTCTGGCAACTCTTATTCTATAACTACTGGGCAATCTCCTGTTATTAATGACTGAATTTATGATGAATCAAGCATGATTTCAGTGACCCACAGGCTTCCACAGATGTTTTAGCCAGGTCTAATGCCCTGAGTCTTGAAAAGATCTACTCCCCTCCTCACTCCAACAATGTTATACAAATGAATTTGGATACTTCTAGGTTAAAGGAATAGAAAAGTCACAAAAGGGTGCAATAGACTTTGTGGACCAATTGTGTGTATTTTCAACAAACAAAAGTTTTCTATTTAAGCATTCACTAGATCTTCCTTATCTTATTTGTGCTTCAGCCCTCAGTTATTTCTCTGTCTACCAGATATTTGGTGTTCTCTAAAGTAGAGGACTTTTAATAATTGCCCTGATTCACTCCACCTTAGGGATGATTCTTCCTGGATGGTGTATATACATATTTGTAATATGTACAAAGTCCCTGATATCAGCAATTTATATTTAATAGAGAGATGTGAGACCACTTCTCTTTCTGACAGTCTGTAAAGTGCCATATTAATATTAGTTGTTATCAATTATTATTATTTAGTAGGAAAAGTCTTCTTTGGTTTAAACCATGGCTGCCTCAGGAATATATGGTAATTTCTCGAACTAAATTTTGTTCTTGGCCCAGATCATAAACAATATTCATGATCGCAAATGTACAGAGAATTTATTTATAGCCTTGAAATATTTTTCCATGAACTGTTTAAATATTAACGTAGTCCAAATGAAGCTTGCCAGGAAACTAATTGATTCATATTCATTTCTTTTGGTGACTTTCCATAGAAAGAAATTAAGAATTACATAAGTATAAAGAACAGACAGGAACAGGCAAAAGTTCAGCAAACTGCTGTTATTATAGGTGATAACGTTATGTATATTTTGAATTTTTCTGTGTACCTCATATTTCCATAATGTAGATCCACAGTGACCTTTGGCATCTTGTAGAGGAAGATATATGGTTTTTTCCATTTCTTACTCAACTGCAGGGATGGCAAATATATAGCACATATGTTGCCACTCCCCACTCCCATGTTCATAGCAAACAGTGCTAGTCAATGGCAGCACTCTTTGTCATGAATTTGGAAGTAATCCCATAATCTTTTGCAATCTAGCCCTCTACACAGTAATGTTAATAGATCAGAGTAGTCACCTGAGATGAAAGCCATTTGTCATTCTTGTTCTAACCTTAAGAGGTCATACTATGTCTTAGTCAAGGATCAGTGGTATCAAGGAGTAGAAACTCAGTCAAGTTATCTTAAGAAAGGGAAATTAATTATAAGAATACAACAGACATGATTACAGATGTCTGGACTGTGAAGTACAGCCAGGCCAGAGAGTGATTGAAACTAGACTTGGTTAGCAGAAGCTGAGGTTGCTTGCTCTTTTTCTCAGTGACCATGCAGTGTCTGTCTTCTATTTTCTCTGTCTCTTCTTTCTTTTGACCATCATCTTCTATTTTCTACCTAATATAACTTCCCAGCCTGAATCTACATGTTATTTAATTCAAGCATCCACATACTTCTTTCACTAGAATCTTTGTGTCTCTTATAGAATATTCTCAAGAAACCAAATCTGATAGCCAATTAATTTAAATGCTCACAGAAGGTCAGTTGTCTCCTTTTGGTTCAGCCAGGGTTAGGGGAGTCGAATCCCATTGTACGAAGGGCTCTCCCTTCCAGAGCTATGAACATGCCAGGTTAAACCTCAAGAAGTTATGTCTGGTAAGCAAATTGACTATCTAATCTGTTCATATATATTCTCTATTTGTCCTCCCTGAGTAAGGTTGCCAGATAAAATACAGGAGACCCAGTTAATTCTGAATTTCAGATAAACTGTGAATATTCTTGACATAGGCATACCAAAATATTATTCAGTTTATATGAAATTCAAATTTAACTGGACATCCTGTATTTTTATTTGATAAATATGGCAACCCTATTCCTGAGTCCTTTCCTGGACTCATCCCTTGATCTGGTAAAATGAAATTTTTTCTAGTAAGTTTATAGTCGTTACCCTTAGAGTGGGGGTCCCCAATCCCTTGGCCACATACCTCTCCACAACCTCTTGGGTATCAGTCCACACAACGGGAGGTGAGCAGCAGGCCTGTGAGCAAAGCTTCATCTATATTTTCAGGTGCTCCCCAACACTAGCATCACTGCCTCAGCTCCACCTCAGATCATCAGGCATTGGATTGTCATAGGAGCACTGGTCCCTGGTGCCAAAAAGGTTGGGGACCGCTGCCTTAGAATGTGGGTAAAAATCCTAAACTGAAATATCTCTTACTATCAGAGGTCCCATGTGGCCACAGCAATAGTCCAAGTTTATAATATTGCATATTTTACAAATATCAACTCTAATTTTGAAGACTTGATTTTTCCTTGCAGACTAATTTTAGTAGATTTTTTTTTCTGGGTGGACTGTCTCTTCCACAGAACAGAAGCTGTTTGAGAGCATAGTCTGACTAATGTTCATTCAATGTACATTACTCAGTAGAGTGTTTGGAGCACCATGAATATATAACAAAAGTCACAATTTCAAAAAAACAAATTTTTTGGAAGAGTTTCTTCAAAATAAGTTGAACTGGTATTAACCAGGCTTGTGATTCTCAGACAAGATTTGTTTAGGGTTTTGGGGATCACTCATTTCCTTTCAATAACCAAATCAAAACCAAAGGACTGATTTATTCATTAATGGATGGCTGAGACCCAATAACCAAATACAGAGCACTGTTAAGTGGTAGAATGTGGATACAGCCTAGGCTTTTGACTTAAGAAGAGAGCCTTTGATTTTGTACTTGAATTGTAATCTTGGTACCAAACTGCATATTCATATGCGTTTAGGGACAGAAAGCAGGTAGAAAGAGCAAGAGCGAGTGAGAGAGAGAGAGAGAAAGAGAGGGGGGGGTGAACTTACTCAATAAGCAAAATGGATAAGAACCACAGGGCTGCCTCATAAAGACAGTCATAAGTTGTATGGAGAGCATGACAAACACAAGTCACCCTTCAAGGTAGTGTCCTTACCCACTAGTGACATGTGACCTAATGCATATTAAACTCTGTACAATCATATTAGTTACTGCTTTTACAGTGGGGAGGAGTCAGTGCAAGGGATGGAGTGTGAAAAGACACTTTCTTCTTAGCACTCCTTTCTTATTTTTCTATTATTTTATGTTAGCTATTATTAAGGCAGTAGCAAACTTCACTAATTATACTAGTTTCCTAGGACTGTCACAACAAAGTACCACAATTTGGGTGGATGCAACAACAGAAATTTATTATCTCACAGTTTTGAAGCTTAGAAATCTGAGATCGGGGTGTTAATAAGACCATGTCCCACTTTGAAGGTGTTAGAGAAGGATCTTTTCCAGGCTTTTCTTCTAGTTTCAGGTATTTCCTTGGCTTGTGGCAGCATAACTTCAATCTTCACTTGGCATTTTCTCTGCTTGTCTGGGTCCCATTCTCCCCTTTCTATAACAACACCAGTAATATTGGATTAAGGGTTCACTGTACTATTGTATGACCTCATCTTAACTAATTTTATCTGCAATGACTCTCTTTCCAAATACTGGCACATTCTGAGGTCCTGGGGTTTAGGACTTCATCATGTGAATTTAAGAGGGGCCACAACTCAACCCATAATACCAAGGTATTCCATTATTCCCTTTTTAAAATACATATATTTTTTATTTTTCAATTATAGTTGATATATGATATTATGTTAATTTCAGGTGTACAAAATAGTGATTAGGTGTTTATATAACTTATGAAGTGATCACCCTGATAAATCTAGTACCTGTGGGACACCATACATAGTTATAACAATAATATTGACTATATTTATTATGCTATACTTCACATCCCCATGACTATTTTGTGACTACCAATTTGTACTTCTTAATCCCTTCCTCTTTTTTAAAAAATATTTATTTATTTTAATTAGTTTCAAGTATACAGTACAATCCTTTCCTCTTTTTTACCTATCCCCGCAATGTCCCTCCCATCTGACAGCCATCAAAATGTTCCTGATATCTATGACTTTGTTTCTGTTTTGTTTGTTCATTTATTTTGTACTTTAGGTTCCATATATAAGTAAAATCATATGACATTTGTCTTCGCTGTCTGACTTATTCCACTCAACACAATACCCTCTAGGTCCATCCATGTAGTTGCATTTGGCAAGATTCCATTCTGTTCTATTGCTGAGCAACATTACATTTGTATATATGTACTACTACTTCTTTATCCATTCATCCATTGATGGACACCCAGGTTGCCATATTGTGGCTATTGTACATAATGCTGCAATGAACAAAGGGACATATATATATATGTCCCTTTGAAGTAGTGTTTTTGGTTTCTTCAGATAAATACCAGCAAGTGAGATTACTGGGTCCTTCTTTCTCTCTTATTATAGCATTTGTTTTAAAACCTATTTTGTCTGTTATAAGTGTGGCTAACCCAGCTTTTTTTTCTACTTTCATGAAATATCTTTTTCCATCCCTTTACTTGAAGTCTATGTTTATCTTTTGATCTGAGCTGAGTCTCTTATAGGCAGCATATATTTGTCTTTTTATTTTCCTTCTTCTTAAAGAAGTCCCTCTAACATTTCTTATAATACTAGTTTGGTGGTAATGAACTCCTTTAGCTCTTTCTTGTCTGGGAAGCTCTTTATCTGTCTTTCAATTATCAATGACACTTTTGCTGGGTAGAGCGATCTTAGTTGTAGGTCCTTGCTTTTCATCACTTTGAATATTTCGTGCCAATCCCTTCTGGCCTACAAAGTTTCTTTTGAGAAATTAGCTGACAGTCTTTTGGTATCTCTCTTTTAGGTAACAAATTGCTTTTCTCTTGCTGCTTTTAAGATCCTCTCTTTGTCTTAAGCTTTGACATTTTAATTATGATGTGTCTTGGTATAGGCCTGTTTGGGATCATCTTGTTTGGGACTCTTCGCACTTTCTGGACTTCTATGTCCATTTCTTTTGCCAGGTTAGGGAAGTTTTCCATCATGATATCTTCCAACAGATTTTCAGTTCCTTTCTCTTTATCTTCTCCTTTGGTACTCCGATGATGTGATTGTTGTTATGTTTGAAGTTGTCCCAGAGGTTCCTTAAACTATCCTCATTTTTTTGGAATTTTTTTCTTTTTGTTGTTCTGATTGGGTGTATTCTGCTATCTTATTTTCCAAACTACTGATTCAAGCCTCTGCTTCACCTAATCTGTTGTTGATTCCCTCTAATATGTATATATATTTTAATTTCAGTTATTGTATTCTTCATTTCTGACTAATACTTTTTATGTTTTATATTTCCATTTCTGTTTCCTATCTCTTTGTTGAAGTTCTCATGGAGATCATTGAGCATTCTGTTAGTGCTTCTTTGGGTCAAATAAAAAGATGAAACCGAATTATACTGAAGTCCTATGCATGCAAACTATACAGATTTTTTATAAACTACAGCTATCAAGGCAGACATGAGATGCAAGAAAAAAGGTATCACAGAACTTATATCATAGGTTATCAAAATATTGGTATACAATCTGTCCTAACAAAGAGTAGCTTTTCCAAGCTGCTGCATAATGATCCTAAAATTACTAGCAAGAAAAAAAAACAGCACAAGAAATAAGGTTTATGCAAATTGATTCCATGTCATAATTATTCTTTATGCTAATATTATCAGAAAGATCTCCATGAAATAGGCAGTAATGACATGTAGTTCTAAATCTTCTGAATTCAATCTCAATTTTCCTCTCCTGTGGGTCTTTTCAAAGCAGAGAAAGGATGTGATATCTAATAATTTGCAATATCCTTTGCATCCTTTCTTTCTGAGTAGCTGCCAAAGTCTCATCCTGTAGCATATGCCTTGACCCAGCTCCAGTCCCAGCCCCTGTAAGTTCTTTTCTCTGTCCTGCCGTGGAGTTGAAAATTCTGGTAGAAGGGAGGGGAATTCGGTACTAGGGTTGAGAGTCATGTTACTAAGGTTCTTGGCTTGTATTTCTGAGACAGCTTGAAAAGCAGGCTGAATCTTCTTCACTGGGCATCTGAGAAGACTCTGGGGTCAAGGTTGGGTTAAGCTTTTTTGGTGAGTCCATTGGAGGTCTAGTCACAGTTTGAAGCTCCTCCAAGGTCTCCCAAAGGGTTTGAGTGGAAGGTGATACTCAAAACTCTCAAACTGCTGCAAAATAGGCTAGAAAGAACCATATACCCAAGAAATAGCGAGAAAAACCTCAGTTTCAACAGAGTGTGGTGAAAGAAAGCTCTAACTTACAAGTTTGGGTCTTCTAGCAGCACTTCTGTCTGGGAGAAAGCTGCCCCTCTAGCCCTCTTTCCCTGAAGCCAGACAATTAGCTCCTCTCTGTAGGTCCCTGGCACCTTTCAAGTTGCTGCCCCAATGTTGGAATCTGTCAACACATAAATTTGTATGCAAGCCCTTTAAGAGGAACAATCTGGACTCTAGCCACCCTTTGTCTTACTCAGCCACAAACTCTGCTGGTTTTCACAGGCAGAAGTTGTGGGGACTTCTCTCCCTGCCACTGGAACCCTGGGTTATGGAGCCTGCTGTGGGGCTGGGACCCCTCACTCCTTATGGGGGATCTCTACAGCTGACATTTCCCTCCTGATTTTTAAACTCCACACACAGGTATGAGACCAGCATTTTCTTCGTCACCCCTCCACTAGTCTCAACGTGGCTCCTTCTATATATCCTTAGTTGTAGGACTTTTGTTCAGCTGTACTTCAGGCGATTCTCAGTTATGGTTGTTCTGTAGTTTAGTTATAATTTTGATGTGGCTGTGAAAGGGTACCAGCATAGCATTTACTTACATTGCTATCTTGACCCCCTACAGTATCCATATTTCATTACTCTTAAATTCCATAACCACATATCCCTTGAATCATCACCTGGATTTGTTTTTCCTCTTATTTGAATAATTCTTACAGAAGTATTTCAATGTGCATGTTTGTATGGTAGACCTTTTGAGGTTTTATATATTCGAATAAAACTTAATCCATATTACCTGTGGTACAATAGAAGTGTACAATAAAATGTGAACTTTAGGAAAAGAAACTAAACAACAAATTCTGGTGTGTGGTATCTATATATCTTTATCTATCTATATCTAAATAAATAAATAAATAAATAAATAAATAAATAAATAAATAAATAAATAACCCACAAGATGTCATAGTCACCAAAGAAATTTTCTTTCCTTTCAGTTCAGCATCTAGTACCCTAGTTAATGAATAGTGGAGGTGTTCTTTAGGAGACTTGCTACAACATAAAAGTGGTTTAAAGCTCTAGAGCACCACAAATCTCTATTTTAGATTTTTTTTTTGTTTAGTACATGGTAACAGCAATGACAAAAGGAAAGTGACATGAATTAGAGTAGTATAATAGTCCAGACTGGTTTGCTGACAATCCACTGGTCTAGAAAATGGCATATGGGTCCTGAAATAGCTTACTTCCCATCACTTTAGTTTTCTAAGTGCCTATGTGATATGTTCATATTGTTTCCTATATTAGCCTCAAGAAATCAGTATTGAAAACTTTATTTTTGACAATTCCACTCATTGTCATTATTGTTCTTTCAACAAAAGTAAGGTTTACAAATGAGACTTGTTTATACAATAATGATATATTCTTTTTTTTCAAACAAATATCACTTTCAGAAGTTGACTACCTTAATTGTTAATAATCTATAATATCTGCGAGTAGTCCTATCATATTTAAAATTTTGTTGAATTTGTTTTGAGCACCTTTATATTTATTTAGATGAACATATGGAAATTAGAGGTAAGATGCTCAGTCACATTCTTGTGTTCCAATTTGTAGTCATGCAATTTGACATTGATTTTCTTATTTTGCAAAATTTCAGAGAAAGCCTATATATGATAGATACAGTCCACTCTCCATATTTCCAGGACTAAATATCGCAGCCATTCATTACCATAGGCCTTTGTTTCTTCTTTCCTCTTTGCAGTTACCTGCATTTTGGTTATTTCAATATAATATTAAAAATAAGAAAATAGGTCACTAAGGGAAGGAATTGATGATAGATGATATATATGAATTTTTTTATTATCAACAAATTTCTACTATTGAGAGAAAAATAGCTATATTGTTTCTGTATTTTGTTTTTTAAGGTAAAATACTTGTATATGATAGATTTGTGGCAATTTATTTCTTTATCTCCTTCAGCAGTCTTTTCAATGCATTATTTTGATTCAGGCACATAAAGGGATAATTCTAAACAAGTAAAACTATCTGAAAGGTCTTCATTGTAAGCTATAATTAGCCCTTACTTATTTTAAAGATGGCCCTTTCTATGTATTATATAAATAATTGAAAAACTAATTAATCATGCTTAACCCTTGTTTTCTAAAGTCGCAGCAGCATAGAAATAATTGAGGGTTGTAAATGGGTTATAGTTAGGAGGTATTTGACTGAAACTCCAACAGAGTTATTTTCCTATTTCTATTTCCCTTCCTTTGCTGCTTCTAGTTCTTAGAGATTGCTCACAATGAGACAGGGACGGTAGGATTTTGGGAACTGATAAAGCTGAAGACTTTTAATAAGTCTCTGCCTGACACCAACATAAATATCCTATATCTGGTGTATCACATTTTTTAGTGGTCATTTAAAGATCTGTGATCTCCAGCACTATGCCACAGTTAGCTCATTTCTTCTACCCTAGTGCAAAGTGCTCTTCTTGCTGAATGAGTATTCTTTTAGCTCTTCACAGCTCCCTTTCCCTCGAGGAGGGTAGAAGAGAGGATCTTTAAGCATCCTTTCAACTACTTGTTTATATAACTTCCTTTAGAAAAATATATGTGAATAATGTTTGAAATCTGACCTTTTGGCACTTTTTTTTAAGTCATGGGTTTTTAGAAAGAGCTGTACTGAATAAAAGGAGCAAAATATAATTCATTTCAGTCTTATAGCCTGAAGCAAGGTTTGAGTTTCGGAGATGAGTGTAAGGAGTATATTCAACAGAGTGGGGATGGTCTGAGAGGGAAGCATCATGCTTGAAACTGGCTTTACAGTGGCCTCTAGAGAATTGAAATGTAAGGAACCCATGAGCTGACTGAGCATATGGCACTGACTCTCGCTGAACAGGGGGAAAGAAGCAGAGCAAGAAAGAAGGAAGGAGTAAAGTACCATTAGAGATGAGACAATGCCACAAGAAGGCCAGAAATGTGAGACTCTCACTTAGATCAGGACATTTCAAAGAATTACTAAAGACTATCTATTAGAGTGATAGGATTTAATTATTTTAATGATTAGCTCAGGCAAGTTTTGACTGGTAATTTTTTTTTCACCAAAATTCTTCTCTGACTTATGGTACATATTTTTATTATATATGCTATACTGGTTTATGTGTGAAGCCTCCTTGAATGCACTTAGAATTTTGCATATTGATTGAGCTTCAAATATTCTGTAGACTCCTACTCTATAATTAACTATGGTTTAAAAAGGAGCATACATAGTCATGCAGATAACTTGTTCTTAAGATGTCATTATCATTAGTTGTCACTGGCAGTTAGTCATTTTTATTAGATGTTAATATTCACGGCTATTAAAGTATTACAAGTCTCTGGCTTCATATGGGAGAGAGAATAGAGCTTAGATTATTTGGCTTTGCCTACCAAGACATCAATTGAATTTAAACTAAAAACTATACAATTTTGACGTTTCTCATTTTCTGTGCTACTGACAGCTCAGATTAACTCCAAAATCATCCTACAATAAGAAGCCAGGTTAGATAATGAAGTTGTAATTTTGATTTTAAAAAACTTAGTCTTAGATGCTATCAAATGCTGATCAACATCATCTGAACAAAACAACCATAAAACAAATTAGGAGAGGGATGAGGAAAGTTGAATACTGACTGAATAATAAATATTAAGAATTTTTTATTAATTTTTAAGTGAGATAATGGTATTATGTTTATGTATTTTAAAAGTCATTGTCTTTTAAAGATATAAATGGGAAGGAGAATGGATAGGAGTATAAATGAAACAAGATTAGCCAAGTAGTGATAAATCGCTAAATCTGAACAATGCTTATGTGAGTGTTCATTATACTACTTGCTCTATTTTTGTATATGTTTGAGCTTTTTTCACAGTAAATAGTTTAAATATTGATTAGAACTTTTGCCTCTGTGAATTTTAAAATTTTCTAACCCAAAACAATTCTAACCCTTTATAGATTGTCTTTTACAAAAGGGTAATGCCAATAGAGAATCAAGTCTGTAATCTCCAATGCTTTTTAAATGCATATGCCATCTTTTAACACTTTTATACATAAGCAGCTACTTAGTGTGATCTGTGAATTTCATGATGGGTACAGACCCCACCAGGGGACCACGACTAGAAGTAGAGGCAATGAGGAAGTCATATTTGAATGAACGTAATACATCTTTATATGCCCTGGTAGCCTGGGAGAATGGCCAGATTGCTTAAAGGTCAAGTAGGGATTTTGCGCACACCAATGGATTGGGTAATCTGTGAACAGGCAAGTACCCTAGAAGCTGGTAGTTAGAAGGCTCTGGAGCATAATGAAAGTTTGAGCATAAGCTAATCATAGATTAATATCTCAATTAAACCAATAACTGGTTGTGATCTTACTATATGTTAGAAAGCCTTTGTTAACTCATATAATTCTCCACATAATGGGGGACTATTGGGCATTGATAAAATATGTGAGGTGTGAGAAAATGTTAACACAGCAGCTCTGGTTGTTTAGTCCTCATATGTCTTTAAGGGAATCTGGGACCATGATTGGCCATTGGGCAACACCTGAGAATTTGACTCTCAGAATGTCTTATGTTAATGGTTGTTATGTTTTATAAACCTGAAGCAAGGGACAATGCCATATCAGCTTATCAAAATTGCTTTGTATAAACGTCAACAATGATGATATGCTTCTGGTTTCATTGTTGGAATCCTGAGTTTCACTTGCCATGGCTGGTCACATAGCTTGATGTACCTATTTGACCAGTTCTCAATAAAAGCTTCAGACCCAGAGACTCAAACAATCTTTCCTGGACATTCTGCACATGCCCCTCTACTTTGTTGCTAGAGAGAAAGCTTGTCCTAAGTGGTCCCAGATGGGGAAGTACTCAATTGCCTGACCTCTCTGGATTCCTCCAGATTCATATATTTTTCCTGTTGCTCTTGGCCTGTTTTTGCTCTACTAAAGCTTAGCCATGAATATAACCTGCTACTGAGTCTTGTGAGTCCTTTCAGTGAATGAGCAAACTTGATTGTGACCTTTGGACCAACAAAACATAAAGGCACTTGTACAATGCCTGACAAATAGTACACATGCAGTACAAGCTAGCTACTGATACTTAACTTATGCCTGCTAGATGTTATAGGGGACTAACCTCACTGTCCTAGAATATAAGCTGGGAATCTAAGACTTTATCTGCTTTTCTTATCCATGCTCCTGGAAGAAGTTTAGGATAACATCTCATCAGTGGGGAAGTTATAACTCCAAGGTTCTCCCCTTCCCTTCCCATCCCTATTGATTCAGAGTGGGAAGATACCATGTAAGGAAAATGGTCAGATGATCAGACCTTCATGTGGGATCTTTTGAGAAAATACAACATGGAAAAATCATTTTACCATTTTGAAGGGTAGCAAAAATAATGAAAAGCCTTGTTGAGAGTTATGAAGACTAGAATACTTAGGCTGTCATGGAACCCTAGGGGTAGGCAATAGAGGCTGAAGTCTCACTTTAGGTAGCAGTCACAAGAGCCAGTGCTATTAGAAATAGCTATCAGGAGTTCCCCTCCAAGCATATAGCTAACTATATGTAAACATAAAAAAATAAACTTAATTGGGTGGGACTTTAATTGAGGGTTAATTCAAGGGAAGGAGGAGTCCAGGGTACCTGTTATGCAATTTCTTTTTAGATTTGTGTATGTGTGTATGTTTCTAGTTCCCATACAAGTGAACAGATCTAAGTAAGGTATGTCAAAAGAGCCTTCTGCCTTTAAAATGCAATAATAATTACTAAAATCATTTGCCATGTTACACATTTAATTAATATTTTTCAAATAAATTGCTTCCAAGATGGACAGGACTAATCTCTGTAGTGATCTGTAGATGATGAAATAGTTGGTATCCATTTACTTCTTCATAAGTGGTTTTTATTTTCTTTGAGCCCTTAATTATTTGGGGTGCCTTCATTGGGTTTCCTGTCACAAATAATGGTTATCTCCCCATCACTGTCATCCTCACTGTCATATGTAACCTGGTCACTGTCACTCGCATTGCCATAGACTGCATTGTCTCTGGAATCTACCTTATTAAAGGACTTGGAAAAAGGCTTTATTTCACATATAAAAGGTGGATTTTGAGCATTTGTATTCTTGAGCTTAGAAATATCATTGGAAAAAGCCTTAGAAGTAGTTTTGCACATAAGGCATTTTTTCTGGTAGCACTGACAGGGCTTAACTGATTGAGGTCTAGGTAACACTTCTGCCCTACCTACGCTAACTAATGTTTTTACATTAGAATGTCCAAAGGACATGCTGGCTCCTAATTTCTGCAGACTAGATGGCTTGGGTAGCAAAATTTGATTGTGTGGACAGGGTGGACAAGATGACTCAGTTGGCTTGACTGGATATTGTAGACTGGCTGGCCAAGGTGACTTGACTGCCATATTTGAATAGGATGAACTGACTTGATTGACTAGCTTATGGGAACAAGTTAGCTTATGTGACTTCTCTAGACTGCATGTTCTTTGTGACTTTTCCAGGTGAGATGGTGACCTGAATACTCTTTTTGGGCTTGATGACTTAGATGGCATTTCTTGACTTGATGGTCCGATTAACTTTTCTGTATTGGATGGTCTCAATGGCATTTCTGCACTCGAGGGCTTGATTAATTTTTCTGTACTGGATAGTGTGGATGTCTTCTCTGGGCTTGAGGATTCAGATAACTTCTCTGCATTGAGTAACAGGGATTCTGTTTCTAAAATGCATGGACTGGCTGTCTTTGATTCACTGATTGATGTTTTGGATGACTTGGATGTCTTGACTGCTATACCTTCTCTCCTGGCCCTGAAAAAGAAAAAGAAATTCAGAGCATGACAATTTAAAACAAAAGAGTATTTTTACTATCACCAGAAAACAAACTTACTGTGTCAATTTAGACTTTTGTTTGTTTGTTTGTTTGTTTGTTCTTTTGTTTTTTGCTCTAGTAGGAAATTGAACACAGTAAGAATTAGAATGTGATAAAAAGCCATGAGTCAGTTTACAGATATAAACTCATATTGAATTCATGCCTAGTATTTTACTGTTTCAACCACATTAGATAACCCGATAGTCTACATATGGAAAAATATGAAGTTCTTTCAAATCTAATCTTGAGAGATAATTTAATTTAATCCAAAAATTAAACTTTTTATAAAAATGTCACAAGTTGAAGCCATTGTTTTCTTATTATATTTACACTAGCAAGTGTATCTATTCATGCATATTTATATTCACAATATTCCTCTAAACCTAAAAGAAGGGAGCACTGGTATATTTTATTCATCGGTCCTTGGATTGGGATATTTTTAGGGAACCACAATATCAGGGCCAGCCTGATCCTTCTGCATGAAAGGCAGGGACAGATAATGAGAACACCAATGAATATTTTTTCATGTTAAGACATCTTAAAATGGTAGATTACCCAAAATGTTTTGTTGTTTTTAGAATGCAGAGACCCAACTCCCTCCCTCTCCCCTTCTTCATTTTCCCTGTCTTATTCAGATACTTATGTCCTCTTTTCCTAGACTCAGTTTATAATGAAATTAATAGCCTGGGGCTCAGCCTAACCCTGAATAGGACACAGCTTTGGCTAAAGTTGATAATATACTTGAGAATATTTAAGAGTTGATATAATTTAAGTGTAAGTATCTACCCACAAGATATTGGTAGCTCTTTAGAAATCTAAAATTAACATTAAGTGACCACAACAACAATGAAGCCTTCACTATATGCGCGCACGCGCACGCGCGTGCACACACACACACACACACACACACAGACCTTATATTCTTAATTCAAAGGTGTAAAACTTACGTTTCTGCTTCATCACCCACACAATTATAATGGAGAAAACAAAAACAGGTAAAGGCAAAAGCTATGATCACAACACCAATTACGATGATGAGTAGACGTCTTCTAAAACTTTCCAGCCTGACCTCCATTGATTCAAGGTGTTTAGCTCCTGTCAAAGAGATTGTATCACCAGAAAATGTGTTAAGTAACCAAATTTTCTCCCGTTTTGATTGTGGCTTAGCACTATAGGTCAAAATCAAATCTTTTTATCAATGATTTTTTTTTTTAAGCATAAGTGTTCTACTGTCACTTTCTTCTCTCAGCCATGTCTCCAGCCAGAGTCTAGAAGCCAAATCTGGGAGACATCTCTAGCTAATCAGTATAATTCCCTAGGTTACCTCTGCATCATGGCTTTCTAACCCTATTACCTAAGTTTTTGAGAGTGTGTGTCTTGCATGTGTGAATGAACTTGAGTATATGTGTGTTTGTGTGAATGTATATGGTGGGAAAGGGGATGGGTCAAGAAAAAATCCTTGTTGAAACCTACTATGTGTTAGATGCTATGCCAGATTCATTCACATAGTATTCTCTAGTTTGCTTGGGGTTGGGGTTGGTGGATTAGGTGGGAAAGGGGGACAATACATCTGTACCCTTTATGCTTGTATGTTGCTTATATTTTTCACACAGAAGGATAACTCTCAGGTATAATCCTAGAAATTCTTAAAGACTTACTAATGGTAACATCCAAGAAACAGCAGACTTCTTAAACACAGCTACCTTGTCTGATTAAGTGCTTGAATGCATAATATAATAGATTGTAAATTCTTACCTGTAGTAGAAGATCCATTAGTTTGGTTTGTATTTAAACAGTTCTTTGTCCAAATGGACACAAGTAGGACATAAATAAAAAGATTCATGTCCAGGGCTTTGTCCAAATGATTTTCTACCAAGGAAACTGCTGTATTTGATATGGTTCAGCCTGTGCAAGGGGTTTATGACATCATTATCATGTTGTGTCATAGTCTGACAACATAATCTCACCATGGAGAAACATGAGCTCTGTCTAGGTCAAGTTATGTGCATTGGATATTATTCTAAGAAAAACTAGAGTACTACTGATGAATTTCTGGCTAGAGAATTTCTGACATTAAAATCTACATTTTAGGAAAACCACTATGGCTGTTGTATAGAGAATAGATTGGAGGAGGCACAAGCAGAAGAAAGTAGTAAGACAATTAGGAGGCTGTTATAGTGGCCCAGATGATAGAGGATGGTAGCTTAAAACAGAGTAGTGGTGGTGAAGATAGAGAAAAATTGATGAATTTGAGAACTTAATGATAGATAGCCTATGGGGCACGAGGGGGAGAGAGGTAGCAGGGATGATTCATTTATTCAATAAAAATGTTGAGTATCTATTATGTGGCAGGAAACTTTGCACTAAGCATGGAACATTCAAATAGACCTTCAAGGAGCTCAAAATCAAATGGGAGAGACAGACATGTAAATAATCAATCACTGGGTGGTGTGATGTCATGGTACAGTGCCAGAGGAGCACACAAATATGTGTCCAGAGTTGGGACTCCTGTAGATCACCCTTGAGTATAGGTGGGGTTTTAAAATTTTTTTAGTGAGAGTAGGAATTTCTTGAACCCCAAAAGGAAGAAAAGAACATTGTATTGCAGATAGAGAAATCAATATTTCCAAGGCATGATTGTGGGAACTTCATTTCCACATGGCCAAAATGAATAATGTGGGGATCAGATAGCTGGAAATAAAGATGGAGTGGGTAACCCTTATAAAAGGATTGTGTGCTAAGGGCCTTTCTTTAAGTCCATTTTTTCATCTGTAAAATGAAGAGAAAAGAGATGAAAGAACATGGCAGCCTTTGAAATCATCCTTTTGGGATCATTGGAATAGAACAAAATTAATTTTTTTTTTGGAAAATGCAACTCACTTTTACTTTGAAACTTTAGATAATCCTGCCCCCAAAATATCTTTTAACAGTATAAAGATCAGAAAATGTTATTTTTACACAATGTTACATATCAATTACATCTCAATAAAGCTAGGAAAAAAAACTAAAACAGGATAATATTATTTTATTCCTTTTTGAATAAAATGATCTTTAAGTAATGCTTATAAAGTGAAAGAATGTATGTGCCAACTCTTTTTAAAACTAGTGTTTTTTTCTAATGATGGATAGTTGATAGACAATATTTTTTAAAGAAACTTTAATTTCTGTCAACCTTATTTCCATTTAGTTTCAGAATTCGTGAAAGAACAACCTAAGACTACTCAATGGTTGCTCCTACCCATTCAGTGGCCTGAGCAGCGGTGGTGCAGACTGGTATTTGGTGGCAGGCTGAGTGCTCCAGTCTTTAGTAGAAAACTGCTAAATAGGCACAGAGGGCACCTCCATGCCTTCAGACCAGCCTGTGACTTCAGGTTGAGCAGCAGTGAACTCAGGAGCTGGAGCGGTCCATTCACCCTGAAATTCCTCCTTGGTCACAGCCTTTTCAGTAGCGGCCTGCTCTTCCTTTTCAATCTCTTCAGGATCTCTGTTGAAGTAGAGATCAGGCATGACCTCCCACGGGTGTTCATGGGAGATGGTGCCACACATGTGCAAGACTTCCTGGGCTAGCATCCACCTGTGTGACACAGACTCTCCTCTGCACTATGTGGACATAGCCAGATGGCAATGTCCACATAGTGCAGAGGAGAGTTTGTGTCACACAGGGTGATGCTGGGCAGGTTAATAGAAGACACCTTTGTGAGAGGCTGATGGTTGGCCCTGGTATCAGTAACCATCAGAAGTCGGCCTCCTGGAAGGCTGCCTGGATCTGGTTAGTGAAGGTCCCAGGAGTGAAGTGGCCAGCAATAGAAGTGGCTCTACTGGCAGCAGCAAACTTCAACACAGCTTGCTGGCTAGTGTTTCTGGATGATGTGACACTGCCATCAGCAAGATTTGCAATGGCAACAATGACATGAGCTGCCAGCAGAAGCTTCTCCCAGGTTCTCTTCAAATTTATGATATTGATGCCATCACTTTTCCTTTTGTAGGTGTGCTGTTTCATTTGGAAGTCAAGGCTAGTGCCACCTAAGTGGGTTCCTGCAACATAATTGAGAACATTCTCCTCCTTCATTTGCAGGACATCAAGGGCTCTGAACATTGTGAAAGTCTCCCTTTAAGTTGTGTGGGAACCAAGAACAGTGCCATGTGGGCCCTTCTCTAGGTAGCACAGAAAAACAATAGACAATATATTAAAGCCAGTATTTCAGAAATAGCTTCCAAATAAATTTGAACATTAACTTCATACTCACAGTGGTTACAGAAACTACATTTTTTGCTTTAATAAAGACTTAAATGATTTTATTTGTAGGTTTACATGACTGGCATATTAGAATTCATTTCACTCAGAAATTCTGGGGTACAGTTTTGATTAAAATTGTGTATTATAGATGTATTCTAAAATTCCATTTATTGTTTTAGATGTTGTTATTGTTTTTATTGTTGCCAGAACTAGGCCCAGGCCCAGTGAGGTACTTGCCTCTGGCACAAAGTTTAAGCAGTGCCCCAAACACTCAGTAATCAAGATAAATAATATTTTAGTGCAATATTTTAAAAAAATAATGCAAAAAAATTTATGATATACAAGTTATCAAATATTTAAATAAAGATAGAATCTGACCTTGCACTTGCCCCCTAATCCCAGCTCTGCATCTCTGACCTGCAGGGCCATCCTTACCCTTGTCACTTTAGAAACCAGAAGATCAGGGTCCAAGGATATACCCAGTGCTTTAAACAGTGCTGTGATGTCCCCAAGGCCCCTAAAACTCTCTCAAGTACATCTGCCCCTAGACTGCTGTTTGATGATTGTGTGAAGAATGTCTCTTCCTGCTTTTTCTCTCTTTGGCTCTCCAGAGCTGAACCCTTGCCACTTTTATGATATCTCTACTTTTCTGATACCTCCACTTTTATTTGATCATCTTGCTCCCGAAGTTTGACCAACATCATCACCAGTGGCATCAGAAGTACCCAATGCCATCCTAGCTTGCACAAGGCCAAGTTGGAATCCTCAGCCCTTTTCCAGGTGAGACAGAGGAACCTTTCTGGGGCTTCTTCCTCATGGCTTTTTACTGTCCTACTCTGGGCCTCAATTGCCAGTGCAATTCCACTGTGGGCCTTCGATTTTTTTTCCCATTAGATTTTTTTTAATTAAAAAAACATACACGTGCCTTATAAAAATTTGAAATCACACAGAAGTATTTCAGCTTTCCTTTGTGACTTCAGTTCTTTTGGCCCCTTTAAAATGACTCTAAATATTTGTTGCCCATGGCCTTCCATGATGCCTGAAATCTTCATCTTTAGTTTTAATTGCCTTTTAAAATTGCATAAGTTATATGTTAATCTATTGTCATTATGCAAAATGAAAAAATACAGAAATATATAGAATAAACTTTATAGAGTCTGCTCTTCCACTACCCTACTCTTTTCCCATTCTACAGATAAAAAGACTCAAGTTTTATGTGTACCTCTCTGGTACACATTTACATATACATTATGTACATGATGCACACACACACACTAAGTGTAAATGAGATCATTCTATAAGTGTTGTTTTTCAGAGTTTTAAAAAATTACACAACTATGTGTAAACCCATGTTCATAGCAGCATTATTCACAATAACCAAACAGTGGAAACAATCCAAATATCCATCAAAAGACGAATAGATGAACAAAATGTGGTATAGCCATACAGTGGAATATTATTTATCCTTAAAAAGGCATTAAATTCTGAGACATACTCCAACAAGGATGAACTTTGAAGACATTATGCTGAAAAATAAGCCAGTCACAAAAGGCCAAATACTGTGTAATTCTACTTCTATGAGGTACATAGAGTAGTCAAATTCATAGAGACAGAAAGTAGAATGGTGGTTACTAGAAGATGGGGGAGGGGAGAATGCAAATTTATTATTTAATGGATACAGAGTTTCAGTTTGGGATGATAGAAAAATTCTGTAGATAGGCAATAGTGATGGTTGCACAGCAATGTGAATTTATTTAATGCCACTGAAGAGTTACAATGGTAAATTTTATGTATATTTTACCACAATAAAAAGTTTTAAAACCACATAACTAATACATAAATAAGTTCCTTTAAAAACAACCAAAGCCCAGATAAAAGAGAAACTTATGCAAACAAACAAACAAACAAACAAAAAACAGAGACAAATGTGAACATTTACAAGGCAAAGCATAAAGGACCCAATTGACCACTATCTCTGCCCAATCCCATTCTGCTCTCCCAAGGTAAAGGATTTCAAACAACCTGGTGTGTTTTCTTTGAGTTCTTCAATGCATTTACATTATAGCACAGCTCTGTAGCTAGACTAGATTAAAATCCTGGCTTCACCATTTACCAGCTCAGTGACCCTTGGGCAAGTTAATGTTTCTGTACTTTAGGTTTCTCATCTGTGAAGGGGAATAATAATTTAAGCTTCTGAATGGGGGCTACAGTGAGGATTAAATTAAACAATGTATGTATTGCATTTAGCACAGGGCCTAGCACATAATAAGTGCCCATGAAGTGTTAGCTATTAATATTGGATATAATGTCTATCTTTAGATAGTCGGCAAAGTAGGCCAGCAAATACCTGTGACGTTGAAAGCAGAAATAGGGAACTGGAAGGAGGTTTGAGAATGGATACCAGAAAGGGCAGCAAAAGAGCCCAAGAAAGGAAAGTGAGTGGCTGCCAAACAAACCTAGCATCTACCTTTAATAGAGCAAAAAGTAGACGAGATGTAAGGAGACATAGATAGATCCATAGAAATATGAGTCTTTATTTTTTTTGTTTCAATTACAATTGACATTCAATCTTATTTTTATATTAGTTTCAGGTAGACAGCACAGTGGTTAGACATTTATATAATTCATGAAGAAATCCCCCGAGTTAGTCTAGTACCCACCTGGCACTATACATGGTTACTACCTTCTCTTTCAAATCACTGATTAGAGTCTCTCCTTCATCTAATCTGTTGATTCCCTCTAATGTATTCTTTATTTCATTTATTGTATTCTTCATTTCTGACTGGTTCTTTTTTTATGTCTTCTATCTCCATTTTTATGTTTCCTACCTCTTCGTTGAAATCCTCACTGAGATCATTGAGCATCCTTATAACCATGTTTTGAATTCTGTATCTGGTAGATTACTTGTCTCAATTTGTTTAGTTCTTTTTCTGGAATTTTCTCCTTTTTTTTTTTCATTTGGAACATGTTTATCTCCTCATTTTGGCTGCCTCTCTGTGTTTGATTTTATCTGTGAGGTAGAGGTAGTCTTGGTAGGGTGGCCTTATGTAGTGGGTGTCCTTGAGGTCCAGTGGCACAGTCTCCCTGGCCACCTGAGCAAGGTGCTCAATGTGTGTTCATTGTGTGGGCTGTGTGTGCCTTCCTGTTATAATTGAGCCTTGATTGCTGTTGGTACATCAGTGGGAGGAGTTAACCCTCAGGCTGACTGGCTGTGAATATTAGCCATACAAGCTGCTCTCCAGGGTCTCAGCTGAGAGAGCAGGATTTGCCCCAATGGGTTCTGGTGCCTGCTGAGACCACCCATTGTGTCTACCTTGTGAGGCCAATCAGGTTGTGCTTTTTTGTCATCTTAATCTGGCTGCCAGGTATGTTGGCTCTGAGGCCTCTTCCAAGGGGTTCCCATGCAGGCCAAGTTAATCAATTGCCTGTGTTTGGCCCGGGGCTACCTGGTAGGAGCTACAAAACAATCTGTCATTGCTTGCTACCTGTGCTGGACTTCAAGGCACGTCAAGGAGGTCATGTTGCAAACTGAGGCCCGCTGACACCAGTACCATTGCTGGGGCAGCTCAGCAAAAGGCCCAGGGCTTTCTGCCTCATGCTGGCTGCCTATAAGGCTAGCTGCTAAAAGAGCCTTGTTCTGTATGTTAATTAGGTGAGGTAGGATCTCAGGGAGTCACCAGGGTGGGTTGAGTGGTATTCAACGGGTTGATGGAGATTCAAATTTAGCCTCAATGCTGAGCCTTGGGCCACTTGGCAAATGGCTTGGAGCACACCAAGACCAGCTGTCACCCACCTGGGGCCCATGGACTCCTGAGTGTTGTCCATGAAAGACTGCAGCTCAGTCTTAAGCTAGCTGCCCGATGCTGAAAGTACCTCTAGCAGTGCAGGACTTGAGTGAGATAGGGTCACCAGATTCAGATTTGGCCATGTTGGGGGAAGGCTAAACATGGAAAAGATGGAGCCTACCTCTGGACTGTATGGGAGGAGGGATCAACACAAAGTTAATGGCAACTATCCCTCCAAGGTAGAACAAGCAGATTTCACCAGTCCAATGAAGATTCAGATTTGACCACATGGAGGGAGGGCTTAACATAGGAAAGATGGTACCCGCCCACCAGCTGCAGAGGAAGAGGTCTCAACACAGGTACAATGTCAGCCTCACCAGCCCTCAGCCTGAAACCACACAACTCAGGCTCTCCCTGTATACCTCTGATGCCTTCCTAGCCACTGTCCCTTCGCTGGAGCCCAGGGTGAGTGTCTGCATGTGTGTTGGCTAGAGAATTACTGTTTAAAAATTAATTACTTGCTGGAAATTACTGTTAGTAGCCATAGGAACATAGGCTACTAACTATAGGAACATAACATTCTAACAATAAGCTTTCTGTTTCTGTCCCCTCGCTTGCACACCCGACCTGGGGGTCCACAGGTAGTGACTAGAAGAAAAATAAACCTTTGTGTTCAGACAGAAGGAAGAATGGAACTTGGGGCTTCAAAACCCTGTACCTCTACATTTCGGGGCTGCTTAATTTGGGGTCTGCGTAATCCTGGCAGACCCAGCTGGCTAAATAAAGAGTGTGACTCCTATAACTCATTGAGAGTTCTGGTGCTCCGTGTGTCTTTCGGGGGCTGGTGGCCACAACTCAGGTAGTGAGTCTATGCACGGGCCCTTTAAGAGGATACCTAGGTTTATAGCTGTCTTCTGTATCAGACAGACAGAATCCCTACTGATTTTTACAGCTAGATGTTGTGGGGGGCCCTCTTCCCAGCACTGTTGCTCTAGGCTGGAGAGCCTGGTGCGGCCCTGTGACCCCTTGTTCCTCAGGGGGACCCTCCACAGCTGAGAGGTCTCTTCAGATTCTTAACCACCACATGTGGGTGTGGAGCCAGCCCATTTCACATCTCTACCCCTCCTACTATCTTGATGTGGCTTCTTTATATCCGCAGTTATGTACCTTTTGTTCAGCTGGTCTTCAGATGGTGATTTGTGCTATAACAGTCATAGTTTTAATGTGGCCATGGCAGGAAGCAAGCACAGCATTTATCTACTCTGCCGTCTTGCCTGGACCTTCCAGTTAAGGTGACTTTAATACGCTACTCTCAGTACAAGACAAATCAAACAGATGCAAAATTATTATGGAGATAGAAGATATATACAACACAATCAACAAAGTTGACTCTTTTTATCTATTTATCATCTATCATCTATCTATCTATCTATCTATCATCTATCTATCATCTATCTAAATTTGTGCTCTTTTTTTCCTCACAATTATGATGAGTCGGTCTATCTGCTTAGAATAAAAAATCCATTATTTTGGAAAACCATTTCTCCCTCCTCAACCTTGTCCTGATAAGGGCTAGCAATCCTAGAATCCCTCCCTCTTGGCCACAAGGATAGGCATGTCTCAGGCTAGACCAGTACTAGTTTCCTATCTCTATCCATACTAATTGGTTTATAGTTAGCCATATGACTCAGGAAAGGCCAATCAGGGCTTTACTAAGTTTTTCAAACAATTTGGGCTCAGAACTTTCTTTTCTACCACGGGCGGTAAACCTGGCAAAGACGTGAATTCAGAGTTGCCTGTGCCATGCCCCTGTTGGCAGGAGTAAGCTAATTTGAAAGAATAAAACTGACATAAAGTGAGACGTAAAGATGAAAGATGGAGAGAATTTTCCAAGGGAGTCACAATTTCAGTTGTCCCTGAGGCCATCTGCATCTGTGCCTTTTTGGCTATTTGATTATATGTATCTAATATTTCTTCTTTTGATTCACTAATTTGAATTGGGCTTATGTTATTTGCAACCACAAGAGTTCTAACATGTTTATTGGTGTGGTGTATGTGTCAACAATAAGTTAATACCACAGAGGTCTCTGAGCCATTAATTCAGATCACTGGGTCAAAGGCAGGCCCAACATGTTTGGTCTTGGAACAGTAGCCCCCAGCCACATCTCTGTAGCATAGGACATACTGCTGAGGTAGAAAGAGGCTGAGGCCAATGTTCACTGAAATTTGAAATTTCCCCCTACCAGGTGTTACCAACACACCTCTTTGCAGGCTTGAGCATTTCTGGTGAGAAGGCTGTTATTAACTTTCTCTCCTTATGCCCCTGTGCTTACTAACAAGACTTCCCTGCCAGTGCAAATTCATGTGTGTTCCCCCCTACACACACTTATAACATGTGTCCACATGTGTGCCCTCAAGTGCCTTCACAAACTCATACATAAATATGCATGAGACCTTAGGTGAGAACTTGCAGGAAGCATTTGTAGGACTATAAATTATGTTTTGTTTATTTTTAAATCTCACATGCCTGTTAATGTGCTCTAGTTATTACTACATGAAAAGTGAGAAACATTTTTGATCTCAACTGCCTGGTTCAGCCTCAATTTATTCAGTGACTGACATTAATGAAATTGCAATAGGTTGCTTTCTAGAAGGTTTTGAATATCCACAAAAGGAGATCTTGACAGTCTAGTTTCTGTTTCACAACTGTGCCATCATGTGGGCAAGGAACATAAGGTGCTGTAGAGATAAAGACCCAGCTTTCATTTGAAAAGAGCTCTAATGATCAGAGACATTTTTCCCTCCCAGGGTGGAGGAGAAGAGGGAAGGACACCAAGAGAAATATGAGTTCTTAATCAAGGAAGACTGACTGTTTTTACTAAATCTTTACAACCAGTTCAGGTTGCTAGCTTTGCTCATTAGTGCTACTAGGTGCCAGACAAGGAATTCTCACAATAGTCCTCCCAGGGGCCAGCTGGGTAGGCATTATCATTGCATTATTGTCTCCATTTTACAGATGAGCCAACTGAGGCTCGGAATGGCTAAGTAGCTTGTAAGTAGCAGAGCCAGGATGTTCTGAAAATAAATTGAGAATATAAACAAGAAATATAAAATAAAAAGTCTCATTAGGAAATTATATACAAAGGAGTATGGGTGATTATATATAATATAAATTATAAAGCTAAGTAATAAAATGAATACTCATGAATCCACCAACTAAAGAAAAGAACACCATCAATGGCATTGAGTTTCCTGTGTGTTCCTATACTTTTGCTTCCTTGCTCTTAGATCTTGACTTTTTTCATTCCCTTGATTTTCATTAATGTTATAACCCAGATGTGTCCCTAGTTTTGTTTAATTTTGAAATATTTAAAAATGGAAAGATATTTTACATTTCTTCTGTGACTTGCTTTATTTCTCTATTTTTACTTTTTAGACATTTTTATCAAAAATTTGTATTTCTTAATTTTATTTTTCAATTACAGTTGACATGTAGTATTATATTAGTTTCAAGTGAGGAACATAGTGATTAGACATTTATATAACTTACAAAGTGATTCCCCTGATAAGTCCAGTACCCACCTGACACCATATATAGTTATTACAACATTGTTGACTATATTCTCTATGCTGTACTTTACATTCCCATGACTATTTTATAACTTCCAATTTGTACTTCTTAATCTCTCTACCTTTCCCCTAAACCCCCCAACCACCCTCTTATCTGGGAGCCATCAATTTGTCTATGAGTTTGTTTCTGTTTTATTTATTTTGTACATATAAATAAAATCACATGGTATTTGTCTTTCTCTGTCTGACTTATTTGTGATTTGCTTTAATCACTGAAAATTGCTTGTGACTTCTATCCATGTTGCTGTGTGCACTTGCAGTTCTGTTTTTCAATGATGTATGGGATTCATTCATCCTTTTGTTAACGGACACTTGGCTTGTTTCCAGCTTTCCACTATTATACCAGTCCTGCTATGAATGTTCATGTACTCAACTTTTGGTGCATGTGTATAAGAGTTTCTCTAGGGAATATACCTGGAAAAGAATGGCTGCATTATAGGAAATGCAAATGTTCAACTTTTACATGGTAACCTAGTATTCTTCCCCCAAGTAGTTGTATCAGTTTGTATTACAACTAGAGTATGTAAGAATTTCCATTGACTCAGATCCTTGCTATCATTGGAGGATGTGAGAATTTTAAATTTTGGCCAAATTAGTGAGTGTAAAATAGTATGTCACTCTGGTTTCTAGGAGTTTGTCAAATTTGTATGTTTTCAAATTCAGGGGCATTAATCTGGATCATTGGATGGGGCAAAGGGACAGTATTTGAGAAGAAGGAACCACTTAGGAAAATGTCTTTGTCCATGTGCACTGCTATAACAAAATACCACAGACTGGGTGGCTTATAAACAAAATAAATGTATTTCTTACAATTCTGGAGGTTGGAAGTCCAAGATCAGAGTTGGATGAGGGCCCTCTTCCAGGTTACAAAGTTATTTTTGTATTTTCACATGACAGAAGGTGCTAGGGCTCTGTGGGACCTCTTTTATAAGGGCACTGATCCCATGAAGGCAGTGATCTCATGATCCTCATAACCTAATTACCTCCCAAAGGTCTCACTTTCTAATACCATCACATTAGGCATTAGGGTTTCAACATGTGAATTTTGTTGGGATACAATCTACCCTAACAGAAAGGGTTCTGAGTCGGGTCAGAGGTTGGTGCATTTAGAGAACAGAAAGAAATCACCATAGGTGTAGCATAATGAGTTCACTCCTGCCTAGTTGGCTAAACTCTCATGTATTATACCTCATGTCTTGCCTGATTTGACCTGAAGTATTTGCCAGATCCCACCTGCCAGCCCTGACCTCTTTTGACCAGCCCTCAATTATTGCATCATATAATATGACAAATTGTGTTTTAATTTAACCAAATGGATTCAGACTTTGTCTTATGCTTCTTATCTTTTATCAGATAGCTTTAACGTTTGGATGAACTTCAAGAGTTCATTTCAAAATATCTTTCTTATCACTCCATCACTGATTCATTGTTGATTCCTCTTGATCATTCAACAATTTTAAAATTAATGTGCATGCGGACTCTCACATAGAATCTGAATTACATGAGAATGAATTTTTAGGAATTTATTTTAGAACTAAAAATTATCTTCCATTTCCTTGGCCTAGAACCAGGAGAGACCTTGTTAACTGCTGTGAATTACGGTTATATTTGGGAGATTTAACTGCTGGTTGAGTGAGTCTGATAGTCTAACTCAGATTTTGCCCTTTGGATTGCAACATATAGTTTTAAAAACAAAACCCAAGGTAAGGATATTAATGGAATGCCAATTGGCATTTATAGAAGACTTTACCTAATGACAGCAGAATACACATTTCAAATGTCCATGGAACATTTACCTATATTGAACATATAGTGTATCATAAAATAAATCTCAATAAATTTAGAAGAATTTAAACTATAATTTTGACAATAATAGAATTAAATTAGAGATTAATAAAACATATCTTGAAAATCCCCATATATTTGGGACTAAATAACACATTTCTAAATAACCATGGGTCAAAAAATAGATCAGGAAGAAATTGGAAAGTATTATGAAATTAAGGAAAATAAAATTGCAGCATACCATAATGTGTAGGATGCTATTAAAGCATGCTTGGGGAAATTTATAGCACTAAACACCTATGTCAGACAAAGAGAATGGTCTCAAGTAAATGGTCTCACTTTCCATCTTAAGAAACAAGAAGAAGAAAAACAAACAACATGAGCAGAGGAAAAGAAATAATAAAGATTAGAGCAGACATGAATAAAATCTGAAACAACAATAACAACCAAAACTATAGATGAAAAGTCAGTGAAGTCAAATGCTGCTGATTCTTTGAGAAGATCAAAATTGATAAATATCTAGCCAGACTTATCAGAAAAGAAGGGAGAAAACACAAATGACTAATAACGGAAGTGAGGAAAAATATTGCTAGAAATTCTACAGATACTAAAAGGGTAGTAGAGAAATATTATAAACTAATGTATGCCCATAAATTCAAAAATTTAGACACAAATGACCAAAGCTCAACTGATTATTAGAATGAAACCTTTAAGAAATTAAAGTGTCCGAGCCTTGATTTCTTTGCAAAATGGTGGCATTGTTGTGAGGAGTAAATGCACATGAAGTTTTTAGCTGCTATTATTATTATCATCATTAGGATGATACTGGGAAGAAACCATATGATCCACAGTCAGCTACTGTAGGACATTGTTGATTTGGTAAACCACTCTTTTTGGACTCTGATCTTGTTTAACCATATCTTTTTATTTTAAAAATTCTCTTGCTCACTAGAGAGTACTTACTGGTGCCTTGTGCATTAAAAGCCTAACTAATCACTGTCAATAAATTGTACTGGTTTGACATTTAAATAACTGGAAATTGCAATAATTCAGAGTATCAGGAAAAATAATTTTAAAAACATTCTGTGTACATTCCTGAACTATAGAGCAGTAATTAGAATTCATTCAAAATATTTTGCTAACTCAAAGTGTAATTTAAGGTACAACTAATCAGATGTGTGCTTGTTTGCCTGCTGTGTATCCTTTTTCAATTGGGGTTCTTCAGCTGAACCACTGAACACAGAAAACATTTGATTGACTATCTCCTCAGTGTCTCTCAAGGAGAAATGACTAGTGCAACTCCAGATGCATAGGAGAATAGTTAATTCATTACATAGGGTGGATATCTTAGGGCATCAGGGCTTAATTTCCTTGCATAACCCCAGTTAAAAAATGTTAATTTACAGAGCCACCATCCACCCATCTAAAAGGGATGCTCTGGGGATTAGTAAGATAAAGTCTATTAAACTCTTAGGAGAAGTAAATCAAGTGCTTACTCTAATACAGCAGTCTCCAACCTTTTTGGCATGAGGGACTGGGTGCTCCTATAAGAATCTGATGCCTGATCATCTGTGGTGGAGCTGAGGTGGTGATGCTAGTGCTGGGGAGCAGCTGCAAATACAGATAAAGCTTGGCTCGCTTGCCTACCTCTCACCTCCTACTGTGTGGCACAGTTTCTAATAGACCACGGACCAGTATCGGTGTGCAGACTAGGGGTTGGGGACTCTTGCTCTAAGGTAATGCTGGGTTTCTGATTCATTAGGGTTACATTGAAATATTTTTAAATGTTTATTTAAAAAAAATAAAGAATATATATTTAGTATTTTAAGAATTGGGAACATAAAAAATATCATTTAGAAACATCCCACATAAAAGATAGATTGACCTTTCAGATGAATATCAATCTATTTTTTTTTAAAAAATCATCTATATATACTTTTAATACAAGTGATATTCTGGAAATTTTAAACATAAAGAATAGCTTTCCCTTTAACATCAGTCAGAACATAGACTTTTGAAGTTGAAAGAGAGTTGGAAGTGAAAACTGAGTCCTACAGATTGGAAATAACTTGATCAAGGCAGGGTGGAACCAGGGCTGAGACTGCAGCCTCCTGCTGCATAGCCTAGAGTTCTTCATTCTCTTTCCATTCTGCTGCCCTTCATTGGAAATCTGCTAACTGTGGGCTTTAATCAAATTTCTTTTCCCTTCAAGTATCTTTTCTTTTTCCTGCCAAGTATGTGTAAGAGAAATTGGCTGGAAAATAGGGGGAGAGGGAATTTGGTTACACACATTGTTTAATTAAGCCCTAATATCATTCATTCTTTCAAAACAGCTTTGAGAACCTGGTTAGATTTGTTTCTAGCTCAACTTTTTAAAAAAAATTAGATTGGCAGGTCATACAGTGCTACTGAATGAAATAGACCTAGTTGCTTTATAACATGTTTTTAATTTAATGTTCAACAAAGGCCAGTTACCCTACACAAATCAATAAACAACCAAAGCTGATTGTCAGGCAATGAAAACACTGCAAGTTGATTGCTGCATGCCTGGTTTCCTAAGCATGGTCTAATGCAATTTGAGATAACCTTGAAGCTTTACACAAGTCTTACACAAGCTTGAAATAACTATTTTGAAATAGTTTAGAGTGGCCTGTAAATGATTTCAGGTAGCCTGTAAATTGTGTCACACATCTCAAAATGACTTTCCAAATTTTGACCATGTTTAGCAAGAGTTGAAGATCCACCTCAGAAATACATCAAGAGATAGTAACAAAGAAAATGGGTAGGATTCGAATCATGTGGTTTAAGGGACACCCTGGAAGACTTTCTTGTCCACAAAACATGTCAAGTGCCTGAAATTCTTTCTTTATATATTGGAGGCATATGACTAAACAACTATCTTAGGATTTGTTTTAGGAGTCCTAGGTGAGGGGATCAAGAGGGGAGAAATTGCTATGAAGAGAAGGTGGCTTTACTAGGTGGTCTCTCCAGGTCCTGTCCAGCTTCTTGGAGACAAAGGTATAGAGCTTTTTGTCTACAGTTTATTTTATTTCTAAATTCAGTTCACTTCTAAAATAAGTCACTTGTTCCCCCCAAAGAGGTTCACTTTGTTTAATACACAATTCTCATGACTTGTGTAAAAATGTTATGGTTTGCAACTTAAATTGTTCAAATATACTGTTTGATTTTTGATTCAAGTTTATTTAAAGTGAGAATTATCTTAATATTTCAAAATGAATGTTTTAGTAAAACTAAATAATTTAATCTCTTTCTAAATAACATATATCTCAAAAGTTTTAAATTGCCCTCCTGAATTCTTAAAGCATCAGAACAAAAATCTATCCTGACAGCAATAACAGCTGTGTCCTAAACCGCACCTACAATAGGGAGAAAGTAGATCAACATCAGTGTCTACAGGGATAGGATGTGACCTAGGTTCCTTTATAATAGTGTTTTAGTAATGTATGTTCTTTCTTAAATAGAGACATTTCCTCTAACAAATTTCTTGCACATTTAATCCCTCATTGCAGAGGATCTGGACTAACACTGGGGGAAATGTAGGCAACTGGTGAATCTTAGAGAAGGATAAATGGAAGTTCTTTTCCCCTAAGTTTGAAATTATATCAAAATAAAAAGTTAAAAATAATTTATCTTATGTGTATAAGGGCCTTATAATAAAAAATGTCAATCAAATTTGGACCCTTTATTTGCCCATAGATGAGAAGAGTTCAAATGTGACTAACCTACTTGTATCACAGAAGCACATTTTCTAACTTTATCTACTTGAATTTTAGAATTTGACTTCAGAGTAATAACCTTAAATATTACTATCCTCACATGAAAATGTTTCCATCTACCTTCTCCCTGCAGTTAAACCCAGATAACAGTTTCTTAATGTCAGCACTGGGCCTGAAAGCCCATAACCTCTTTCAAGCCATTGAAAAGAAGGCAACTTTTACATGGAATTTATCTAGTTACACCTCCAGACCCATGTTTCTCTTCTCACTTCTAAGAGCAAATGCTTGCTGATGTTTTCATACTGGTTCCCTTTTCTCTTTTTGCTACTCTGTTTCTGCAGTATTACCACTTTCAGTGGGTATGTAGAATAAACAGAAGACCCGATCAATTGTTTCCTTCCACTATTGTTTTTGCCTGCTGTCAGAGATGGCTGCATCAACCATGAGGTAGGGTTTATTTTCCTGTTCCAAGTCAAACAAACCAACCAAAATTCTGGTAGAGATAGTCTTTAAACTAAGATGGACCTTTTAAAATCTTAAGTACTTTGAGCATGAATGGAGTCATCAATAAACACATGGTGAAAGAAAAAAAGACAAAGTACTGAAGACTGAAAAGAAGACCATCTTGCCCATTCTCTTCATTTACCTATAGAAAAACCAAGGCACAGAGTAGAGACATCACTGGATCATGGTGGTAGATCTGAGGTTAAAATCCAGGTCCCCAGATTTGTCAAGCTAGTCCTCATTCAACTGCATCATGATGTCTCTCTGCTGACAACTTTTAAAATTGTAATTTGCTAAACAGTATTGCTGTTTCTTCATGCATCAAGGTAGAATGTACATACATACGTACAAACATAGCTACTGACAAAAATTTTATAACAGCACTAAAAGTAAACTTGGAAAGCAGAGGGGAAACATAAACCATAATGCCACTTTCTTAATACAGCATCTTGGTAGCAGTTTACAAGTAGCATAATTTCAACTACTTGCAAGCACCTCACTGCCATATTCACTATTCTTACAGTACTCTTTTAAAGTGGTTCATTGTGTCTGTCTTTATTACTAGTTTAAGTGTGCACTGTCAGACGTTTTGAGCGTATCTGGTTTGTAACTTATTATATTTTAAATGGGTCATTTAAAAACAATATCTTCACATTTTAAGACAACATCAATTCTGGGTGAAGACAGCTAAGGGAGACCATACATTATTAAAACATTGTTATAAAGAACTCCCAGGTCACATCCTAACTCTGTAGATACTGATGTTGATCTACTGTCTCCCTATTGTAGGTAAGGTTTAGGACACAGTTGTTATTGCTGTCAGGATAGATTTTTGTTCTGATGTTTTAAGAATTCAGGAGGGCTATTTAAGACTTTTGAGATATAAATTATTATGAAAGGAAATGAGGGAGCTTGGAGAATCTGAGAGTACCATCAAACTGCAATGCAATTCTGATTCTGGATGAAGGAGACGAGGAGAAAAGCTTGGGTGGGAGTATTCTGGATAGCCATCTAGTGTAAGGAGTTCCTCACTTTCAGGGAGTCTGAACCAAGGTCAGATGACAGAGCAGTCCTGCATCTCCAACTCAGTCAGTGTCAGACAGAAGCCAGTGGGAGATGTGGCCCTGGCACAACAACTTCCCATAGATTTCAGAGTGCAGCAGCTGAGGCCCTTTGTCAGTTATGCCCTCTGTAGTAGGAGGTATATGAGATGCATTCTTGTGGCTGCCACTGTCTACTTTTCTTCACAGGTTTGTGGAGAAGCTTCTGTGTAGTTCCTATGGACATTTATTTCTGAGGGAAAGCTCAAAAGAAGATGGTCATTCAGAAGGACTACAACCCCAGTTATTGCAGTTGGTCTTGGGGGCACAACTGTCACTCATCCTCTCCCTCCTCTACTATCCATTGCTAAATTCACTTTGCCCTCAGGTGTCTCCTCAGCAGGTCTTGGTTATTACCAGGTAATGGGACCCAAACCTTCATTCTTGAGTAGTGTGAGATCTTGTCTGTCTGGGACTGCAGTACTTCTCCATTCACAGTTACAATGGGGCAAGGAAGTACCAGGAAGTATCCATGTGAGCCACTTGGGATCCACACATAGCTCCTCACTGCCATCATTGTGTAAGAGCCATCCTGCCTCCTCCAGAAGAACAGGACCTATTACCCTTGCCAGGACAGTGACTCCTCTCACCTTCTTGTACTTGGGCACAAGAAATACAAAGTACCATGGAATCAGCTCTGACTTGTAGTTCATTGGAACCTTTACTGTGTCCCCTTGAAAGCATGCACCCCATTTGGGAAATAGGGCCTTACCCTTGTAGAGCCTGGAGTTGAGGAGATAGAAAGCATAAGTCCCTCAATAGGTCATTAGGAATGCAGGTAACTGGGTCCACTCCTGCTTCTATCTCTTGGTTTCTGGGTTTGTGTATCCTTAATATTGGAGTGCAGCAGCATAAAGAGGTCTGTGATTTAACAAAGACACTATACCTTCAAGGTTTGCTCTCTATTTTCAGGGTGTTTCTTCTAAGCTGACATTTAAATTGTACCTTTAGAAGACTGTTACAGCATACTTTGAGACAAGCTGCCTCTGCATGGCGTGGTACATGATATGAACAGTGGACTCCATGGTAATTGGTCCACTTCTGCACCTCCTTTGCTGTAAGGGGGTAGTTTTGTCAAATGCTATGCTGTGTGAGGTGTCAGTCCTATGGATCAGGAATTCCATAAGCCCATAGATAGTGGTTCTGGCTGAGGCTCTGCAAACAGGAGAAGCAAACTTATGCCTAAACCATGATCTGTCTCTGTGAGGATCAACTGCTTGGCCCTTCCAGGGTGAAAGAGCTCAATATAGCCAGTTTTCCACTAAGTGGCCACTATTTTTCAGGGAATAGTGCCATACAGTGTTGGTCTCTATTGAAGATAAGTTGGATATTCAGAAATAGCAATACTAGATTGGACTTCTAAAGTAGGAGTTCATGTAACTCGACCCATACGTGGCTTCTGCCTTTGTCACCATGATCATTCCATTCATATGTCCATCTTGGAAATTCTGGAATGGGTGGTGGCAATGGCTGGCTAGTGTTAACTGGTGAAGTTATTTCATCTACTTTATTGTTTGGTGCTACTTCTGTGGTTCCTATTATGCCCACTCTCATATATCCATCCACATGCCTCTATGCAGGATTACTTGTTTCAGATCTTCCAGTCCCTTTCCTTCCAGTCCCCTAATAGATGGCTAGCCATTGATCACTCCCTAAAAATCTGTATATATTTTCAACTCAGGCCACATTTTTCTCTGCATGAATTGGTTGACCAGATACACTGCTTGGTCAGATATGCTCTTTATTGTAGTCATTCTGTGAGGGATATAGTTCCTTTATCATTCTTTCTCTCTCTCATGAACCATTTGAAAGTAATGAAAATGCCATGTCCATTTACTCCTAAATACTTCAGGCTGTGTTTCCTAACAAGGTCATTCTTTACATAACCAAAGTTTGATTATCAAAACCAGAAAATGTAGCATTGAAATAATACTATTATCTAAACCATAATTCATATTCTAATTTGAACAATTATTCTAATCCTGTTCTTTAGAGCTTCTTTTTTTCTGGGTTCTAGATCCAATTAGGATGTGCATTGCATTTAATTATCATGTCTTCTTAATCTGCTTTAATCTGGAACAGTTCCTCAGTTTCTTTGTCTTTGTTTTATCTTAGAATATTTGAAGACTATAGGCCAGTCATTTGTATACTGTCTGAAAATTTGTATTTTCTGCTTTTTCCAAGTGGTTAGATCAGCAAGAATAACAAAAGTGGGACTGTGTCCTTCTCAGTTTGTAATATCAGGAGATATATGTCAGTTTGTGTTAACATTGCTGTTGTTAGCTTTGATCACTTGTTTTAGGTAGTGTCATGGTCTGAATGTTTGCGTCCCAATACAAATTCATATATTGAAATTCTAATCTCTGAGGTGATGGCATTAGGAGGTGGGGGGCCTTTAGGAAATGACCAGGTCATGAGGGTGGAACCCTTATTATTGCGATTAGTGCCTTTATAAAAGAGGCCCTAGAGAGCTCTCCTGCCCCTTCTGCCAAGTGAGTTTACAGTGAGAAGGCCATGTATGAGGAAGCAGGTGCTCATCAGACACCAAATCTGTCAGAGCCATGATCTTAGACTTTCCATTCTCCAGAACTGTGAGAAATAAATGTTTATTGTTTATAAGCCACCCATTCTATAGTATTCTGTTATAGCAGTCCAAATGGACTAAGATAGGTAGTAAGCACAAGGTTCCCTCAATGTAAAGTTACCATTTCCCATTTGTAATTGATAAGCAATTGTGGGGAACTACTTTGATATTATATAAATATTCTTTGCCTCCTAGCACGTTCACTTACTAGTTCTACCATCCATTGATGATTTTTTAACTTAGTTATTCCTTCTAGATTTATAAGTTTGCATTTTACTCTAAGGAAGAAATTTTTCTTCTTACCAAATATTTAATTAACTGAATAATTAGTGAGTTAATATTAATATAGACTTGTGGGTTCTATTTTATTTAATGAATTATACTGTATTACTATCATAATTTATTTTGATGAACAAATGATTTCATTTCACCTTTGGGAGCCCACTGGCTTCTGTGTTCTTTCAAGGTGTCCCCATCATTTTCTGATACTTCTTTACTATCTGGCACCACAAGATGTCTAGGGGAAAGGACTGTTGCTTTCCTTAACAAGTTTTATAGATCAAATAGTATATTTACACAAGGTATGCATATAAATATATATATCTTTAATAAAAATAAAACTAATTTTAAAAAGATGTTACTCCTCAAAATCAGTTAATAAATTTCAGTGGTTTTCTAAACTTTATGTTGTCATGGAGGCCATGGGCCAGGCCCCTGGCATCTATGAGAGTTCATTGCCATTGTGGGTGGGCCATGGATCTCTTTAAATATTTACTACTTCTATAGTACTTAGTGTTTCTGAAAAAAAATGATAAAAGATGTTCAACCTCATTAGTAATGGGGGAAATGCAAAATAAAACTATAGTGGGTTGGGATTGGAGACAGAACAGTGTGGTGGTTAAAAGCATGGGTGTTGAAACTAGACTGTCTCTAATCAAATACAAGCTCTGTACCTTGCTAGCAATGTGACCTTGGGTAAGTCACTTAACTTCTCTTAGCTTCACTTTCCTCATGTGTAGAAATGAGTACAACAGTAATTGTTTCCTATGGTTATTGTTAGGGTAAAAGTTCACACATGTGAAGTGCTTAGAATGGAACGATTGCTTTGGACAGCAATTTGGGAAAATCTACTAAATCTGAGTTCCAGTCAAGATAGCAGAGTAGGTAAACACTGTGCTTGCCTCCTCCCATGACCACATTAAAATTACAACTAAATTATAGGACAATCAACCTGGAGAACCATTTGAAAACTAGCAAAACTTACTGAGCAGAAGTCTTATAAATAAAATATAAAGAAGCCACATCAAGATGGTAGGAGAAGCAGAGACGGGAAATGGGCTGGCATCACCTCCACATGTGGTGGTTGAGAATATGGAGGGATCTCTTGGCTGCAGAGGTCCCCCCTGAGGAGTGATGGGTCCCAGCCCCACACCAGGCTCCTCATCCCAGAGCACTAGTTCTGGGAAGAGGTGCCCCTACAACATCTGGTTGTGAAAATCAGTGGGGATTCCATACATCTGGGTGAGATGGAAGGCTGCTGAAAACCCATGTGTCCTCTGAAAAGACCTGAACACAGACTCACTCATTCAAAACACTCGCCCTGGGCTCCAGTGGAGGAACAGTGGCTTGGGAGACACCAGAGACATACAAAGAGAGACTGAGTTCTGTGGCTTAGGGGTGAGGGCTACAAGGACAGCTGCCATTGTCCCTCTGTTGAGACATTCTCCCCTGCAGTCAGTGGGTGGGCACCATCTTTCTTGTGTTGAGCCCTACTCCCATGTGGTAAAATGTGAATCTGTTTTGGACTGGTAAAATCCACTTGCTCCACCCTAGAGACTCCTTAGAACCACACTCCACCTAACTTGGCACTGCCAGAAGCTCTTGCAGTAGCAGGCAGATGGAATTGGCCTGTGCTGCAGTCTTCCTTGGACAACTCTTAGGGGTCTGTGGGTTGAAAGTGGGGGGCAGCTGGCCTATGGTATGCCCTAAGCCTTTTGCCAAGTGGCCCCAGGCTCAGCACTGGTGCTAAATCTGAATCTGTATTACACTGGTGAACACCAAGGCCCCACCCTAGTGATTCTCTGAGATCCTGCCTCACCCGACTCACATACTTTCCCAAGGTACATTCGGTGACTGAGCCATCTGAGCAGCCCTCAGACAGCATCAGGACTCAGGGTGCCATGGGACTTTTGCTGAACTGCCCCAGGCTGGGTACTAGTGGTAGCTGACCTCCTTTCACAGTGTGGCCCCTCCTATGCACCTCCAGATAGAGCTCAGGAAGCTACCAACTGTAGATAACTTTGTAGCTCCTACAAGGTAACCTGGACCAGTCACAGGCAGTAGCTGAATTTGGCCTGCATGGGAATGCCTCCCAAAGGCCTCAGAACCAACACACCTGGTGGCTGGCTTTATACCACAGCAGAGCACCACCCAATTAGCTCCACAAGCAGCATACACAAAGGTGGTTTTGGCAGGCACCAGAATCTGCTGGAGCAAATCCTGGTCAGTGGGGTTGTATGGTGTGGCTGTGGCCAGTCTACACAGCCAGTCAGCCTGAGGGTCAATCTCACCCACTGATGTACCAACAGCAATCAAGGCTCCAATACAGCAGAGGACACACACAACCTGCACAAGACATAATCCTGGAGCACCCGACTCAGGTGACCAGGAATACTGTGTCACTGGGCTCCACAGGACACCTACTACATAAGACAACCCTACCAAGATTGGGAGACATAGAACATCTACCTCATAGATAGAATCAAACGCAGAGAGGCAGCCCAAATGAGGAGACAAAGAAACATGTTCTAAATGGGGGAAATAAAGCCAGGAGAAAACCCCAGAAAAAGAACTAAACAAAATGGAGATAAGCAATGTACCAGATACAGAATTTGAAACAATGGTTATAAGGATGCTCAAAGAACTTAAAACTAGATGTAACATTCTCAAGGAACTTAGTGAGAACTTAAAAAAAGAAATAGTAAGCATCAAAAGGACATAGAAACCATCAAAAAGAAGTCAGAAATGAAGAGTACAATAATTGAAATGAAGAATACCTTATGAAGAATCAACAGATTAGAAGAAGCAGAGGATTGAATCAGCCATTTGGAAGACAAATTAGCAGAAAACACAATCAGAGAGAGCAAAGGATTGAAAACCTATTGGAAGAAATAATGATGGAAAACTTCCCTAACCTGATGAAGCAAATAGACATATAAGCACAGAAAGTGCAGAGTATACCCAACAAGATGAACCCAAAGAGGCCCACACCAAGACACATTATAATTAAAATGTCAAAAATTGTCTACAGCCATGCTACCCTGAACAAGCCCAATTCCGTCTGATCTCGGAGGCTAAGGAGGGTTGGGCCTGGCTAGTATTTGAATGGGAGACCACCTAGGAAGACCAGGTGCTGTAGGCATAAAAAATAAAAAATAAGGGATTGTAAACTGACAAGGTCCTTGCAATCTGTGAGGTCAACCAAGGATTGCCTTGCCTAAAAAAAATGTTAAAGGTTAAAGACAGAGACTCTTAAAAGCAGCAAGAGCAAAGTAGTTATCTCCAAGGGAGATCCCATAAGACTGTCAGTTGATGTCTTAACAGAAATGTTGCAAGCTAGAAGGGATTGGCATGAAATATTCAAAATGATGAAAAGCAAGGACCTACAAGCAAGATTACTCAGAAAGGCTATCATTTAGAATTGAAAGAAAGATAAACAGCTTTCCAGACTAGAAAAAGTTAAAGGAGTTCATCACCATCAAACCATTATTACAAAAAAAAAAAATGTTAAAGGGATTTCTTTAAGAAGAAGTAGGGGAAAAAGAGAACATAAATGTGAATAATAAAGTCACAATAACTATGTACCTGTCAATAATTACTTTCATTGTAAAGGGATTAAATGCTCCAATCAAAAGGTACAGAGTGGCTGAATGGGTAAGAACATAAGACCCTACATATGTTTCCTACAAGAGATTTACTTCAGATTGAAAGACACACAAACTGAAAGTAAAGGGATAGGAAAAGATATTTCATGCAAATGAAATCATATCAAGAGTCTTCTCTGACTATGATGGTATGAAACTAGAAATCAATGACAAGAAATAATCTGAAAATAAACAAACACACGAAGGCAAAATAACATGCTAGTAAATAGTAAATGAGTTACCAATGAGATCAAGGAAGAAATTCAAACAATTTGAGACAAATGAAAGTGAAAACACAATGACCCAAAGTCTATAAGACACAGTGAAAGCAGTCCTAAGAGGGAAATTTATTGCAATACAGGCCTACCTCAAGAAACAAGAAAAACCTGAAATAAATAATCTAAACTTACACTTAAAGCAATTGGATAAAGAATAGGAAACGAAACCTAAAGTGAGTAAAAGGAAGGAAATAACAAAGATGAGAGCAGAAATAAATGAAATAGAATATGGAAAAAAAAAATACCAAAGATCAATGAAACCAAGAACTGGTTCTTTGAAAAGATAAACAAAATTGATAAGCCTTTCCTCAGACTCATCAAGAAAATAGAGACAACCCAAATAAATCAGAAATGAAAGAGAAAAAGTTCAACTGACACCACAGAAATACAAAGAATTATAAGAAAATACTACAATTATATGCCAATAAATTGGATTATCTGGAAGAAATGGATAAATTCCTAGAAACACACAATCTCCCAAGATTGAGTCAAGAAGAAAAGTAAAATCTGAACAGTTCACTACTAATGAAATCAAATTAGTCATTAAAAAACTCTCAACATAACAAAAGTCCTGAACCAAATAGCTTTACGGGTGACTTTTACTAAAAATTCAAAGAATTAAAACCTATTCTTCTCAAACTATTTTAAAAAATTCAAGAAGAGGGAAGGTTCCCAAGCTCATTTCATGAGGCCACCATTATTACCCTGATTCCAAAAGCAGACAAAAATATTACAAAAAGAAAATTATAGGCTGATGTCCCTAATGAACACAGATGCAAAATTATCAAGAACATATTAGTAAATGAATTCAGCAATATATCAGAAGGATCACATACTATGATTAAGTGGAATTTATTCCTGAGATGCAAGGTTGATTCACTATTTGCAAATCAGATACCGAAAAATTGGCATAGATGATAGAGGCTCTGTTCATCCCTCTGGAGACCAAATCAAAGTTGTGACGGCAACAAGGAGCAAACAGCAAGGAAAAATCACCTGGGATCGAGATGAACAAGCCATACAACTAGGGAGAAATCGAAGAAAGCAATCTGCAATGGCAGAAGGTAGGACAGGGCGAGGACGCAGAGCAACCTGGTTTTGAGCAGCTGAGTGAGACGGAGGCTGCGGCACTGGCAGCGGCAGAAGCCTCTTAAAGGGGCCAAGTCCGCGAGTGGATTTTCACAGTGACAGACCTGCTTGCTCTGAGCACCAGTGCCGATTTGGCTGCATGCGAGGGTCACATGGGACTGACAGGGAGGCATTGTTGGATTGAGGGCTGAAGCAAGACTTGCTTTGTACAGGAATGCTAGTGGTATCCATTGTTCCCTGTTGAGTCCTCCCCCATACCACTGTGCTGGATATAGCGCCGCCATAGCTGTGATGTCATCAAACTGGATAACAGAGGTTGCTCTGCCCAGAAGATTCCCTGAAACCCTGCCTACCCCAACTCACTGCCCCACCCAAGCCACATCCAGCTATTCTCAAAGAACCAGATGCACCTTGCTGAGCAATACCAAGACTCACACTGGAGGCAGCCGGTCTCGGTTTCTGGGGTGGCCTTTTGAGGGTACTATAAGCACAGCATCTGAGGATTGCTTGCTGAATCTTAACAGGTGACCCTGGAGGGGTACAGGTTGGGGTTAAGTTAGGCCTGCAGCTGAACCCCTCTCAGGACTATGCCACTGGACACCTACTTTGCATATCCACACTAATAAGACTGGGAGACTTAGGAGCTTTGCTTAGTACATAGAAACAGACATGGAAAGGCAGCCAAAATGGGAAGACAAAGAAGCAGAAACCACATGACAAAACAGAACAGAGATCCAGATATAATGGAGTCAAGTAATCTAATGTATGCAGAGTTCAAAACACTGGTTATAAAGATGTTTAATGAACTTTTGGGAAGTGTAGAGAACTTCAACAAAGATTAAAAAAACATATAAATTGAAATGGAAATTATAAAAGGGAACCAGTTTGAAATGAAGAACATATTTTCTGAGTTGAGAGGTATATTAAATGGAATAAACAAAGAGAATAAAGAAAAGGATCAAATGTCCTATCTAGAGAATGGGAAAGGCAAGGACACACAATCACAATGGCAGGAGGTAAGAAGCAAAGACTATAAAAATTATGTAAGGAGTCTTTGGGACGCTATTAAGGTTCCAAATATCCATCTGATTGGCATAACAAGAAAATCAAGATGTTGAACAGCTGTTTGAAGAAATAATGATGGAAAACTTCCCTAACCTGGTGAAGGAAATGGACATAAAATCTCAGAAAGCTCAGAGAATTTCAAAAATCAGGGATCCAAAGAGGCCCACACCAAGACACATCATAATTAAAATGCCAAAGATTAAATACAAAGAAAGAATATTAAAAGTACCAAGAAAAAAAACCCAGATAATTACTTATAAGAGAATACCATAAGACTGGCAGCTGATTTCTCAAAAGAAACTATGCAGGACAGAATGGCTTGGCAAAAATATTAGGCAGGATGAAGACCCAGGATCTACAACCAAGAATAATTTATCCAGCAAAGTTATCATTTAGAGTTGAAAGACAGATAAAGAGCTTCCCAGACAAAAATAAGCTAAAGGAATTTGTCACCACCAAGCCAGTATTACAGGAAATGTTGGACAGACTTCTTTAAGAAGAAAAAATACAAAGGACTCACTTCAGATTAAAAGAGGCACACAGACTAAAAGGAAGTGGATGGAAAAAAAAAATATTGCTTTGATGGACCTAGAAGGTATGTAAGTCCGACAGAGTAACATAAACACCATATAATTTCACTTATATGAAGAATCTAAGGAATAAAAAGAACAAACTAATCAAAACAGTCTCAAATATAGTGAACAATTTGGTGATGGACAGAGGGGAGGGGCTTTGGGGGGTTGAGAGAATGGCGTGAAGGGTTTAAAAATACAAATTAGTAGCTGATGGATGGTCATGGGGATGGGGAGCATGGCCTAGAGAATGCAGTTAGTATTAATATGTTGGCTAGATAGAGAGTCATGGGAGGGAGAGAGAAATTGGGGGCATTGTTTTATGAATTATATAGAGTCTAACCAATGTACTATATACTTGAAACTAATTAAAATAAATAAATATAAAAATATCTGCAAATCAGTTAACATGATATACACCATAAGTAAAATGAAAGATAAAAATCATATAATCATACCAATAGATGCAGAAAAAAGCATTTGACAAAATCCAGCATTCATTTATGATAAGACCTCTCAGCAAAATGAGAATAGAGGGAACATACCTCAACATTAAAAAGCTATATGAGAAACCTACAACTAACATTCTCAATGGAGCAAAGCTCAAAGCATTTTTCTTAAGACCAGGAACAAGACAAGGATGTCCACTTTCACAACTTTTATTCAATAAAGTATTGGAAGTCCTAGCCACAGCAATCAGACAAGAAAAAGAAATGAAAGGCATCCACATGAGAAAAGGAGAAAACTGTCATTACTTGCAGATGATGTGATAATATATAGAGAGAACTCTAAAGATTCCAGCAAAACTCTTCAAACTGATTAATAAATTCAGTGAAATTGTAGGACACAGAATTAATATTCAGAAATCAGTTGCTTTTTAATACATCAATAACAAACTGTCAGAAAGAATAATTAAGGAAACAATCCTATTTACAATTACATAAAATAAAATACCTAGAATAAATTTAACCAAGGAGGTAAAAGATGTGTACTCAGAAAATTATAAGACATTGAAGAAAGTAACCAAAGAAGGTCCAAATAAATGGAAGCATATACTCTGCTCATGGATAGGAAGAATTAATATTGTTTAAATGTGCATACTACCCAAAGCAATCTACAGATTCATTGCAACCCCTGTCAGAATACCAATGTCAAGTTTTGGCAAGCATGTGGAGAAAAGGGAACCATCCTGCACTATTGGTGGGATTGTAAATTGGTACAGCCACTATGGAAAAAGGTCTGGAGGTTCCTCAAAAAATTAAAAATGGATCTACCCTTGACCCACCAATTGCACTTCTGGGTATTTATCTAAAGAAACCAAAATAATAATTCATAAAGATCTATACATCCCTATGTTCATGGGAATGCTATTCACCATAGCCAAGATATGGAAGCAAACTAAGTGTCCATCAACAGATGATTGGATAAGGAAGTTATGTTTCATGTACACAAAGGAATATTACTCAGCCTTAAAAAATGAAATCTGACCATTTGCAACTGTATAGATGAACCTAGAGGTTATTGTGCTGAGTGAGTGCAGTAAGTCAGACAAAGATAAATAAAATATGATTTCACATATGCAGAATCTAAGGAACAAAAAGAACAAACTAATCGAAAACAGACTTACAAATATAGAGGACAATATGGTGATGGCCAGAGGGGAGGGGGTTGAGAAAGGGTTGAAGGGTTAAAGAAGTATAAAGTAGTAGTTGATAGATGGTCATGGGGTTAGAGAGCATGGCATAGGGAATGTAATCAGCAGTAATGTAATGGCTATGTGTAGAGCCAGAAGGGTGATAGAATAATAGAGGGTATCGTTTCTTAAACTATATAAATGTCTAACTAATATACTGTATACTTGAAACTAATTATAAAAAAAAAAATAAAATGCTAAAATTACCTGGACCTTGCTATACTGATAGGAGTACCGTTAAAGTAGAAATCTTGTGGGGAAAATAAGTATAACAAAATGAACAGCAAAAAGATTAACAGCTCCGTACAGAGTTCTTGCTGAGAGGGACATTTATAACACTAAATATGGAAAATAAGAAAGGGGAAGGACCTCAAATCAATAATTTAAGTGACTACCTCAAAAAGGAAAAGCTAGAGAAAGAAGACTAAAACCAAAAGCAAGAAGAAAGAAGATAACAAAAAGCAGAAATAAACAAAATTGAAAATAGGAAACAATGGAGAAAATCAATTAAATGAAATGCTAGTTCTTTGAAATTATGAATAAAATTGATGTCTCTAGCAAGACTGAAACAGTTAAGATATGAATTACCAATATCAGGAATGAATCGGGATATTACTGCAGATCCTTTATTAAAGTAATATTATGAACAATGCTACCATCATAAATTCAAAAACATGGATGAAATGGATCAGTACCTTGAAAAACACAAACTACCAAAATTCATGCAATACAAAATAGATAGTATGAGTGTTCCTATAACTATTAAAGAAATTGAATTAATAATTTAAAAGCTTTCATAAAAGTGTCCCCCAACCCCAATCTTTTAACTGGAGAATTCTACCAAACATTTGAGAAAAATTAGCTCCACAGTCTTTTTTCAGAAAATAGATGAGGACAGTATACTTGCCAACTCATTATATGAAGGCAATATTACCCTAATAACAAAACCAGACAAAGGCAGTACAAAAATAGGGAAAACCACAGACCAGTGTCTCTCATGATCTTAGATGCAAAATTTCTCAACAAAAAATTCTTATAATAATTATATAAAAAAGAATTATACATCACAATTAAGTGGGGTTTATTCCAGGAGTCTCCTACACCAACAGGCTAAAGGAGAAAAATTGCATACAGAAAATGCATTTGACAAAATTCAACACCCATTCATGATTTTAAAAAACCTCCCAGAAAAGTAAATATAGAGAGGAAGTTTCTCAGCTTGATCAAGAGTATTTATAAAAGATCCTGCTGCTCTCATGATATTTAAAAGCAAAAGTTGAGTGTTTTCCTTTTAAGATCAGGAACAAGGCAAAGGTGTCTGCTTTTCCCACTCTTACTCATCAAAGAAGTGGAAGTCCTAGCCAGCTTAATAAGGCAAGAAAAGGAAATAAAAGGCATATGTATTGGAAAGGAAGAAATTAAAATGTCCCTATTTTCAGATTGTACTACTGATTGTGTAGAAAAAGAATCTAAAAAAGTTGTAGAATTAATAAATGAATTCAGCAAAGTCACAATGTACAAGATCAACACACACAAGTCAAAAATTAAAAATACATCCTATTTATAATTACTTCAAAAATTGGAATACTTAAATATAAATCTATTAAAACAATTACAGTATCTGTATGCCATGTGCTGAAATTTCCAAAGCACAAATGAAAGAAATCAAACAACTAAATAAATGGAGAGACATAATGTTCTCATGGACTGGAAGATTCAGTATAGTAAAAATATCAACTCCTCAAATTGATCTATAGGTCTAATGCAATTCTTATCAAAATCCGAACAATATATTTTGTATATATAATCAAGGTTATTCTAAAACTGTATGAAAAAGCAAAGGCACTGGATGGCTAAAAAGAATAAAGTGTGAGGAATCACTGTTTCTATTTTTAAGACTTCCTGTATAGGTACAGTAAGTAAGACAGTGTGGTATTGTTTGAGGAATAGGCACTTAGATGAATGGAACAGAATACAAACCCTCAGAAATAGTTCAACACAAATATCTCCAATAGATTTTTTTTAAGTTTATTTAAAAAATTAGCATAAAATCCATTGGTATTTAGTATATTCATGGTTGTGCAATCATTATTATTATCTAATTCTAGAACATTTTCATTACCCTAAAAAGAGATCTTGTACTCCTCAGCAGTCTTTCTCCATATCCCCATTCCCACATCCCTCAGGCCCTGGTAATGATTCATCTACATTCTATCTGTATGGATTTGCTTATTTTAGACATTTCATATAAAGGGAATTCTAAAATATGTGGCCTTTTGTGTCTATTTCATTTAACATTATGTTTTCAGGGTTCACCCATGTTGTAGCCTATATCAGTACTTCACTCCTTTTTATGGCTGAATAATATTTGATGGTATCTCATTCTGTTTATCCATTTATTAATTGATGAACATTTGGGTTGTTTCCACTTTGGGTTATTGTGAATAATACGGCTATGAATATATGTGTACCAGTTTTTCTGTGGACATATGTTTTGAGTTTTTTGGGGTATAAGAATGAAATTTTGGGGTCAGATGATAACTCTATAACTTTTTGAGGAACTGACAAACTGCCTTCCAAAGCAGCTGCACCATTTTATCTTCCCACCAGAGCAATGTATGAGTATTCTAATTTTTTCACATTTTTGAGAACACATTTTTAGTTTTTTTTTTTTTTTCTTATAGCCATCCTAGTGAATGTGAAGTAGTACTTATATGTGGTTTTGATATGGATTTCCCTGGCAACTAATGATGTTGTGTCTCTCTTCATGTGCTTATTTGTCGTTTGCATATCTTCTTTTGAGAAATATTTATTCAAATCATTTATCCACTTTTATTTGGGTAGTTTTTTTATTATTGAATTGTAAGCATTCTTTATGTATTCTAGATATAAATCCCATATCAGATATATTTTCAAATATTTTATTTTCATTCTATGGGTTATCTTTCACTTTCTTGATAGTATTCTTGAACAAAAGTTTTTAATTTTGATGGAGTTCCAATTATGTATTTGTTCTTTGATTGTGGAGGCAAATAAAACCATTGCCTAATCTAAGGTCATGAAGATTTATATCTATGTTTTTTTCCTAAGAGTTTTATAGTTTTAGCTGTTTTGATTCATTTTGGTCTTTGATCCATTTTGAGTTTATGTGTATAGTTCGAGTCAAGGGTCCAACTTCATTATTCCACTTGTGCATATTCAGTAGTCCCAGTACTATTTGTTAAAAAGATGACTCTTTCTACATTGGAAGGTATTGACACCTTTGTTGAAAATCCATTGACCATAAATGTCTAATTTTTAATGGAAAGTGATTTTCATATTAAAATCATATAGCTGTCCAATCATGCCCATGTTAATTATTAGGGTAGAATATGCAAGGTCTCAAAAAATTCCCCCAATGAACTGTTTCTCCGGAAGCTTTTGGAGGTTGTACTCTACTATAATGAAGGAGTAAATCAAGACAGAGGAAGACACAGTATAAATTCCAGGAAACAGAGAATCCAGCTCCAGGGAATGGTGAGAGGAAGTCCCAGGAGGATAGTCGTGTTCCAGACTGGAAGATAACTGGTCTAGTTCGTATTAGGGGAACTGAGAGCTGTGAGGGGGCAATCTTCAGGGAGAATATGGAACCAGCAGATTATAAATGGGTTGGATTATTTGGAAAATTATTGATGGGTATTTTACAGAACTGTTAAAACACCTGGATAAAAATAGCATTAGAAATACAGAAATCTCAAAAAATGAGCTATTAATGTCAGAAAAAAATCAAAAGACAAATATTAATATGCTAACTAACTAAAAGACCAGCAATAATTAACTACTTTTCTTAGCAGTGAAAAATAATTACATAGTTATAATCATGTAGACTTGGTTTGGTTAAATCAAACCAAGAAGGACTGAGGGAAGCAAAGGATATGGGGTTGAGTGAGGGAAAAGGACAAGAAAGTTAAATCCTTAACTATTGCAACAGAAAGTCAATAGATAGCATCTAAAACTGTAGTATTCATTTAAGCATATTATTTAGATTATATAATGTATAAACCAGGAGAAACAGCTAAAACCACAGAAAAGCATTGCTTCTTATGAGAGTGATGGGGAGTGGTGGAGCAGGGAACTGTCGTTATTTGCTATCAGTATTATTTTACATTTAACTTTGTATATAAGTAATTATTATTCTTTAATTCAAAAAAGAGCAGGAACCACAAAAATATCACCACCTTATAAAATGGGCCAGCTGAGATTGGCCTCTGCATGGTAGAAGTATGTGGCAGAGAGGACAGGACTTTGAGCCTTCTGGATGCCAAGCTCTGGTGATGTGAATTATGAGTGCAGGTGGCTTTCAACTGGCCAGCTAATATCTGCAATATAGGAAATGACTGTAATTTTTGTTTCTGCATCTGGCTTCAAAAGAGAAAGTGGCTCCAATTTTTTATTGAATTTATGGAGATGAGATCTCAAGTATCTTAGGATAATTGTTGGATGAAGGGACAGGCTTTGCCAGAAAAACAATTTTAGTACTTCCCCCTCTCATAAGGTACTTCAAAATGATATTTCTATTTTAAAAAATATAAATACCTATCTTGAAAAACTACTTTCTCACCTGTGGCTGGCTTCTCTTTGTTAATGCATTTTAGCTCCAATTTTAGTTTACAAGTTCACTCAAACTGACTTCTGCGTAACAAGCTTTTTTATTTACTTTGTTTTGTTATGTTTGCCTTTCTACCTATGTCCCACATATATCTGTTCTTGATCATTATATTTCTGTGTCTCTTTTTCTATTACTCACCTATCTCTTTCATCACTTCCCTAAACATTTTGTGTGTGTATGTGTATGTGTATGTGTATGTACGGTGGTTGTTTTGCCTCACACTCCCACATTTTTCTCTCCATTATTCATGCATTTAAGAAGTATTCATCAAGCAGCTATAATAACCATTAAAACATGACACTCCCTGAGACACAGGCTCTTAACAGTCTAATTGAGGTATCATAAAAATGGTGAATATAAATAGTAATTAAGTATGGTTAATGATGTGATGACAAAGTTATTTCTATATACAATGAAAGCTATAGTATTAAGAAATAAAGGTAATATGTGTTCATTGCAGGAAATTTGCAAAGCATAGAAAGTATTTAAAAAATGAAAATTGAGTAACACTATCTAGGTTGGAATCATAGCTCTATCCTTATTAGCTTTATACCTTTGGGCAAGTTTCTTAACCTCTCTGAGTCCCACTTTCTTCACCCATTCAGTAGGGATAATAATATTACTTCCCTACCACAGAGGGTTAATAGGTTCACCACACAGCCTAGTAAATTTAAGTGGTAGTAGTTGCAGTTGTCATTACCACCACCATCAGCTTTTTGATCTATGGCCTTCAAATCTTTTTTAATGACTTTTTATTGTTGTTTAATATGTTTTTCATCAGGTTTCCATCTTTCCTAGATTATGTTTTATTTGCTAAGCTTATTAATGTTTTCCCCCTTTCTTTAATTGTTTCTCTAATTTATTTTTTTTTTCTTTCTACTTATAACTATTTTTTCCTCATTATTTTGCAGGTAGTCAGACAGGCAAGAAATATTTACTGAGCTGCTACAGATTATAGGTACTCGTTAAGTCCCAAGGAGACTGGAAATAGAAGGTGAGGAAATCCATTCTTTTTCAGTATACTTGCTTACACAGGTAGCCAGCCCTGACATAGGAAATGAGAACTAGGCTCTGGTCCCTAGCTCTGTCACTTTTCAGAAAGTGTGACTCCTAGAGGCCTCACTTTCTCATTTGTACAAATGTGTACATGAACACCCACCCTACATATATCATTAGGCTGTGGATTGTGAATGTCAATGAGCTTAGTAAACTAGACACATGGAAAAAATTGCAATGACTCAGCTTTAGGGAGAAATTGGTTCCTATCTTCTTTATTAAGTGGACAGTGTCACTTGCTTATATATATATATTTTAATTTCTTCTTGAAGATCATTTTAATTAGTCTTTTTGTCTTCACTCACTTTGTCAAGAATAGTTGAATCTCTGGTCAGAATTACCCTCAAGTTAAAACTGCTTTAATATTCTAAACCAACTAAATATTTGATGTTATGAATCCTGTTATCATAGAAATGAAAACACTGCCCTCTGCATAGACTAACTGGAGCCTCACCCCCACCTGCTTGTCTTCTATAGACAATTGGAATTCACTAGTCCTTGACCTGGATTGGTGAACTGATATTTCATTTAGATTGAATGTTCATTTTCTAAGACATTTTAAAAGCAGAAAGACCAAGTGAAATCAATAACAGCTTGGATTTTGCCAGATTTTAAAATTAAGTTTTTTTCTTAGAATTTAAGAAAACCAAATAAAATTCCCTCATTATTTCATCATCATAGAAAGGACCGTATTTATACAATGTCTTAGATTATGCTTTAAGCACACAGAAAAATAAAATATTGGGAGGCTATATAAAATAAGCAAGGTAGAGTTGTTGATCATTGAACTGAAGTCAGGTAATGGGTCACAAGGGTTCATATACTATTCTCTTTACTTTTGTTTATGTTTGAAAATTGATGTAATAAAAAAATTAAAACAAAAAAACCACATTCACTGCTGTTGGAATTTGTTTCCATAGGCATTCTCATGGCCTAAGAATTTAAATAGGTTAATTGGGAAATCTACACAATCACATAGAACTTTTCCAACCATCTCAGATTTGCTTTTATACAGAAAACCCTGTGAAGGATATTATTGCTTTTTGTGGTCATTAATGCAGACAAAGGAACTTGGTGGCCAAATGACTTTCCCAAGGTCAAATAACTACTTAGCCCTAAAAGGTAGACTAGAAGCCAGTTTTTTTGGCTGCTATGCTGGAGCTCTTTTTACACAAATGTCAGAGGGACAAAATAGTTCCCAACTAAACTTAAGTAAGCCTCCTCTTTTACTGGAATATTTTGTTAATATGATGTCAGAATGCTTTTAATATAGAATTTCAAGTTCATAAGGCTTGATGATGTATGAGCAGATGAGAAGCTGCCATTTACCAAACCAGGCACTGTTTTAGGTGTTTTATATTCATTTAATTTTCCCCAGATCTTTAGGCTTGAGTTCTACCTCCTCAAACTCCTAGCTATGGGACCTTGAGCAAGTTATATGAAATCTCTAGGCCTCAATTTCTTTATTTACAAAAAGGGGGTTATGCCTGCCTAACTGGGGTTTGAGGAGAGTTAATGAGATAATATATATAAAGTGCTTAACACATTTCCTGGAATATGCCAAAATTATTAAAAAGATATTTTAAAAAGGCTAGGAGGAAGATGCCTATAAGACTCAGAAGAGAACACAAATCATAAGGTCCACAATCCCACGGATTGGGGATCCCTGATTTAGAGAGCTGTCAACTGCCTGGCATAGTTGTCTCCAAACTTTTTCTCCAATTTCTAGGTTCTCTGTAGTTTATGTTATTCACCTTTTTTAAGCAACACACACATGATCATGTTAATCATTTACTCAAAACTTTTAAACGGCTCCCTTTAATCTGTCAACACTACAGGATCTTTTTGTAATCTAAAAGTAAACCATTCCAAAGTTTACTGCCAAATTTGAACCTTGCAACTCTCTGTAGAGCATGACAATGCTGTGTGAAGTATATGCTGCTGATAATTTAACAATTTAATAAAGTAGGGAAGAAGAATTCAATAAATGTTGATTTTTAAAATATATAGCAGTTCTAGTCAAGATGGCAGAGTAGGTAAACACTGTGCTCAACACTTCTCCCATGACCACATCAAAATTAGAGTTAAACTACAGACCAATTACCATTGAGAATCTAGCTTAATAGAAGTCCTATAACTAAGGATATACAGAAGAAGTCACATGGAGAATGGTAGGAGGGGCAGAGATGCAGACCAGAATGGTCACACACCTACGTGTGGTGGTTAAAAATTGGGAGGGATCTCTTGGCTGTGGAGAGTCCCCCAGAGAAACAAGGGGTCAAAGCCCCATACCAGTCCTCATGACTTCTGAATGTGAAAACCAGCAGAGATTGTGGCTCAGTGAGATGGAGGGCTGCAGGAGCCCCACGCATTCCCCTTAAAGGGCCTGCACCCAGACTTACTTGTTGACAGACTCACTTGCTCTGAGCTCCAGGGCTGGAACAGCAGCTCCAAAGGCACAAGGGACATATGAGGAGGAACTGAATTGTCGGGCTTCAGGCTGAGGGTTGGAAGGGCAGTTTCTTCTCAGAAGTACTGTTAGAAGCCATTGTTCTTTTGTTGAGCCCTCTCCCCACCCAGAGTGCAGATACAGGTGGGCACTATCTCTGGGGCTCCATCAGCCTGGTTACCACCATTTACCTCGCCCCAATGATTCCCTGAGATACTACCCCACTGAACTAGCAGGCCCACCCATGCCAATTTCAGTTTTTTTCCATGTGAATGGCCTGTTATGGCTCAAGCTGTGGCTTTCCAAAAATCTCTCATAGGTTTGCAAGCCCCAAACAAACATCATCTGGCTATGCCATGCCCTGTCCACTTGCTAAGTAGCCCCAAGTTTAGTACTAGTGGCAGCTGGCCTTGGTTTACAGTTTAGCCTCTCCCAGGTATTTTCAAGTCCAGCATATGTGGCAAATACCTACAGACCACTTTGTAGCTCATACCAAGTAGTCCTGTGCAGGGCACAGGCAGCAGTTGACCATGGCCTGCACCAAAGTCCCTCCCAAGAGGCTTCAGAATCAATATACCCATGGCCAGCTTGATCACAACAGAAAACTACCCAAACACCTCTACAAATAATATACCCAAAGGACAAACTCGGCAGGCACCAGAGCCCAACTAAAGTGAATCCTGCTTTATAGGGTCAGCACTTGCATAACAGCTTCTTCACTGTAGTCACAGCCAGTCCTCACAACTTGAGTATCAACCTCTTCTATTGATGTGCCAACAGCAGTCAAGTTTCAACTACAATAGGAAGGCACAAATAACCCACACAAGGGACAGATCTGGAGCACTCAGCTCAGGTGCCCGGGGAGAATGTACCACTGGGCCCCACAGGACACCTACTATGTAAAAACATTCTACCAAGACCAGGAGACATAACAGCTCTACCTAACATGTAGAAACAAACACAGGGAGACAGCTAAAATGAGAAGATAACGAAACACGTCACTGTGAAAGAATAGAACAAGACTCCAGAAGGACTAAATGAAATAGAGACAAGCAATCTACCAAGTGCAGTGTTCAAAACACTGGTTATAAGGATAATCAGTGTCTCAGTGAGAACTTAGCAAAGATAGCAAACATAAAAATGGAGATATAAAATATAAAAAGGAACCATTCAGAAGTGAAGAATAAAATAAATAAAATGAAGGACACATTAGAGGGAATCAGTAGTAAATTAGATGAAGCAGAGAATCAAACCAGTGATTTGGAAGAAAAGGTATTAGAAATACCCAATTAGAACAGCAAAGATTAAAAAAAAAAGAATGCAAAGAAAATGAGGATAGTTTAAGGGGCCTCTGGGACAACATCTAGCATACCAACATTCACATCATAGGGGAAGAAGAAGAAAAAGAGCAAGGATTTGAAAATCTATTGGAAGAAATAATGATGGAAAACTTTCTGAACCTGGAAAAGGAAATAGACATTCAAGCTCAGGAAATACAGAGTTCCAAATAATATGAACTCAAAGAGGCCCACACCAAGGCACATCATAATTAAAATGCAAAGGTTAAAGATGAAGTGAGAATCTTAAAAGCAGCAGAGAAAAGCATTTAGTTTTTTTTTTTTACAAGGGAACTCCCATGACTATCAGCTGATTTCTCACCAGAAACTTTGCAGGCCAGAAGAGATTGTCATGAAATATTCAAAGTGATGAAAAACAAGGACCTACAACCAAGATTACTCAAACCAGTGTATGGCCATGCCACCCCGAACATGACCAATCTTGTCTGATCTCAGAAGCTAAGCATGGGTTGGGCCTGTTTAGTACTTGGATGAGAGACCACCTAGGAATACCAGGTACTGTAGGTATTTTTTTAAAAAAGAAAAGAGTACTCTACCCAGCAAAGCTGTCTTTGAAAATCGAAGGACAGATAAAGAGCTTCCCCGACAAGAAAGCTAAAGTTCATCAACACCAAGCCAGTATTGTAGGAAATTTTAGAGGGACTTCTTAAAGAAGAAGGAAAAAAAAAAGATAAAAAATGTAAATAGGAAAGGAAACATGGGGGAGTGAGAGACATCTCCAGATCTCTCTCCTTGAAACAACAATAAGCTGAACATCTAAAATTGAACAAAAAAACACCTAAACTGCACACCAGCACATCTGAGCATGGGATCTGCCCATAAGAGCTACCACAAGTCAGAACCCCAGTGTCGGGCAGTGCACTGGGAGAAACAAAGAAGATGCCTCTCACAGTCACCGGAGATCCCTGTAGGAAGTGGAGGGGAGGAGGAGAAGGAGTGGCGAGTTCCCTGAACAGCCCTGCCTAGGAAAACTGTGAGCTCCCTGCAGCTGGCAGGGCCCAATCATCAGGGCAGAAGGCAGAGAAGCTGGATGGCAGAAAAACAACAGTTGATTTTTACTGGCCATGGTTGTAAAATCCAGGCTGAGCCAAAGCCCCCAACCCCCAACCCTGAGGGCCCCTCCCCGCATTCCCTCTGAGACTGAACACCATGAAACCCTAGGGGAATCTGAGCAAATGCTACCAAAACTGTTGCTAACACTGACAGGAACTGAAACTGAGGGCAGTGAGTATGATTAAATATCTATCAGAAAATAAAAAGGCATTTTTAAAAGGCTCTATATCAAGCAAGGATCCAAGAAGCTTAGATGCCACATACTGGAAACCAAAAAAAAAAAAAAAAAAAAGTGCCTTCTTTGCAACAGGCAAAAGAGAGAAATTTATATAATAAATCTTTCTGGAAAAAAAGCAGAATACATTTCTATTAATGCCCAGGAGGAGAAATAGTTCATTAAACACCCAGGTGACAAGGCATCTCAAAAAGAAAAAAAATCTCTAGAAAATAAGCTTACAGACATAGAAATACGCAATTTAAATGACAGAGAATTCAGGATGGTACTTCTGAAAAAAAACCAGTGAATTCCAAAATGAGTCATATCTACAATTTCAGGAATTGCAAAAACACCTAGATGAACAGAGCAAGGAGACTGAACCTCTCAAAAAGAATGAAATAGAAAATCTGGAGATGAAGAACACATTGCAAGAGTTGAAAATTGATATAGCAAGTTTGGAAATTAGAGTCAACCAAATGAAGGGAAGAATCACTGATATCGAACAGAAATCCAGAAATAAATCTGAAGAAAGAAGAGAGAAACTGAAGAATGAAAAATAATGAAAGAGAAATTCAGGAACTAGCTGATACCATCAGGAGAAGAAACATAAGAATAATGGGCGTTATCGAAGGCAAGGAAAAGGAGCAGGAAATACAAAGCATTTTCAGGCAAATAGTTGACAAGAGTTTCCCAAATCTAAGGAGTAACCTGGAGCTTGAATTCAAGAAATCGAAAGGACATCCAATTATCTCAACCCAAAAAAGCCTTCACCAAGACACACTGTATTAAAATTTTCAAAAATCAATGACAAAGACAGAATTCTCAGGGCAGCCGGGGAGAAGAAAGCTGTAATTTATAAAAGAAAACCCATTACAATATCCGCGGACTTCTCAGTGCAAACCTTACAAGCCAGAAAGGAATGGAATCAAATATTTAAACTATTAAGCAAAAGAAACTACCAGCCTAGAATAACATATTCAGCTAAGCCCTCCTTTAGATATGAAGGAGAAATTAAGACTTTTCCAGACATACAAACATTGAGAGAATTCTCCAAAATGAGGCCTGCACTATAGGAAACACAAAATGACAAAAAAAAAAAAAAAAAAACATAATTAGTAGTAAAGTGACTATCAGACAAATAGAAGTAGAGGAGTGCAATGCTTACTAAGAAAATGGCATTATAAGCTTAAATAAGAAGAAGAGAATTGTTATAACAAGATAGTAATGAATGTTCAGCATACATAGGGACAAATTGAGATAACAATGACTGAAAAGGGGAGGATTCAAAGATCCAAATTCAGAAAGGTGAATGGAGATAAGGCACATGCAGAAGAAAATGGATGACTGTGTGTGTATGTATATACACATATATATACACATACATACATACATAAATACATATATATATGTATATGTATGTATGTGTATATATATGTATATGTATGTATGCATGTATATATATGTGTGTGTGTGTGTATATATATATATATATATATATATATATATATATATATATATATAACTATCCTTTACATATTTTTAATGTTAACCACACACAGAAGATTCAGAACTGAAGTATAAAACATGAAACAAGAAGAACTACAGGCAAAACCCACAGAAGCCAACCAAAATAAAGAAAACAGAAACAAAAGGTCAAGGGAGCAATGGAAATGCCGAGCTACCAGAAAGCAAAAGATAAAATGGCTGTAAAAGACCTCCTATTTCAATAATTGCCCTAAGTGTAAATGGACTTAACTCACCAATAAAAAGGCACGGAGTTGCAGAATGGATCAAAAAACAAAACCCAACCATATTATGTCTCCAGGAGACACATCTCAGCTCCAAAGACAAAAATAGATTCAGAATGAAAGGGTGGAAAATGATATTTCAAGCAAATGACAGTCAAGAGTAGCAGTACTAATATCAGAGGAAATAGACTTCAAAATAAAAAAAGGTAAAGAAAGGTAATAAAGACACTTCATAATGATAAAGTGAATTTTGCACCAAGAAGACATGACATTTATTAATATGTATGTTCCCAATCAGGGAGCCCTGAAATATATAAAGCAATTACTAACAGAACTAAAGGGAAAAACAGACCAAAACACTATTGTAGTAGGGGGCCTAAATACCCCACTGGTGGATATGGACAGATCATCCAAATAGAAAATCACTAAAGAAATAACATCCTTAAATGACACATTAGACCAGCTGGAAATAATTGAAATCTACAGAGCCTTCCATCCCCAAACAGCTGCTTATACATTTTCTAGTGCACATGGAACCTTCTCAAGAATTGACCACATACTGGGACACAGAGGTAACCTCAACAAATATAAGAGGCTTGAAATCATACCAACCATTTTCTCTGATCAAAATGGTTTAACACTAGAGATCAACTGCAAAAAGAAATCAGGAAGAACCACAAATACAAGGAGATTAAAGAACATGTTACTGAATAATAACTGGGTCAGGGAAGAAATAAAAAGAGAGATCAAGAGATACATAGATATGAATGATAGTGATAGTACAACATATCGAAATATTTGGGACATGGTAAAACAGTCATAAGAAGAAAATTCATATTCTCACAGGCCTATCTCTAAAAACAAGAATGAGCCCAAATAAATAACCTAACACTTCATCTTGAAAAACTAGAAAAGAAAGAATAAATGAAGCCTAAAGTCAGCAGATGGAAATGAACAAAATTAGAGCAGAAATAAATGAATTTGACAACAAAAAAATAATAGAAAAAAATAAATGCAACAAAGATCTGGTACTTTGAGAAAGTAATAAAATCGACACACCTCTGGCTAGACTCACTAAAGAAAAAAGAGAAAGGACACAAACAAAATCGGGGATGAAAGAGGGAAAACAAGGAGATGGAAAGATATTCCATGTTCTTGGATTGGAAGAATCAACATAGTTAAAATGATCATATTACCTAAAGCATTACACAGATTTAATGCAATCTCCATCAAAATCCCATCAACATTTTTTAAAGAAATAGAACAAAACATTATCAGGTTTGTATGGAAGAACAAAAGACCCCAAATTGCCAAAGCCATCTTGAGAAAAAAGAATTAGGCTGGGGGCATCACTCTGCCCAACTGTAAGTTATACTACAAAGCAATAGTAATCAAAACGACATGGTATTGGCAGCAAAACAGACACACAGACCAGTGGAACAGAATCGAGAGTCCAGAAGTAAACCCATTTTTATATGGGAAAATAACTTTTGACAAAAAAGTAAAAAACATACAGTGGAGAAAGGAAAGCCTCTTCAATAAATAGTGCTAGGAAAACTGGAAAGCCACCTGCAAAAAGAATGGAACTAGACTGATGTCAATCACCACACACTAAAAATAACTTAAAATGGATTAAGGTTCTGAATATAAGACCTGAAACGATAAAATGTATTGAAGAAAGCATAAAAACTAAACTCAAGTACCTTGGACTTAAAGAAGATTTAATGAATTTGACTCCAAAGGCAAGGGATGTAAAGGCAAAAATAAACAAATTGGACTACATCAAACTACAAATCTTCTTCACAGCAAAAGAAACTGTCAACAAGATAAAGAGACAACCATCCAAATGGGAAAATATATTTGCAAGCAACACCTCTGATAAGGGCCTAATATCCAAAATATACAAAGAACTCATACAACTCAATAACAACAAAGAAACAAATGATCCAATAAAAAAATGGGCAGAGGACCTGAACAGACACTTCTCCCTAGAGGACATACAAATGGCCAATAAATATTTGAAAAGATGCTCAACATCACTAGCTATTAGGGAAATGCAAATCAAACTACAATGAGATACCATCTCACACCTGTTAGAATAGCTATCATCAACAGGACAAGTAACAACAAATGATGGAGAAGATGCAGAGAAAAAGGAACCCTCACATACTGCTGGTGGGACTGAAAATTGGTACAGCCACCATGGAAAACAGTATGGATGTTCCTTAGAAAACTAAGAATTGATCTATCATCTGATCCAGCAATCCCTTTACTGGGTATTTACCCCAGAGACTCGAAAACCCATACCTGAAAAGATATTTGCACACAGATGTTCATATCAGCACATGGAAGCAACCAAAATGTCCTACAATAAATGACATATATACAATGGAATGTTACTCAGCCATAAGAAGAGATGAAATACTGCCATTTGTGACAACCTGGATGGATCTCTAGATAATCATGCTAAGCGAATAATCCAGACAGAAATAGTTGAAAATCACATGATATCATTTATATGTGGGATATAAACCTAAAAGCAACAAAAGAACAGGACAAACAAACTGAGACTCATGGACATGGACTATAGACTGGTGGTTACCAGAGGCTAGTGGGTAGGGGAGGAGGGGGTAGGTAGACGGTTAAAGGGAGTGAAATATAGGTGGGTCGGGGGAGAGTGAAGTGAGTAAAGGGGATCAAGTATATGGTAGCTGAAGGAAACTGGACTTTGGTGATAAACACACAGTAGAATATACAGATGTCAAATGATAATGTACTCCTGAAAATAAAATAATTGTACTAAACAATGTTACTCCAATAAATTTATTTAAAAATATGATAATAAAATAGCAATAATTCCATATCTATCAACAATTACTTTCAATATAAATAGATTAAATGCTCCAATCAAAAGACATAGGATGGTTGACTGTGTAAGAAAAAGAGACCTTTACATATGCTGTCTACAAGAGAGTCACTTCAGGTCAAAAGACACACACAGACTGATAGTAAAGGGATAGAAAAAGATATTTCATGAAAATGGAAACAAACAAAATAGCGGGGTAAGCATACTTTTACCAAACAAATTTGGCTTTAAACAAAGGTGATATATAACAAGAGACAAAGAAGGAGCCATTAATTTCAGTTTTAGGCATTTATCCAAACAAACCCAAAGCACTATTTTAAAAGGACATATACATGCGTATGCTTATTGCTGCATTATTTGCAATAGCTAAGATATGAAGGCAACCTGGGTGTCTATTAATCAATCCATCAATGTATTAATTAATAAAGAAGAGGTGGTACATATATACAAGGAATATTACTCAGCCATAAAAAAGAATGAAGTCTTGTTATCTGCAGCAACATGGATGGACCTAGAGGGTATTGAGAAAGTCAGAGAAAGGCAAATACCACATAATTTCCATTATATGTAGAATCTAAAAAAACAAAATGAACAAACAAAACAAAAACAAACTCAGATGCAGGGAACATTTAATGGCTGCCAGATGGGAGGAGGGTTGGGGGAATGGGTGAAAATGGGGAAAAGATTAAAAAGTACAAATTGGTCATTACAAATTCATCGTGGGGTTGTATAGTATAAGGAATAAAGTAAATAATATTGTAATAACTATGTATTGGTACTATATTTATTGGGGTGATCATTTCATAAGTTATATGAGTGTCCAATCACTATGTTGTACACCTGAAACTAATATAATATTGCATGTCAACTGTAACTGAAAAATAAAAACATTTAATGAAAGCAAGGCATGAGGTTTTAAAAATCCGTATAATAGAGTCATGTGATTTTAATTATTTTAGAAGTTTGATTAGTTTATTAAACAGAAAATTATTCCCATCTTAATTTGATCACAATATACTGTGTTTAAAGTTTTTTTTTTCAATAAATGTTCTATATTTTCTAAAAATATTGTCATATTTCATATTTTACATTAAAATTAATTTCAGGTAAATCAAAGAAATGAAATGATAAAAACATGGATATCTATAGCACTTCTTTATAGAGAAAGATGTGCTAAGTTTATAACAATTGGATAAAAATCAGAAAATAAACTTAAAATATTTGACAATGTAAAATCAAAAACTTCTACATGTCCAATATAATAAAACAACAAACTTGAAAAACTATTTGCCATAAATATGGGAGAAAAGCATAATGTCTTTAATATCTAAAGACATAGAAAATACAAAATAATAAGAAAATACAGACTCTCAATGGGAAAATGACATTGATGAACAAGACACAAAAGAAGAAATGTGAATGGCTAATGAACATATGAATAAAACGTTCACCTGCACTTGTAATAAAAAAAATGCTAATGGAAGAACAAGAGACCAATTTTCACCAATTAATTAGCAAAGATGAAAAAAGACAATACCCTGTTAGCTACGGTGCCATAAGAAGGGTATTCATAGGTTGATAATGGGAGAGTAAACTGATGTAGTCTTTTTGGGAAGCAATTTGGCAATATGTTTTAGGAGCTGAAATGTAGTGCTACCCTCTGACAGGGTGTTCCACTGTTAATTGCAATCACTCCCCAGGAAGTAAGCTGAAGTGTAGAGAAATTTATGCAAAGAGATGCTGATTTCTAATAACCAAATTGTCAATCAACCTAAATGTCCAATAATGGCCATGTGAGTAAATAAATTATTGTGTAATCTTAACATAGAGTATTATGCAGCTAGGAAATATAGAGCCTCAGTGACTATTACATGGCATGGATAATGCTTATAATATAACATTTAGAAATATAAAGATTATATATCACTGTATATACATGTTCTCGCCTGTAGAAAAAGAGATATAGATGCACAGATACATAATGGAAAAACTTTTAATGTCGTAGGTTTTTCAGAGAGGCATTATGCATATATTACCCAAGGTAAATTTTGTTTTACGAATTCTTAATAATAGCCATGCATTTTTTGTTATTTTAAAAAACAAGAATTTAGCGCAGACCACGGCAAGTGCTACAGACTATAAATATGTATTATTATCAATATTTAACCATTTATGATTATTGTATTTGATGTCCAGCAGATGGAGCTGCATCCCTTAACATTCAACTTAGACTCTGGGAATATTAAAAACTAAGGACACATTTTCATTTGTTTTGGTTGTTTTTTGAAGGAAATCCCTTCTATGCTCCTAAAGGTTTTGTAAACATATGTTCTTTTTTTTTAAGGATTACGTTTAAAATTTGTTTTCAAAATTTTGTGAAAGCCCTCTGAGATAATTAGAGACACCCTGGGGTGTCGCAAAAAGCAAGACTTTGTAATGGATTTGGGGAACTAGGGAATTTGAGAGATTAGCTAATTGTGTAGGGCCACACAGGGAGTCGGGGCAAAGACAGGAAAAACAAGTTGAGGGTCCTGTTCACTGGGCTTTATTTTCTGAATAAAAGCAGGGTAGGAAGTAGAATTTTGATGTGTAAGTGCACAGGGTTTGTACCTCAGCATAAGTTCAGATTGATATTTTCTTTGCACCTTACCACACATTTAGGCCGGTGGTTAAAACACTAGCCTTGGAGTTAGAAAGACTCGTATTCCAAGCCTGATTCCACAACTTCCTAGCTGTGTGACTGTGGGCAAGTCACTTCATCTCTCTGTGCCTTACTGTTTTCATTTGTAAAATAAGGATAGGAAAAAAAAAACAACTACTCCTAGGGTTGTTATGAGATTCAAAACAGATAATGCATGTAAAAGTGTTTGGTATAGTGCCTGCCATATGGTAAGCGCTAAGTAAATGTTAGCTGTGATTATCATCCATTCATTTATTCAGCACACATTTTGGAATATTATTTGTCAGGCATGGGCTCTGCACTGGTGAGACAGAGAAAAGAGATGCAGTCCTGCCATCTAGGAGTTTAGAGAAGTGATATTATGTGGAAGCAGCAGTGTAAGAGAACTTGAAACCAGAATTTGTGGGTCTCTATCTGACACTGATTTATTTTAAACCTTGGATAAATTACTTAATCTCCTTTTTCTCTTGGTAAGACAAGGGGTTTGGACAATATGATCTTTAAAATATATTCCAGCTCTGAATCTTTCTATGACTGTATTCCAAAAAAAAAAAAAAACACATTAATAAATGAGATAAAATCTAAGTTACTATCTTTCAAATATATTTACATTATGCAGTCTCTTCTCCAGAGGTGCAAAATTCTCACAATTAGGTAAAGGTCCAAGGACAAACAGAATGATTACAGCAGAAGTTGGATAAGACACCCATCTTTGAGAGGCTGGAGTAAAGTCAATCTTCAAAAAATATGGAAATGGTAACTTATAAATATTTTACTTATGGCTAGTTTAATTACCAAAGGATATAAATGGTTAATTATCATTTTCACAAACTTTATGAAGTATCAAACTCTCTTTGGTATTTTTAAATTACAATAAAATAGTATTTCATTACTACAGTGTGTGTGTGTGTGTGTGTGTGTGTGTGTGTGTGTGTGTGTGTGTGTTGATACATGTGTATATATGAACATGTCTGTGCTTGGAGATGGGTTTGCTTTTGCTCTCTTGATTTTATATACTTAAATCAGTGACTGGCAAACTTTTCCTGTAAAGGACAAGATAGTAAATATTTTAGGCTTTGTGGGCCACATACCATTTCTGTTGCTTCTGCTGCTGCTGTTGCTTCTCCTTTCCTTCTCTTCCTCCTCCTTTTCCCAACCATTTATTAACATAAAGACTATTCTTAAATACCAGGGTCTTACAAAAATAGGCTGTGGATTGGATTTGACCTGCAGGACATAGCTTGCTTACCCCTATCTTAAAGTTTCAGCCTACTGTCTCTACTGGTTTAGTTTCATAGAATCTCTCCATTTCTACTCCATCCCGCCTCACTTAGGGCCAAGGTTATTTCTCACTCCAGTTTCCTGTACTTGTTTTTACTTGGTTTTGCACCCTCCCTGCTTCCCGTCTAACTTCTTCCCCTCTAACAGCACAGCTCAAGCAGAAAGCACCATTCCTGAACCAAACTGGTAGTGATATAATCCAAAAGAATGACTGCTTCATGGACACATCTGTCCCATGAAACAATTTTCCTCATTTCCTGGGCCCAGCTCCCTAAACATGGCAATGGTGTGGACTTAGTTTCTACCTAGAACTAAGCTTTTCATTACAGCAAATACTTACTGAGCATCAGTTATGTGCTTGAAATTGTACTATATAGACTCTGAACACAGCAAAGAGAAGCATAGCCATGGTCGTGACCTCCACCATGCTTATACAATATAATGTGGGAGATAGATATGGAAGTATTTCTATATAATAATGCCAGAATTGTTATGTAATATTGCAAGTACAGGGTGGTAAGGGAGCACAGAGGAGTGCACCTAACCCAGACCCAGAGTTCAGAGGAGGTGGCACCCAGAGGAAGTGATATCTAACTCTTGTTTCTAGATAGGAAAGATGTGTGGAATCCTATATGCTGACCACGGTAGCAGGTACCCTAATTTCCTTAGCAAGTGGTTTTGGAGCTCTGCTTAGATATTTGTTAATAGTAATCCTGCCCAAATAAAGCTATGTATCCCTTTGTCCCAGGCTCCTGGTTTCAGTCCTACTTTCTAGGCTCAGTTCCCCAGAAACACTCTTTACAGCCCCTGGCCATGTCTTCTCATCTAGAACACTGACCCTAAACTAATTCTGAAGGTCCACTTCTTCCAGGTAAAGCACTTTTGTTAAAGTGATCACAGTTGAGCCATCAATTGGCAAGAGCAGTGATGATCAACTTTATCAGCCTTCAGTTATTAATATTGAAGTCAGCAATTACTTTTTCTAGAAATTACACATTTGCCTTTTTTAGTGTTCTGGGATGGTTATGAAGGAGGAAGAGTAGAGCATCCAAGTTTATATGGATATTTTCTACACTCAACATTTTAAGTTTAAATTCTGAGTCCCCAAGAAAATTGGTCAGAAAGAGTCCTCTTACTCTTCATTAACTACATAATGGATAAAAGGATCTCTTCCTTTTGTGCCCCCCTCGTGCAAGGGCTTCTTGGGAGGTATGTTAGTCTATTCATATGTTAATTATGCAGAGCCCTCAATCTTTTCACAGAGGCCCGGTACAATGAGAGGGGAGCCTGCATATTTGAAAAGAGCAGCATATGCGCTCCTTAAGGTGAACGTGCAATATGACACTGCAGGGGAAATATAGTGCATTATTCTTTGCTCCTTTGCTGAGAGAGTTTACAAGCAATATTTGGAAATGGATGGCATTTTTCTATATAGAGATAGAATTTGACAATTAACCATGATTTTTTTTATTGAGAGATTCACATCTTCTAAACCACTCTCCTTTTTATATGAATATATAAATATATGAAATAAGAATATATGAAATATATTCTTATTTCATATATACATATGAAATAAGAGCGAAGAACATTTTAATTCCCGGAAAAGCCCCAGAAGTGCCTTCCTCTGAAGCTGTTTAACTGTTCTTTTGAAAATGAATTCTCCTCAGAGAAACATTTTGAGCTGGCAGAGAAGTGGACAATGTATATAACTTAATATCTGAAGTCTCTCTCTCATTGTCCTTTTTTTTTGTCATTATTAAGCCTAACATGTCCTATTACAAGAGTGCTTAATGTTCAGGTTATAATTTAAGATATTCAAATGATCCGTTAGATGAGTATTTTGATAATTATATTTCAAAAAACTTTGGATAGACAATCATTTCTAGAATTATATTCTAGTGCTCAGTAATGACAAACACTATGTATTAATTTCACATATATTAGAAATAATGATTAAAGTAGAACCTATTTGATGTAATGACTATTAGTCCAGAACTGTTGAAGCCATCTTCATGGCTTAAGATGAATAATAATGGCCTAATTTTTGTTAGACAGGTGTTCCATCTTATTGTAAAAAGAAGTTACATCATTGAAATAAGAAATGTAGAAGAAGAAAATATACTATATCACTAAGCTTGATTAGCCAATTTAACAATTAGTGTTTGAAAAGCATTAGCATTTGCAATGTACTATGAACTGTTTTTATTATGTTTTATATGGTATCAATTTTTAAGAACGTTTTACACAGAAAAATTTTAAAAATTAGAATCCCATAATAACATGGCTCAGGTTTACATGGGGTATGAAATGATGCAGTGTCAAATCATAGTTTTGTAAAAATAAAAAGAAAAGTTTTTTTTTTTTTTAATTTGAAAAGCAACTGTTAACATTGGTTATCTCCGGAGTGGGTTATTATGCGGCTGGGATACAGGAGTGTGGAGACCATTTTAGACTTACTTTTCCTTCTTTGTTTTTTACCTTTTGCATTGTGTACCATATGCCTTTATTACCTATTTTTAAATAATTGCATTATAAACAATAATAACAACAACTCATAATCATGTATTAAAGTGGAAAGGTAACATTGGCGGCACCAGCACAGGCTTTAAAATCAGATACAGACACACACACCCTACACTCTATACACGTAGGAATTCATTTCCTTGTGCCTCCTTCTAGTTATGAGGCCTGAGCAGATTGCTTACCTTTTCTTAACTAAGAGAACCTGCCCCATGGGCTTGATTGGGGGTTTTAAATTGGTTTTAATATGGCACCTGGCATATTCTAAGTGCTTGATAAATGTTGTCTAGCATTATTATTTTGCATCACACTAAAACAGTCTTATCTAATACAGTTGTCCCCTAACATCTATTACTCTATTACTCTTTTTTTCATGGTATCAGCATTAGAATCATAGCTTCTTCATGGCAAAAATTCAAAAAGTATTTATGTGTGCTGGTTTTTTTTTTTTTTTTTTTTTTTTTTTTTTTAGTTATAGCCCATCACATTCCATTGGGAAAGAAGTAAAACAGATAACAGATTCATTCCTTTCTTCCTCCTTTTCTCCTTCTCTCCTTTCATCCCTGCTACAAAACTTTTCTGGGTATTACTAAGTGTCAGGCACTGTGCTAATTGCTGAGTGCATACAAAACCTTAGAAATCATCCATTTTAATTTTTCTACTGATGCAAGAATTTATTTCTGCCACCGACCTCATAGGTAACCCAGCTATAGCTTTAACTGTTCTCGTAAAAGGGAACTCACTGCTTCCTGAACGATTCCTTTTGTTATTGTTGTCGAACAATTCTAATTTGTTAGAATGTTCTATTTTTTATATTGAATTAAAAATTGATGTCCCCTTGGCTTTTATAGTTAGACAGGCTGGTATCATCCTTCTAACTTGTCTCTTATTTGTGAAAACTTCACTTCTAATTAGTTGCAATGCTGGAATTAGAACCCAGATCCCCTGACTCCTGGTCCAGTGCTCTTTAGGGGTCCTTTGAAATAGAAATCTCTGTCACTCAAATTGGCTGTCTTACATCCTCTTGAATGTCCTGACCTCATCCAAGAAGACTGACTGCACTGAGGACTTCATTTTGAATACAAAGGAAAAAATTCCAAGAGTGCTTCCTAGGCAGGACCTAGTTCATCCTAGTCAATGTTCCTGCAGTCCTCCTTTGGTTACCCTCCCATCATGCACTGAGGACAAGAGACTAGGTATGAACAATTCTCCATGTGTTTCTTAGGTTTGCTGGCCAGAAAGTACTTCCTCTAAGTTATTCTCAGCATGGCGTCTAAACAGAAGACACCTTTTCTTAGTATTCTATTCAGTTTTTCAGTGAGCCTCAAAGTTCACCACATTATAATTAGAATTTTTCACTGTTTTCAATGTTTGTTAGGAACAAAATATTTTACCCTGGTCACTTTTTTTACCTTGACACTTAATTATCAATGCAGAGAACAGGCGATCTTAAGATGGGTTGTAGAAACGTACAACTTGTGAAACAGATGTCAGTGTCGGAGTCTGGAAAATACTTTACAAGGTCAAATGAAAGACAGTCAGATAAATCGTTCTTATTTCTATACCTGCTGGTTAGTGGGCCAGCTGGGCAAGCTAGGATGGGGACTGTGAAAAGGGGAGGAGGTACCTTTCAGTGTAACTGCCACTGGGACAGGTCCTGGGTTGGGCCAGGAGAGGGCAGCAGAGAACTGGCCTATCAGTGTACCAGGCGAACCCAGGGATGGGGCCAGTACAAGGAAGCCTTCTGAATTGAAGTGTGTGGGATTGTCAGCCAAATGGGTAGAAGAGATGCTAAGAGAATAAAAAACCTATTGACAGGGTTGCCAGGTAAGGGGGAGACTTAGTAGAGAAGGACCTTCCTGAGGGCAAATCCGCCTATTCTAGCATCAGAGCCCGCCTAGTTTAATGGAATTACGATGAGCTTGGTTAGATTCAAACAAATCTTGGCATGAACTGAGTCTCTGGATAGGGTATAGGTTAACATCTCTGAGCTTCACTTTCCTCATGTATAAAGGGGGAATAATAATAGTACTTACTTTATAGCATTGTTATAATTCTGGCATATACTGAACAATTACAGGCTATATAATAATAACAATACTACCTGCTGTTCTTTAAAAGACAACCTTTGACAAAATGAGGATTTGGGGAGCCACTAGGTAGACCCTTCTGAAGGCCGATGGTCTTCTTCCCCGCTCCCCTTTGGAGCCTCACATTTGGGAAATAGAACTGTACTACTGAGTTGACTCTATTCCCGATGTTTTCATATTATTTAAAAGTCTAAACATAAATTGCCCAGTTATCACCATAAGACATGTAAATGTTCATATAGTTCCAAATGTTCTTTGGGAACAAAATGTTCTTTGGGAACAAATGTTCTTTATCCTGGTCACTTTTTTACCTGGACACTTAATTATCAATTCAGAGAACAGGCAATCTTAAGATGGGTTGTAGAAATATAGGAACTACTGTGTCTAAACACTATCTCCAACACTGTTGTTTACACCTGGAATTGACAGGAGAGCTCCTTTGAACCTTGGATCAGAAGTTGTGGTTTGGAAAATAGGTTCAGCCTTCTGAGGGGGAAAGGAAAAGATTTAAAGAGAAACAATTAGGGATTTTGAATGTAAGGAAGTTCCTGAGCACATCTGTGGATGCCTGGGTCCTGTGTTTAAGGAACTATCAGGAATTTCCCTTCCAAACATATCAATACAAAGTTTTGGAAGATTTTTAGAATTTGAGCATCTGTAGAACCAGGGTAAGTGTGAACTTGTGCTAGAAAGTTCCAGTGTTTTCTTTCCAGGAAAATAATTCCTGGGGATGCAGGTTCAATTGGAGTTTATTCTTTGATGTATACTAGTTATCAGACTGATGATTAGGGCACTGCATTTGCTTCATGAGAATAAATAATCTATTATTTACTTCACCAAAGACTGTGTGACGGGATAGTCAGAAAAGCTTCTTGAAATAGTTTACAATGTCTAGATTCTTTTACTCCTAAAATATGAAGAGAGAGAGAGAGAGAGAGAGAGAGAGAGAGAGAGAGAGAGAGAGAGAGAGAGAATGAGAAGAATGAATCATATTTTGAAATTCACTATGGGCCAAAAGCTTAGAGGACTTTTAGTTCTTTACATTTGTTACCTCCTCTGTGAAGCTGCCATACTCTGTCCAGGCTTCTATCAGAGTACTTCTTTTAATGTATTTAAATGAGTGTTTACATGTCTGGCTCCCCCAAACTGCTGAGATCCTTGAGGGCAGAAGCTGGGTTTCTTTTGTCTTGTTCCTAGGGCCCAGTGCTGGGTATGGCATATAGCAGACATTCATAAAATGTTAAGTGACAGCACACATGACATAAGGACATGAAATGTTTCCAGTTGATGATGAAAGAGTGTTCTGGGAAGGCTTCTTGAAGGAAATGAAGTTGGAGCTGGATCCTCAAGGATGGGAGAATTTAACAAGGTAAAAGGCAAGAGGAGGTTATTCCCAGGTGGGAGGTCACGTGAGCAAAGACCAGGAAACTGGAATGTGTTGTGCATGCCTTGAGCATAAGAAAGTGGCTGCCCCATAACAGATACCTCTTTGCTAGTTCAAAGTCAAGGTCTCCTAAAGAAGAAAGCAGGATAAGTAAGTGGCAAGCACCTTGGCTAAGTCATGATGGGTTTCTCAGTTCTTCTTATTCCTGGATTCTATTGTACCTTTGCCCTATCTGTACTAAAGTGGTAGAGGAAGATAGGTATCATGGTTATGAAGTTTTTAACTATAATAAATTTCCTTGTCAGAACCAGCTGCTTCTCCCAACTACCACCTCGAATGCCTTGGTAAGCCTGTTGGACACCAAAGGAGATGGGACTGATTAGAGTTTGAATTTGGATAGGTGGCAGGGGCCATATTATCCTCAGATGAACCCTGCAAGGTAGCCGAGAAAAATGTTGTTATTCCTATATTTATAAATGGGGAAGTTAATCTCTTAGCTTCTAGGTCGATTGCCCCTTATAGGCTCACAGTTGAAAGAGGCAAACATGTAAACAAATAATTTTAATTAGCACTGTAATTACTCAAAGCCCATCACATAAGTGAGATCCCTGAGTTGTGGTATTGGGGGACCTGAGATGGGCATAGGGAGAGTAACATTTGCCTAGAACTGCAATGTGTAGTACTAGGACAGCCAAGCTGATAGGAAACATCCTGAGGAGATGCCAACTTAAGGCATATCATCCAAATGAGGTATCAGTTCAGACAGGCTAGGCAGATAGGGAGAATCTGAATGTGAGCCAATGAGATCAAACCAGAAAAACCAAGCAAGAAAAGGAAGGTTGAAATAGGAGGATGGGATGTGGAACATGGAGATATTCTTTGAGCTGTTGAGGGTTGCTGCAACAGCCGTTTAAATGATCCCCGTGGTTTTGGTTATTTGTGGTGAGGTGTCATTAAAAATTAAAAATTCTGATGGAACCTAGATACCTCTAGGAACCAAAATTCCCTCAGACCCTACTTCCTGCACTGTTGATATAGCTGGCATTTCTCTACATTTGCTCGGTGTGCTCTAGAGAATACATACCTTTTCCAGGAGTTTGCGTTGAACAGTGTAGCCTCACAGAAATTTTCAGGAAGGCCTGAGGTTGTTGTGGGAGGGACTCCATGTTGTGTGCTAAACTGACCTGAATTCCAGAAATTCAGGCATTTTCAAAGTGACCTCCCAATATAACTTACACATTGTGTAGCTATCATGGCTGGCCACTCATATCCATCATCCTCTATGTGAATTTATGGGCTGAATTAATGCTACAGTGAAGAAAGCAACTTTATTAGTGAATTAGGCTCATGGGGTGCCAGAACATTTGTTGAGTCCCACACCATGCCACGATCTGATCTTCACTCTTATAGCAGAGTGTTTCTCATTCCTTTAGAAGTCTGGGCATAGGCTCCTATCTCTGGATTAAAGTCATGATAGGTTCAGAGACTCAAGGTGACTGTATGAACCCAGCTCTAGTTCACAGAGATGAGGGAACTCAGAGGAATCAGTAATCTGAGATTATTCCCATTGAGATGGGTGTATATCTAGGATCCCATAAATTGTGCTGTCTATAACAAACTATCCTTGCTTCCATTTGGTCTTTGGCCTGTCCTAGTTCAAGTCCTATGATATGACCTTCCTATGAAAAACTTAAATTCTGTATTTTATGCCATTTTTCTGCCAACCACATTGCTGGTGTCTTAGCCAATTCCTATCTCATGTAATAGCTTCAAGTCAATGGTCCTAGGCAGACCTCCAGTTTATGAAGTGTTTTCTGATTTGAAAGGGACAACAGTACTTCCCCATCTCCACTGTGATTGTGCAATAAATAGATCTGGGACCAAGATGGCCTTGGCTCTACCAAGCAAGTTCATTCTCACTCTAGCACATGGCAAGGAGTCCTCAGTTCCTCCACCATCACTGAGAATACCCTGCAGCTCCCACTGAGCCTCAACCTCTTGGACCAGCTCTGGGAGATTTAGGTCCTCACACAATTAGAGCATGGAGACCCTACAATCTCACCCATAGCAGCAGGTGGTTAAAGGGGGATTCTTCAAGATTTTGGAGTCAACAATACTTCTTATTAGCCATAATGACCTTTCTGGTCCTCAAACATCCCAAGCTCCTCCTCTCTCATGGGTCCTTAGCATTTGCCATTTCCTTGATCTGCAATGCTCTTTCCCTCGATCTTCATGTGCTGGCTCCTTGTTATCATTGAGTTCTCTGCTCAGAAGAGCCTATTCTGACTATGTTCACTAATATAACTCCTCATACACATATCATCATCATCATGGTATTTGTGATTACTCCACTTCTCTTCATAACACTTACAGTTAACCATTTTTGTATACATCTTTCTTTTTTGTTCTTTGTTCATGCCTGTCTAATAGAATGTTTTAAGTTCTGTGAGGTCAGGAAGTTTTGTCATGTTTGAACTGTCCATGGCACCCAGAGTAGTGCCTAGCACATAGAGGCATTCAGTAAGTGTTTTCTTAATTTACAATTACTATTTCTGCTATTAATTTTCATTAGTGTTATCAACTGGGCTGAAAAGAAGGTAGCAAGGAAATTCAAGTCACAATAAGGTTTTCCCTGTCACCACTGACTGCAATCCCATCTCTAAGGACCATGAAAAAGAAAAAAAGCAAAATAAAAAACTTGAACCTCATGTGGTAGCTTCAGGATGTCATATGTAGGCCAAAACAGAATTCTTAGAGTTCTGGGTATGTACCATCCTCTGTGGGACTGACTAATTGTGACTTAACTCTCTCTTCAACCCTGTGAACTAGCTAATTCTACCCTGCTTTAATCCACCTCTTCAAATCCTCTGGAATTCACATTGCTTATTTAACAAATTCACCTCCAAATTCAATCATTTTATAAAGCAATCACTTCATGACTTGGCCTTGAATAAAACCTGATTCTTCAGTGAAGAAACCATATCCCCAGTTGCTTCTTGAGTTTGCTGCAGGCCACATTCCCATACATTCAGGTTATATTCCCAAAACTCATAGTACAGCAGGGCCGGTTTCTCCTTTATTGTACAAAGCCACTTTCAGTCTATTTTCTCCTCCACCCTCTTGTAAAAAACAACAACAACAACAAACAACAACAAAAACGAAAATGAAGAAAAAAACATTGCTTCTTTTGAGACTTATACCTATCAATTTAACTGCTCTTTAGCCTTCCTTAGTTGCTGTCATCTTTTGGTTTCCTAGATACTTTTCTGTATTTACTGATGACTTTGGCAGTAGACCCATTCTTCCTCTCTGTTCCAAATCTTACCGTACATTCTGGATGAAGTCAACAGCCATGGAACAACTCATCTGAAGCTCCTTGACCTCCACCTCAACCACCACATCTCTTATCTCACTGTGGAAATTTTCGGGACCTAAAATTTGGTCTACCTCTAAGACCACAATTTCAGACATTCCTATCTGGCTACAACTTCCTAGCTTTTCAGTTTACTCAGCTAGTTTTCCCCTGCTGCCCAATCCCTCTACTTTCTCCCATTTTTCCTTTACTTTCTATCTGTCTTACATGATTTATCACATTAATTACCCTATCAGTATTCTTCATGACCTTATTGCCAACATACCAAACTTATTTGCGCAGGGGTGGGCCTAGGTGAGGTGAGTGAGCCTTCCCCAGTACCTCTTCTTCCCCACACCCAAAATGAAAGGAAGCACTTACTGTCTGGTCCCAATCCTGACCCTGAGAATGAGTACCTCCTTAAATATTGTGCTAGGGATGGTGGGATATGGGAGGGAAGCTCACTTACCTCACCCCACTATCTAAAAAATTCCCCCTGGATGAATTAAGTTAAATTATTCACTTTATACCTTTCTTTGTTGGTTTAGCATTGCCAGAAAATGTCACACAACAGGTAAGGCATTCCGCTGTAAATTTATGATGATTCACTTGAAATGGTCCTTCAAACCTAGTCTAGCAATTCACTCATTTCCCACTTGGAACAATAACTATTTTAAATCTTTTCACTTTCTTCAAACATCTGCTCCTAATACTCAACTCCATTTTCACTCTTAGATGATGACTCCTATCTCTGTTCTTAAGGAAAATAGAAGCCATCAGACATAACTCTCTTCAAATCTCCACCCGCCACACTATACCTTGGTTGCATGTTTCCCATATTAGGATGAGGTGTCATCTTTCTGCCTTGATCTATCTTCCCCTCCTGTCTTTTCTGGCATCTTGCCTGATTAATTGTCTTCTCTGTCTTCCTCTATCTAAAATCTCTTCCTTTCTATCAACTTTTTTCCCATCACCATTTAAACATATACCCATCTTTACAAAATATCAATTGTTGGTCACATGTCTCTCTGTCAGACTACTGCTGCATCTCTCTCTTGACTTTCAGAGCCAAACTTTTTAAAAACGTTTCCCACACTTTTTCATTAACAGTCACTGCTCCATCAACCACAATCTTGTCTCTGCCCACCCCACCAACCACCATCAAGAAACTGCTCTGACCAATGATCTCTTTGTTGCTAATGCTAATGGAAGCTTTGAAGCCTTCAATTACCTGACCTTTCCGTGGCTTTCAACATTATTGATTGTGTCCTTCTCAAAATTTTCTTCTGTTGTCTTTCACAACACATAGTTGTCGATTTTCTTGTATTTCTCAGGATGTTTCTTCATGGTCTTAATGTCCATTGTTGATTGACAGACAGGATATTTCAAATACATATATATTATTCAGCTATAAATTTGTGAGAACTTGAATGAAACTTAAGGGCATTGTGCTAAGTGAAATAGGTCAGACAGAGAAAGACAAAAAAAAAGTAACTATGTGAGACGATGGATATGTTAACTAACCTCATTGTGTTAATCATTTCACAATATATGTATACAAAATCATTATATTTGCGCAGGGGTGGGCCTAGACAATAAAGATGATTTATTGTCTAGATGTAATCATCTAGAGTAAAGATGATTTATTGCTGAAACTCACATAATGTAATATGTCAATTATAGCTCAATAAAGCCAGGGAAAAAGGATTTTGAAGGTATTTTTATTTATGTTAAAGTCTTGGAAGCACTGGTTTACACTAGTAGATCTAAAATTTGCCTGTACACTGGAAGACCTGAGGAGCTTTTTAAAAATTCCAGGCCCAGATCAATATAGTCCAAATTTTGGGGAGTTGAATCCAGGCATTTGTATTTTTTAAAGCTCTGTAGGTGATTCGATGTGTAGTCAAGGTTGAGAGGCACTAGTTTTGATCTTAAACATTTCTCAAATCTATACATTTCTCTCTGTCTTTATTACCACCAGTATTTCTCACCTGGACAATAGCCACAGCTTCCTAATTAGCTTTCTTATATCAATTCCTGCTCCTCCACTGAGTGCCAACCAGTTTCATTGTGTAGGGTGATCATTTAGAAGGGATGGAGTGTGGTTGAGCACATGGACCCTGGTTTGGCTATAAGTTCTATTCTGTGACTCTGTGCAAATTACTTTCCTGCAAAAAAGTCAAGTTGCTCTTGTTGGTAAAAATAGAAAATAAAATAAACATCAGTTGTTACTGAAATGTAAATCTGATTATGCCACTCTAATTTTAACACCTTTAAGATAACCTCCAATATCTTTTATTTATTTTTATTTTTATTTAATTTTAATTAGTTTCAAGTATATAGTACCTTGGTTAGACATCTATATAGTTAGCAAAATGATCCCTTCAATCACTCCCTCCCACCCCTTACCCTGTCCCTAGCCAATGTATTAATGCTAATTGCATTCCTGATACAGTACTTCCCATCCCCACGACCATCCATCAGCTACTAATTTGTACTTCTTTAACCTCTCACCCCATTCTCCCAGCCCCCCAAACCCCCTCCCCTCTGTCCATCACCAAATTGTCCACTATGTTTGCAAGTCTGTTTTTGATTAGTTTGTTCTTTTTATTCCTTACCTTTTGCATAAAAATGAAATCATATAGAGTTTCTCTTTCTCTGTCTGGCTTAAATACCTTCTAGGTTCATCACGGCAATATCCTTTTCCATCCCCCTCCTTTTCATAGGTAGGAGTCTTGCTTTCTTATCCTTTGACCCACTTGATTGGAGCACTTGATTCTTTTCCATTTAAGGTACTTATTGATAGGAATGTACTTGTTACCATTCTTTATTCCTGTTTTTTTTTTGATACATGCATTTTCTTCTTAAAGAAGTCCCTCTGACATTTCTTGTAATTCTGGCTTGGTGGTGCTATTTTTAGTTTATTTTTGTCTGGGAAGCTCTTTATCTCTCCTTCAATTCTAAATGATAGCTTTGCTGGATAAATTATTCTTGGTTGTTGATCCTGGGTTTTATTCTTTTGAAAATTTCTGCCAGGCCCTTCTGTCCTGCATAGTCAGTCTTGAGAAATCAGCTGCCAGTCATGTGGACGGTCCCTTACATGTCAGTATTTGTTTTTCTCTTGCTGCTTTTATTTTTTTCTCTTTATTTAAGGCTTACCATTTTAATTATGATGTGTCTTGGTGTGGGCCTCTTTGGATCCCTGATTTTTGGAATCCTCTGAGTTTCCTGGGGTTTTATGTCCTTTTCCTTCACCAGGTGAGGGAAGTTTTCCATCATTATTTCTTCAAACAGCTGTTCAACATCTTGATTTTCTTCACTTACACTGATCAGATGAATATTTGGAGTCTTAATAGTGTCCCATACCTCCTTGAATCATCTTTATTGTCTTGGCCTCTATTTTTTTCTGTCATTCTGTTTGAGTGTCCTGATTGACTTTCCTGTCTTCTAGATAGGGCATGTGATCCTCTTCTTTATTCCCTTTGTTTATTCCTCTTTTTTCCCATTTAATATACTTCTCATCTCAGATAATGTGTTCTCCATTTCAGACTGATTCCTCTTATAATCACTGTCTCCATTTTTATCTCTTTGTTGAAGCTCTCTACATTTCCTAAAAGTTCATTGCGCATCTTTATTCCAGTGTTTTAAACACTGAATCTGTAAGATTACTTGATTTCATTACATCTGGATCTCTGTTTTGTTCTGTCATATGGTTTCTGCTTCTTTGTCTTCCCATTTTTTCTGTCTTTTTGTGTCTGTTTCTATGTATTAAGCAAAGCTCCTAAGTCTCCCAGTCTTATTAGTGTGGACTTATGAAGTAGGTGTCCAGTGGCACAGTCCTGAGAGGGGTTCAGCTGCAAGCCAAATTTAGCCCAACCCTTGGCTCCTCCAGGGCCACCTGCCAAGATTCAGCAAGCAATCCACAGATGCTGTGCTTATAATAGCCTCAAAAGGCCACACCAGAAACCGAGGCCAGCTGCTTCCCATGTGAGTCTAGGCGCTGCTCAGCAAGCAGCACCTGACTCGCTGAGGATACACCTGGATGATGCTTGAGTGAGGCCTGTGTTGGGCGAGGCGGGGTTTCAGGGAATCCTCTGGGCAGAGCAACCTCTGTTATCCAGTTTGATGATGTCACAGCTATGACCGCACTGGGAAGGGGGAGGGCCCAACAGGGAACAGTGTATACCGCCGGCACTTTTGTACTGAGAGTCTCGCCTCAACCCTTGCTCTGACAATACCTCCGTGTAAGTCCCTGGTGCCCACTCATGCAGCAAGATCAGCACTGGTGCTGAGAGCGAGCAGATTCGTCACTGAGAGAATCCACTCATGGACGCGGCCTGTTTAAGAGGCTTCTGCCACTGCTGCAACCTCTTCTCACTCAGTTGCTCGGGACTGGGTTGCCTTGTATCCTTGCCCCATCCTACCTTCTGCTGTTTCAGAGTGCTTTCCTGGATTTCTCCCTAGTTGTATGGCTTGTTCATCTAGATACCAGTCAATTTTTCTTTACTGCTGCTCCTCATTTCCATCACAACTTTGATTTGGTCACTAGAGGGATGAACAGAGCCTCTATCATCTATGCCATTATTTTTTTACAGTATCTTTAATATGTCCTCCAAAGCCTTTACCAAGCTCTTATACATCTCTCAGCCTCTCCTCTGATTCAGGACTTCCCATTTTGTGGCATACTTTGCACTATGATGACTTGTTCAATGTCAGTCTTCCCTCCTAGACTTCAAGCCCCGTGAGAGGAAAGGCCCAGAGACTGTATATCAATGTACCTAATGGATCCTAGCTTGTGGGACTCACTCCAGAAAATTTATGGAATTAATGAAGGAGTAAATTGGTAAAAAATAAAAATGGTGAAGGCATGGCTTAGAAGACCAGGTGATTTGGATGAGTGTGCTCTCCTAACACTGCAGATCATGCCAATCACCTGGAGGACTTGTTAAAAATACAATTTCCCAGCCACACCTACCACTCCCACAGTCTAAAGGGGATGCTGGAAGTGTTTGGGAAACGCTGGGAAAAACATTTCATTTTCATGTAATATATTTATCCATCTGAAAAATTTACATTCTATAAGGGGATAACAATAAATGGACCCCATTTAACTTTGAATTATGTGAATTTTGCTCCTGTGGCTATAGTTAGAGAATCTAGTCTAGGCAGAGGATGCTTTTACTGTATGAAGGATCTCATATTTAGCCAGTCATTGCAGTGTTTATATTATTTTAAGTTAACATGAAGTAAAATGGACTTTTCAATACAATTTTCAAAAATAGTTGAGTCCATTTCCCGTTACGTGGCTGTAATCCTGCCACCTACCTTTGCATACTGTTCAACAATTTGCAAAGGTTAGATCTTCATGGTCTCACAAAAGCCCCTTAAAGTGGGCACTTTCAGGCTTATTGCCCTGTTTTATAGAAGAAACTGAGGCCCTGTGAGCTCTAATAAATGTATTTTACCCATGATTACTTGGCCTTTCAGAACCTGAGACTAGGATCGAATCGTGCTCTCTCCTGAACATCTGTCACAAGACTTTTGGTGTGGGATGCTAGCATAGTTATTATTAGCTCTAAGCAATATTGCAAATATATGTTGCTTCACTGAAATGATCCTGAAAATCTTGGCTCCACAGGGTCAAAGAGGGGTGAGAATTCCCACTTACACTCATGTGTTAAACATTAGAAGGATTCAATGCTTGTTGTCATTGAGAATGCATTGTCAACAAGGCCATATCTTCTCCAAGTAGAGAACATTGGTTTTTGAATGATGAAAATAAAATTTTTACTTTATTTGGAAAACACAGATATACATATGGTACATAAACAGATATATAGTGTATCTGTGATATTAAAATTTCATGAGGGGGAAATTAGGGAAAAATTGTCTAAAGAGACTCTGGGGGTTGGAGGGTGCTAATGAAAATGAAGGTTGGGTTACTGATATAGAGGGCTGGAGGAGTTCTGCCCTTCAGAAACGCCTCCGAAAAACTCAATTTAATTCAGCACTTTTTGTAATTTAGTTTGCCCCAGCAACCTTTTGAAAAAGCATAGTTCCTATGAAGAACATGAGTGGGGAAATGGCACCAGTTATGCAAAAAGAATTGGATCTGGATTCCGTATTTGCTGTCCTGGAGCTATAAGTTCCACATTGGGCAAATCATTTCAGGCCTTGTTAGAGGGTCAGGGCTAAAAGATCAGGTCTGAAGCAGGTTGCCTGGGTTTAGATCCTAGTTTTGACATATACTAGATGGGGTACCTTGGACTTGGGCAAAACGTTTAGCCTCCCTGAGTCTCACTTTACTTACATGTCAAAGGTGGCTCCTAGTAGTACCTACCACCTAGGGTTCTTGTCAGAATACAGGGAGTTGATGTCTATCAAGATTTTGGAGCAGTGTCTGACATTTGGTAAATGCCATCTAAGTGAGCAGTGCATAGTGACTGCTCCCCAACTGTCTTTTACATTAAACAAACTGCTCTGGGTAAGCCATTCCCCAACTAAGCAAACATTTCATGCCTGCTATGTTCAAGGCACTGTGACAGGTACAAGGGGCATGAAGACATGTCAGAAGTAAACCCTGCCTTCAGGGATTCTATTCTCTTTCATGTGTGGCAATATGGGTATGAAAATAACTAGAATAAAAATCAATATGTATATAGTTAGTGTCATAGGAGGTGTCAGAACTCTATGAATAGAGGGGGAAACCCATATAGCAGGGATTGCGGAGAAACCCTAAACTAAAGAGAATGGATTTAATTTAGGTCTTGAGGACAGCATAGACACTGTGGTAGATGGGGATTACTAGAAACGGGGTGGCAAATTATTAGCAAAGATTATGTAAAAAGGCTGGGAGAAGGAAACCCAATACATGTTTAGGGAAAAGTGATTAATCCAGTTTCAGTAAAGTATAAGATTTGAGTATGAAAATAGGAGAAAAGTCCAGGAGGTGCAGACTGGAACCAATAATGATTTCTGTAATAATTTCTTTAATATTAATTTATTCCAGATAACATGCAAGCATTAGGACATCAGGGTCTGTGCCTGTCTTGTTCTGTGCTGTATCCCCAGTGCCTAGCACAGTATTTAGCAAAGAGTAGGGTCTCAGGTAGAAAATGTTAAGTGAATGAATGAAACAAATAGTTTTTAGGAAAGGATCTTAGAAGGAGATTTGGTCTATGGTGTCAAGAGAGAAGCTTTTGAAGGAGAGAAAGGTGTAAGATTAAATGTCATAGAGGTAGGCTATGTCTTTGAAAAGTATTCAAAACATAGCCCCCCCCCGCCACACACACACAAAAAACCCAGAGGAATATGAATATCCTTTGCCCAGGAGGCTGAGTCCAAAATAAGCTTCTTAACCCAAACCACAGGTCAGAAGTAAAGGAAAAGTGGGAGGATACAAATATGGGCAGCTGTCTGTGTGATCAGCTGAGCTGGTGAGGAGCCATTTTGAGGCATACAGGGGAATGACTAATTTGAGGGCAGCTTACGCCTTAGAACCATTGCTGGGTGTGCAATTCCTCTACTGATATGGAGCCAACAGGAATTTGAACCCAGGAGTTTGGACAACCTCAATAAAGCTTGGAGCCAAATTAGAGGGCTTCTTAGAGACTGATGTATATGGGACTAGCAGTGGCCCAGGAAAGTTCACTGCCACTGAGCCCCCAGAACTTTGCTGGCCTGAGGGCATGGGGCCACACACTGGGTGTTTAGTAGTAGTATTTTGGATTGTGAGAATGAGGGACTGGGCAGAGTGCACAGCAAAAATTGGAGAACTAGGCATGCTTCTGCCTTTGCATCAGTTATTGTCTGTTGTTTTTGACCTGGTAACAAAGGTATTCCTAATTGTATGGTCATATCTAAAGTCAGATTTATAAACACTGTACTCTAGAAGTTGAATTTTATGTAGCCCGCTGGAAACTTGAGATGCCCACAAGGTCAGGTACTTTGGAAACAAAAACAGACCATGATTTTGTGCCAGCTTTTCTACTTCCTAGCTGTAGAACCTAGGACAAATCCCCAGGTCTCTCTCTGTCTCAGCTTCTTTATCTATAAAATGCAGATAGTAATGACATCTCTCTAATAGGGGAGTTGAAAGGGTTAAATGAAGTAATGTTTGGTGTATGCTTGGTATGTAATGATTAGGTACTGACCCCAACCCACAAAACGTCTAAGGTAGCTAGCCTACAGGACAAAGAGAACAGACAGATCCACTGTGCCTTATTGGAAATCCTAGAGTCAAAACATCATCTGTGAATAAAAAATTCGTAAATTGGACCTCATCAAAATTGGAACATGTTTTGTGCGAAAGCCGGAGCAAAGTGGGTGAAAGGATAATCTACAGTCTGGGAGAAAATATTTGCAAACCTTATGTATGACAAAGCCCTGGGAACTCACAAAACTTAACAGTGAAACAAATAGTTCAATCAGAAATTAGACATAAGACATGAATAGTCATTTTACCAAGGGTGATGGATATACAGGTGATAAATAAGCACATGAAAAGATGTCCAACATGAGAAGCTCAACAACGTTATCAGGAAAATAAAAATTACAACCAAAATGGGATATCCCTACACACCTATCAGAATAACTAAAATAAAAAAACAGTGAAAACACCAGATGGTGCTGAGGATATGGAGAAATGCTCATACATTGCTGATGGGAATGTGGTAGGAATGTGAAGTAGTACAGCCATTCTGGAAAAGAGTTTAGCAGTTTTTTTAAAAAAATGAACACGAAACTACCACATGACCTAGCAATTTCACTCTTGGGTATTTGTTTTCGAAAATGAAGACTTATGTTCACATAAAAACTTGTACATGAATGTTCACAGCACCTTACTTGTAATACCACAAAACTTGGAAACAGCTCAGATGCCCTTTAATGGGTGAATAGTTAAACAAACTGTGGTACTACATCCACCATGGAATATGACCCAGCAATGAAAAAAAAAATGCACTATTGGTACATGCAACAATCTGGGTGACACGTCAGGGAATAATGCTGAATGAAAAGAGTTAGTCTCAAAAGGTTACATACTTTATGATTTCATTTATATAACATTCTAATAATTATAAAATTACAGAAACGGCCAATAGATTAGTGGTTGCCAAGGATTAGGGGTCTGGGAGGAGGGTGCATTTGATTATAAAAGGACACTAAGAGGCATCCTATGGTGAAGGAACAACTCAGTATATTGACTGTGGTTGTAGATACATGAATATACAGATGCAATAAAATTACATAGAACTAAATATACACATGCACATACATGTACACACACAGATGAGTACAAGTAATACTGGGGAAATGTGAATAAGACCAGTAGATCATACTAATATCAATGTGTTGGTTGTACTGTTGTTTCCAAGGTGTTACCCTTAGGGGGAGTCTGGGGTACATGAAATTTCTTTGTCTGTCTCTTACATCTACATGAGAATCTACAGTTATCTCAATAAATGTTTCAATAAAATATAAATGGTGACAGATAAACTTAACTGTAAGGCCAAATCTGAAAATTAAAAATAAGAAATGAGAGAGAACCTGTAAATCAGGGAAGCAAGTGACAGGATTCCCAGACCACCATAGGTCTTCTGGCAATTTCTGCCCAGAGTACCATGTAAAGGAGCATTATCTGAGGTCCTGTCTGGGCTCTGTGGGACAGAGTGCCTCATTTATGATGTCTTCCTGCATGTAGGAGGAGGAATCCTGAGAACAAGTGCTATGTATTTGCCATCTTTGTATGTGGAGTGTATTTCTAATGATGGTGTGGCACTGTGACATCTGGGGCTGGGGAGGGGTTTTGTGGCAGTGGAGCCTGGTTAGTGATCTACAAATCATTGTAGGCCACTTCCTACAAATCCAGTCAGGGCCTCATTAGTGGCTGCTCACTGAGGGACAGGAACCATGGCTCTTCTAATAATAGCTGATATTCATTGAATATGTCCTAGTGGCCAGGACTTGTGCTAAGTGCTTTATATGAATTAACTTTCTCAATCCTCACCACAGCCCCATTGCTTATTTTTGAAAACCAGGCTTTCTGGTGCCCAGATGCCTCAACCCTGGCCTCTTAGGTATGTTTGTCCACTAGGCCCTTGGCTGATACCTAGTTCTTCCTAGAGCAGCTGAGAGTTACTTAATATTGGGTTCTGAGCATCCCTTCCCCTCAAGCTTCTCCCACCTGTGCCCCAGAATTTGTAGCCATTTAGGAAGTGCCTAAGTATGACTCTATGGTAACTGTAGGCTCACCGTACCTACATCATCCTGTGGTCACACAGCAGTGTTGCAGGCCGGAGTTCTTGGATATAAATTGCTGACATCTATGACAGCCTATCGGTGCCAGACACTGTACTCAGCTGTGTTAGAGTGCCATTCTCATCCTCTCATTTCATCCCTTCCAGCATCTTGTGAAATTGGTAGGATTTACATCTCACTTTTTCTGATAAGGTGACCCAGGTGAAGCTGCTTAAGTACACAGAGCTGGTCAGTGTAGAGCAGTGGCTTGCACCCATGTCTGGCTGATGCAGAAGCCCATGCTCATGTTCAGGGGTCTGTCCAGGGCCTAGATAGCAGCTCAATAAATATGTCCTGGATGAATGAATGAAAGGCCATTCAATGAAGCTTGCCTTGTGGCAGTACTATAGATCTCAGGGTAAGCATCCTGAAATAAGATAGCAAATCAGTCAAGTGGGATAAAAGTTGTGACTCAAGCTTGTGCTTAAATGGCCCACCTCCTCGAAGAAGGCATCAGGTAAAGAATTGTTGATGTCTGTTAAATATCTGCTGTGCAGCCAGGACGGGTCTAAGCATGCTTAAGGGTATATATCAAGGATGAATGAGACAAGGTCCTTGTTTTAGGAAACAATGTGGCTAGGGAGACCAATGTCAGTTGTGAACTTCATGGTGTGTGCCTGCTATTTCAGTCTTACGAGTCCTCATGTATCCCCACCTTCTTGCCTCTGATTGCAATCCTGGCTGCCTGGTATGTGTTTCTATGATGTACTGAATTAGAGCCTCTGGAGTTGGGCCCAGAAATCTGAATTTTAATGAGTCCTCCAAGTGATTCTGATCCACACTCAAGTTTGAGAACCATTGATTTATATAAAGGGCCTGGGGTATAGATGGTACTTTATAAAATGGTCAACACAGTAATTTGGAATGGTTCTGATACTTTATAAAACTGACTAGTCAAGAAATTTGGGTTCCTGAAGAAGGTGACATGGACTCAATATTTTATTCCAGTTTGGCCAGGACCTTCTCGAATTTAGTATGAAAGTTCTACATCCTGGATACCATCTTAGATCCAGGAAGCTGGTCATCCTATTGGTAAAGAAAGTATGATATAAGTCCATGTTTTTTTCCAGTTTTTCCAGGTGCCATTATTTGCCCTGATTTTATAGATGGGAAAACTGACAGAGAGAGGTCATACAATCAGGAAGAAGTTGGTGGTGTTAGAATTCAAATCCAGGTCTGTCTACTTCAGATCCTATGTTCTTAACAAATTCCTAGAAGGAGAATTGTTATGTCAAAGAGTATGCATGTGAAAAAATTCTCTGTTGCTAGATTCTTGTCCCACACTCACAACACATATTCTTATATACTTTTGTGTATTTGTGTATATGTTAACACAATGTATACATATGACAACAGTGTACAAAAATACACTTTCCCCATAAATCTACCAACTGGGCCTTGTGAACCTGCTTGATCTTTGCCAGTCTGATAGTCAGTCCTTGTGTTATTTTGGTGCACATCTTTTGACCTTGTCTAGTGTGCTAAGTTGGTCAGCAGAGGTAAGTGTAATTTGAGACAGGAAATTGAATGGGTACCTCTTAGCTTAATGTGAACTTCACTGAAGTAAAGCCCTGATGCAGTTCAGAAACTTCTGTGGGCACCATCAGAGATACATATGTGTAAGCTCCTCTCATTGGTCTCAAGGATGGGAGAGGTCACTCCGTGAAGAAGCTTACTGAACTTCTCTGCCCCTTCATTAACATGTTCCTCCTCCAAGTTGCAGTTATACTCCTGGGGGCTGGGCTGTTTAATGTTTAAGCCCATTAAGATTACCTGGGAGAACATTTGAGGGGTTTAGGCCACACGCCCTATCCCTCAAGAGAATTTTTCTCTCTCTTCCCACCTCCTCAAAAAGGTGGTAGAGAGGAACATTTGAGTTGTGACAGAAATATGGGAGGGCAAAGGGATTGAAAGCATGAGTTTGGGGAGAGATACAGAAATATTATAAATGTAGAGGACCATGCTAATAAGTGAAAATGCAAACTTTATTCCTGGGTAGAGCCCACACAGAGTTTGTGTATGAGATGTGGGAGACACAGATATGGAAAGAAAAATGGAAGAGAAAATTAGGAGTTTAAATATATATATATATATGGCTTAGACTCTGAAGGATGAAAGGAAGCCTCATAAGAGACCTGGCTAAAGTTTAAAAGAAAGTTCCACAGGCCACTGTCCAAGAAGAAAGCAGCCTATATGGGTCGTGAATTCCCTGTACTCTGAACGTGGTAACTTTCTGATGTCATTACCCACTTGGCAGATTTCTCTCACCTTGATTCTGGACAACTAGCATGGATTGGCACTTTGGTAAAGAGGAAACCAAAAAATCTTTCCTCTTCAGAAAATTTCCAACTTTGTAGAGCTGCAATTTACACACAATAAAATTTACCCATTTTAAGTGTATAGTTGGATGAATTTAAGTAATTGTATAAAGTGATGTAGCCATAACCAAGTTACAGAATAGTTCTATGACCCTGAAAAAAATTTGTTATGCCTGTTCATACTCTTTCATGGCCCCTGACCTTAAGCATCCACTGATTTGCTCTTGTCGATGTACTCTTTTCTGTTTGACTTCGCCCAGCCAAATATTTTTGAGGTTTATTCATGTTGTTGGGACTGTCAGTAATGTATATTTTTTAATTGCACAGTTTAACCATTCATCAGTTGATGCACATTTAAATTGTTTTCAGTTTGCGGTTATTATGAATAATGCTGCTATGAAACCTTCAGTGTATGTCTTTCTGGACATATATTTTTATTTTTATTTTTTTTTAGATAACAACCTAGAAGTGAAATTGCTGGGTTGTATATATAATTTTATATTTCTTACAATAAGGTGGTGTGTGTGTCTGTGTGTGTGTGTGTGTGTGTGTGTGTGTGTGTGTGTGGTAATTTTTCCAATCCAAGAACACGGAATATCTTTCCATTTTTTTGTATTTTCTATTTATTTTAATGGAGTCTTATAGTTTTCATTATATAGGTCCTTCACATGTTTCATTAAAATTATTCCTAGGGATTTTATTTTTTTGGTTGCAATTGCAAGAGGAATTATTTTTTCCACTTCTTTTTCTGACACTTTATTATTAGAGTATAGTAATGCTATGGTTTTTGAATGTTGATTTTGTATCCAGACATTGTACTGTACTTGCTTATTGTTTCTAGTAGTGTTCTTGCAGAGTCTTTAGGGTTTTCTATATAGGGAATCATTCATCCACAAATAGTGGCAGTTTGAATTCTTTGTTTCCTACTTCGATGCTTTTTATGTCTTTCTCTTGTCTGATTGCACTTGCTAGGACCTCCAATGTTATATTGAATAACAATGGTGATAGAGGACAGCCTTTCCTTGTTCCTGCTCTTAGAGGGAAGGTTTTTAGTCTTTCACCAAATTCAGTATAATGTTGGCTGAAGGCTTGGCATGTATGGCCTTTATTATGCTGAGGTACTTTCCTTCTATTCTGATTTTGTTAATGTCATAAATGGATGTTGTATCTTGTCAAAGGCTTTTTCTGCATCTATTGATATGATCAGATGATTCTTATTCTTTAATTGGTTCATGTGGTGTATTACATTGATCGATTTGCATATGTTGAACCATCCCTGTGCCTTTTGGATGAAGCCCACTTGATCGTGGTGTATAATCTTTTGAATATGTTGCTGTATTTAGTTTGCTAGTATCTTATTTAGGATTTTTCCATCTGTGTTCATGAGAGATTTTGGTCTGTAGTTTTCTTTTATTGTGTTATGTTTACCAGGTTTTGGCATCAGATTAATATTGGCCTTATAAAATGAGTTGGGAAGTATTGCCTCCTCTTTCGTTTTTTGGAAGAGTTTGAGGAGAATAGGTATTAAATCTGTGCATGTTTGGTAGAATTCACTGGTGAAGCTGTCTGGTCCTGGACTTTTACTTTTTGGTAGGTTTTTGATGATTGTTTCAATTTCCATACATCTGATCAGTCTATTTAGATTTTCCCGTTCTTCTTGATTCAGTCTAGGAAGGTTGTATTTTTCTAAGTCCTGGTGCATTTCTTCTAGGTTATTAAATTTGGTGTTATATACTTTTCCATATATTCTTGTCTTATCCTTTGTATTTCTGTGATTTATGTCGTCATTTCCCCTCTTTTATCCCTGATTTTGTTTATCTGTGTCCTTTGTTTTTTTTTTTACTTTAGTGAGTCTAGCTGGGGGATTGTCAATTTTATTAATCTTCTCAAGGAACCAGCTCTTTGTTATATTTATTCTTTCTATTGTTTTTTTTAATTTAATTTATTTCTGCTCTCATCTTTCCTTCTGTTGACTTTAGGCTTCATTTGTTCTTCCTTTTCTAGTTTTATTTTTTTTTTGTATTTTTTTTTAAGATGAAGCTTTAGGTTGCTTATTTGGGCTTGTTCTTGTTTTTGGAGAAAGACCTGTAATGATGTGAACTTTCCTCTTATGACCACTTTTGTCATGTTCCAAAGTTTTGATATGTTGTACTATCATTATCATTTGCATCTCTTGATCTCTCTTTTTATTTATTCTCTGACCCAGTTATTCTTCAGTAGCATGTTATTTAATCTCCATGTGTTTGTTGTTCTTCCTGCTTTCTTTGTGCAGTTGATCTCTAGTTTCAAAGCATTGTGATCAGAGAATATGGTTGGTATGATTTCAAACCTCTTATATTTGTTGAGTCTATCTCTCTGTCCCAGTATGTGGTAGATTCCTGAGAATGTTCCATGTGCACTAGAGAAGAATGTATAAGCAGCTGTTTTGGAAGGGAAGGCTCTGTTATATGTCAATTATGTCCGGTTGGTCTGATGCATCATTTAAGGATGTTATTTTCTGATTGATTTTCTGTTTGGATGATCTGTCCATATCTGACAGTGGGGTATTTATGTCCCCTACTACGAGAGTATTTTGGTCTGTTTCTCCCTTTAGTTCTGTTAGTAATTGCTTTACATATTTCAAGGGTTCCTGATTGGGAGTATAGGTATTAATAAGTATCATATCTTCTTGGTGCATGATTCTTTTTTATCAATATGAAGTGTCCCTCAGTATCTTTCTTTACCTTTTTTATTTTGAAGTCTATTTCATCCAATATTAGTACTACTTCCACTTTTCTCTGAATGCCATTTGCTTGAAATATTGTTTTCCACCCTTTCACTTTGAGTCTGTATTTGTCTTTGTAATTGAGATGTGTCTCCTAGAGGCAGCATATAGTTGGGTTTTATTTTTTGATCCATTCTGCAACACTGTGCCTTTTTATTGGTGAGTTTAGTCCATTTACATTTAGGGTGATTATTAAAATATGAGATCTTCTTACCGCTATTTTATTTTTTGCTTCTGGAAGCATGGTGTTTCCATTGTTTCCTTGTCCTTGTGTTTCTGTTTTCTTAATTTGGTTGTTTTGGGGGGGTTTGCCTCTGTTTATTCTTGTTTTATGTAATATGCTTCAGTTCTGAATCTTCTGTGTGTGGTTATCATTATGAATATGTAATGATATATATATATATATATATATATATATATATATATATAGTCGTCCATCTTCTTCTGCACATGCCTTATCTCCATTCCCTTTTATGAATTTGGATATTTGAATCCTTCTCCTTTTTTTTTGATTTTTATCTCCATTTGTCCCTATGTATGATGAACATTCATTACTATCTTATAACAATTCTCTTATTATTTAAGCTTATAATGCCCTGTTCTTAGTAAGGGTTGCACTCCTCTATTTCTATTTGCCTCATAGTCACCTTACTCCTATTTATGTATTTTTTTTTTGTCATTTTGTTTTAGGTGAGCTGACCCCTTAGGTGAGTATATTTTATAGTGCAGGCCTTGCAGTGGAGAATTCCCTCAATGTTTGTATGTCTGGAAAGGTCTTAATTTCACCTTTACATCTAAAGGAGAGCTTAGCTGGATACATTATTCTAGACTGGTAGTTCCTTTCACTTAATAATTTAAGTATTTGATTGAATTCCTTTCTGGCTTGTAAGGTTTGCGCTGAGAAGTCCACGGATATTCTAATGAGTTTTCCTTTATAAATTATGGTTTTCTTCTCCCTGGCTGCCCTGAGAATTCTGTCTTTGTCGTTGATTTTTTGATAATTTTAATTCAATGTGTCTTCGTGAATGTCTTTTTAGATTGAGATAAATGGGTGTTCTGTTGACTTCTTGAATTCCAAGCTCCATGTTACTCCTTAGATTTGGGAAATTCTCATCAACCACTTCTCTGAAAATGCTTTCTAGTCCCTGCTTCTTTTCCTTGCCTTCGATAATGCCTATTATTCTTATGTCTCCTCTCCTGATGGTATCAGCTAGTTCTTGAAATTCTCTTTCACTATTTTTCATTCTTCAGTTTCTCTCTTCTTCTTTCTGATTTATTTATAGATTTCTGTCTTCATTATCACTGATCCTTTCCTCCATTTGGTCGACTCTATTTCCCTAACTTACAATTTCATTTTTTAGCTCTTGCAATGTGTTCTTCATCTCCAGAAGTTCTGTTTGTTCTTTTCGACAGTTTCACTCTCCTTGCTCTACTCAACTAGGTGTTTTTTCAGTTTTTTAAATTGTTGATATGACTCGTTTTGGAATTCACTGATTTTTTTCAGAAGTACCATTCTGAATTCTCTGTCATTTAAATTGCATATTTCTGTCTGTAAACTTATTTTCTGGAGATTTTTTTTCTTTCTGAGATGCCTTGTCACCTGGGTTGTTCATGGCATTGTTGGAGTTATATTTTGCTTTTTTTTTTTCAGAAAGATTTATTATATAAAGGTCTCTCTTTAGCCTGCTTGAAAGAAGGCTGTTTTGCTTTTTTTTTTTTTTTTTTTTTTTTTTGGTTTCCAGTAGGTGGCGTCTAAGCCTCTTGGATCTCTGCTTTATATAAAGCCTAAAAAATGTCTTTTTATTTTCTGATAGATATGTAATCACACTTGCTACTCTCAGTTTCAGTACCTATCAGTGTTAGCAACAGATTTGGTATCATTTGCTCAGATTCCCCTGGGTCTCTGTAGTTATTGGTCTCGGAGGGCATGGGGGGAAGGTCCCTCTGGGTTGGGGGTGTGAGACTGTGGTTCAGCTTTGGTTTTGCAACTGCAGCTGATAAAAATCAGCCTGCTTCTCTGCATTCTGCCCTGATGACTAGGCCCTGCCTCTGACGGGGCAGGGAGCTCACAGCTTTCCCAAGGAAGCCGGCTGATCAGGGAACTGCTGCTGCTTCTCCTCTCCCCATCCTCCTGCAGGGAGCTCCTCAGGCTATGAGAAGCAGCTTCTTTATTTCTCCCAATCCACTGCTGGACACTAGGGGTTCTGAGCTGTGGTAGCTCTTATGCACAGATCTCACGCTCAGACTTGCTGGTGTGCAGTTTGGGTGTTTTTTTATTGTTTTAGATGTTCAGCTTATTGTTTCAAGGGGAGAGATCTGGGGATGTCTTTCACTCCATCATGTTTCCAAAGATTCCTGCCATATTATTTTCCAAAGTGGTTATAACCTCTTTGGATTATCAACAGCAATTTCTGTGAGAGATCTTATACTCCACACCTTCACCAACATGTGGTATTGTCAATCTTTTAACATTAATTATTTGAGTAGGTGTATAGTATATATCATAGGGCTTCTATTTTACATTTTCCTTATGACTAACGATGTTGAGTAACTTTTCATGTACTTATTGGCCATTCATATACTTTTTTGGTCAAGTGCCAGTTCAATCAATTTATCACTTAGAAAAATAATTTATTTATTTTAATTAGTTTCAAGCATACAGTACATTGGTTAGACATCTATATAGTTCATAAAAAGATCTCCCCAGTTGCTCCCTCCCTCCCCTGACCCCCTACCTAGCCAAAATATTAATGCTAACTGCATTTCCTATGCCATGCTCCCCATCCCTGTGACCATCCATTACATACTAATTTGTACTTCTTTAACCCTTCACCCTATTCTCCCAGCACTCCAACCCCTCCTACCCTCTGTCCATCACCATTATCCACTATATTTGTGAGTCTATTTCTTATTAGTTTGTTATTTTTATTCCTTAGATTCCACATATAAGTGAAATCATATAGTGTATATCTTTTTCTGTCTGACTTGAGTACCTTCTAGGTCCATCAAAGCAATATCTTTTTCCATCCCCTTTCTTTTAGTCTGTGTGTCTCTTTTAATCTGAAGTGAGTCTCTTGTAGGCAGCATATGTAGGGGTCTTGTTTTCTCATCCATTCAGCCACTCTATCTTTTAGTTGGAGCACTTAATTCTTTTTCATTTGAACTACTTATTGCTAGGAATGTAGTTGTTACCATTCTTTATTCCTATTTTTGATACATGTTCTTTCTTTTTAAAGAAGTCCCTCCAACATTTTCTGTAATTCTGGCTTGGTGGTGATAAATTCCTTTAGCTTATTTTTGTCTGGGAGGCTCTTTATTTGTCCTTCAACTCCAAATGACAGCTTTGCTGGATAAAGCATTCTTGGTTGTAGATCCTGGGTATTCCTCACACTGAATATTTTGTGCCAAGCCCTTCTGTCCTGCATAGATTTTTTTGAGAAATCAACTGCCAGTCTTATAGGTGTACCCTTGTAGATAACTATCTCCTTTTCTCTTGCTACTTTTAAGCTTTTTTTCTTTGTATTTAACCTTTGGCATTTTAATTATGTCGTGTCTTGGTGTGGGCCTCTTTGGATCCCTTGTTTTGGGGGTTTTCTGAGCTTCCTGAGGTTGTATGTCCATTTCCTTCACCAGGTTAGGGACGTTTTCTATCATTGTTTCTTCAAATAGCTGTTCAACATCTTGTTTTCCTTCAAGTACACCGATCAGATGGATATTTTGACCTTTAATAGTGTCCCATATGCTCCTTAAATTATTTTTATAATCTTGGCCTCTTTTTTTTTTGCCATTCTGATTGAGTGTCCTTGGCTTCCCATCCTCTAGGTAGGTCATTTGATCCTCTTCTTTATTCACTGTGTTTATTCCTTTGTTTATTCCATTTAATATACTTCTCATTTTGTCAATTTTAATTATATTATTTTTCTTCCTATTTAATGAAAGGAGATATTTATATATTCTGGCAACATGTCAGATATGTGTATTGAAAATACTTTTTTTCTCCCTGTCTGTGACTTGCATTTTTATTTTTTTAATGGTAACTTTTGAATAGCAGAAGTTTTACATATTGATGAAATCCAGTTTATCAATTCTTGCTTTTAATGGTTTCTGATTTTTGCGTCCTAAGAAATCTTTACCTACTGCAGAGTCCCAAATTTTGTCCTATGTTTTCTTCTAGAAGTATTATAGTTTAGGTTTGTATTTTTTTGGACGGGGAAGGAGAGGGTTCTAGTTTATTTATTTATAGGGTATAAGTGATTGATTCCAAAAAGGATATAAGGTGACTTATACATGAAATACAACAGGATAACAAAGTAAAAGTATGTGAGAAAGTTAAATGGAAAACTAAAGCTAGCAGATGCAAAACAGACCCAGGATGAGCCTGAACATAAATTTATAATTTGGCACTGATTTTATCATCTGATATTTGTGTGTTGCTCATATAATTGCTCCAAGAGGGTAAATTTTATGTATTTTTAAATAATGATGTGAAGTTTTAGGTTATATTTCAAATGTCTAGCTTACTAGAATTAGGCTAATAAGCTTCTATTTTTTAAGTAAGCTGTAGCCTTCAGTTTTATGTTATGTACAGCTTTTTAGAAAAAGAAAACCATGTTCTAGTATATACTGCATACTTCCTTTCCTCCGCAATTTTTTTAAGCTTAAAATTAGTATTATGCAGATTTAATGCAATTCCCATCAAAATCCCATTGACATTTTTAAAGAAATAGAACAAAAAAATCATCAGATTTGTATGGAAGCACAAAAGACCCCAAATTGCCAAAGCCATCCTGAGAAAAAAGAATGAGGCTGGAGGCATCACTCTGCCCAATTTCAAATTATGCTACAAGGTGACAATAATCAAAATGGCATGGTATTGGGAGCAAAACAGACACACAGACCAGTGAAACAGAATTGAGAGTCCAGAAGTAAACCCATATTTATATGGACAAATAGTTTTTGACAAAATGCCAAAAACACAAAGTGGAGAAAAGAAAGCCTCTTCAATAAATGGTGCTGGGAGAACTGGAAGGCCACCATAAAAGAATGAAACGAGACTATTGTCTATCACCACACACCAAAATTAACTCAAATGGATTAAGGACCTGAATATAAGACTTGAAACAATAAAATGTATTGAAGAAAGCGTAAGAACTAAACTTAAGGATCTTGGAATTAAAGAGGATTTTCTGAAAAAAATTTTAAGTTTATTGGGGTAACATTGGTTAATACAATTATATAATTTTCAGGTGAACATTATAATTTGGCATCTATATATTTTATAGTGTGATTACCACCTGGAGTCAAATTTCCTTCAGCTACCATATATTTGATCCCCTTTACCCACTTCACCCTCCTCCAATCTCCCTATATTTGACCCCCTTTATCCTGTCTACCTCTTCCCTCCTTCCTACTCCCTACCCTCTGGTAAGCACTAGTTCACTGTCCATGTCCCTAAGTCTCTGTTTGTCCTGTTCACTTGTTGCTTTCAGGTTTATATCCCACATATAAGTAATAGCATGTTGTTTTTCACTTTTTCAGTCTGGCTTAATTTGCTTAGCATGATTATCTCAAGGTGCATCTATCTTGTCTCAAATAGCAGTATTTCATCTCTTCTTATGGCTAATATCCCATTGAACATATGGACCACTGCTTCTTTAGCCAGTCATATATTGTAGGACACTTTGGTTACTTTCATGTCCTGGCACTGTGAATAGTGCTGCTATGAACATCGGTGTGCAAATATCTTTTCAGATATGGGTTTTCAAGTCTTTGGGTAAATACCCAGTAGAGGAATTGCTGGATCATATGGTAGATCAATTCTTAGATTTTTGAGGAACCTCCATACTGTTTTCCATAGTGACTGTGCCAATTTTCAGTCCCACCAGCAGTGTATGAGGGCTCCTTAGTCTCCGCCCATCATTTGTTGTTACTTGTCCTGTTGATTATAGCTATTCTAACAGGTGTGAGATGGTATCTCATTGTAGTTTGATTTGCATTTCCCTAATAGCTAGTGATGTTGAGCATCTTTTCATATATTTGTTGGCCATTTGCATGTCCTCTAGGGAGAAGTGTCTGTTCAGATCCTCTGCCCATTTTTTGATTGAATCAATTGTTTTTTTTTTGTTGTTGTTGTTGAGTTGTATGAGTTCTTTGTATATTTTGGATATTAGGTCCTTATTGGAAGCGTTGCTTGCAAATATATTTTCCCATTCAGTTACCTTTGTTGAACAGAAGCTTGTTAGTTTGATGTAGTCCCATTCATTTATTTTAGCTCTTACTACCCTTGCCTTTGAGGTCACATTCATAAAATCCTCTTTAAGTATCAGATCCTTGGGTATTTTCCTATGTTTTCATCTATGGATTTTATTGATTCTGGTCTTAAATTCAGGTCCTTAATCTATTTTGAGTTAGTTTTGGTGAATGGTGATAGGCAACAGTCTAGTTTCATTCTTTAAGAGGCGGCATTCCAATTTTCCCAGCACCATTGATTGAAGAGGCTTTCCTTTCTCCACTGTATGTTTTTGTCTTTTTTGTCGAAAATTATTTTCCATATAAATATAGGTTTACTTATAGACCCTCAATTCTGGATTTTATGATCAAAACACTTGACAAAATGGGTATAGAAGGAAAGTACCTCAACATAATAAAGGCCATATATGACAAACCCTCAGCCAACATTATATTTAATAGTATAATGGTAAAAGCCTTCCCTCTAATATCAGGAACAAGGAAAGGCTGTCCGTTATCGCCACTGTTATTCAATATAACATTGGCAGTCCTAGTGAGTGCAATCAGACAAAAGAAAGACACAAAAGGCATCCAAATAGGTAACGAAGAAGTCAAACTGCCACTATTTGCAAATGACATGATTCTCTACATAGAAAACCCTAAAGACTCCACAAGAACACTGCTAAAACAATAAGCAAATACAGTAAAGTGTCTGGATACAAAAGCAACATTCAAAAATCCATAGCATTCTTATACTGTAATAATGAAGTGTCAGAAAAAGACGTGGAAAAAATAATTCCCTTTGCAATTGCACCAAAAGGAATAAAATACCTAGGAATTAATTTAACAAAACATGGAAGGACCTATAAAATGAAAACTACAAGACTCCATTAAAAGCAATCAAAGAAGACACAAAGAAATGGAAAAATATTCCGTGTTTTTGGATTGGAAGAATTAGCATAGTTAAAATGACCACATTACCTAAAGCATTAACGAAAATTAAAGAAAAAAAAAAGAAACATGCTTATTTGCACACACACACACACACATGCTGTAATGGTTAATTTTATTCTTCAATAAGTTATGGTACATTCAGTGGTACATATAATAGGTACATATGATACAATATTATGCCGACATCAAATAGATTTTGTTAGTACAGAAAGATATGTATATACATATGTATATATGAAATGCTCATGTGTGTTTCTGAATCTATTCTACTGAAATGAAAGCAGGTGTAAACCTTTTGTTCAAAGGTGGTCACTGTAGTATTATTTGTAATGATAAATGTAAAAATATACTAATAAAAATGCCCACAAATGGGAGATTGGTTAAATAAAAAAGGTACACAAGTGGAGATCATGCTGTTGTTAAAAAGAATGAAGTAGATCTAGATCTATATGTGAAGTTTGGAACAATCTCCAAAAAATAGTCATATTGGAAAAACGTGGGGAACAAGATAAGATGAAGGGTAGACTACTAGTTGTATGTATCTGTGTGTGTGTTTGTGTGTGTGTGCATAATCTGAAAGGCTGCATTAACAAATGATTGACTTTAGCAAGGAAGATACGGGGTCTGGAGTTGAGGGAAATTTACTGTTTACTATATACTCTTTTGTAGTATTTGAATTTTGTAACGAGGTGCACATATTGCCTTTTCAAATGAAAAACAGCTTCTGAGCATTTTAATACTTAGAACTGAGATCTATTTACATACTGTTTCAGGAGCTTAACTTTGGAGGATGGAAATTAATCACTTCTTTAGCTTCTATCATATCAATGTTGCTAACCTTCCACCAACCTTCTGATTCTGGATTTGAAGGAGGATAGTTTGAGAGTGGAAGGGCAAAAAAGAGTATAGAGTTAGGAATAGCATCCTAGGGAGACTTGGCAGTTAAGGATACCACAAGTAGAACCAAAACACCCAGAAACTCCAGACCAATATGGAACATGCTAAACCATTCATTCTCACCTATCTTTGAAGACCCCCAAGAATATTGGGTGTAATTTAGGTCAGTGGCTATCAATCCTAGCCTCATCAAAATCACCTGCAGTGCTTTAAAACATCCTGTTTTTATTATAGAAATAATACCTACATACAATTATTTAACAAAGTAAACAGTATAGAAGAAAAAAAAGTTTCTTGTTTAGTAGCTAGTTTCCAGTCTCCAGAGGTAACTGCTTTAACTATTTCTAGTTTTGAATTTTTCTGATGATTAATATCATTACTCTAAAAACTGTTTATACTTCTACTTCTTACTTTATCCATTTTATATGGTATTTATTGACTCTAAGAAAAATGAAGGATTTAGTATATTTATGCCACCTTTTATCTACTTCTGAATTTCCTCAAATTTTATTAGTTATATTATTATAGTATCGGGACTTTTAGAGATTACCTTTATAATTTTAAGTAATATACTTTAATCTTTGTTTCTGGATCCATTAATTCCAGACAATATTTACCAACACTCATTTCAGAGATACTTTTTTTATATTCTCTCCTCCCACTGCTTTTAACTTCTGTCATTGTTAAGCTTATAACAACTATTGCCTAGGTTCAAATGCCAGCTCCACCACTTGCTATCTGTGTAATCTTCATAAATTCTTGAATTCTCTGTGCCCTCAGTTTCCTCAACTGTCAAATGGAGATGATAATAACAGCTTCTATTTACAGGCCTACTGAAAGATTAAATTTTACTTAAATTGAAATAAACATTTCAAAGCACTTAAAATAGTATTTGGTACATAGTAAGTGCTTTTTAAGTGACAAAATTAAAAGTAAAATGAAATCTCTTTTATAATTCTAATTAAATTTTGGTATGCCTTATCTATAGCTTGATTAAAAACAAAATATAAAAGACATGAAGAAACATTTCACTGAAGAGGATTTATAGATGGCAAGTAGGCATAATAAAAAATGTGCGATATTTTTAATTAGGGAAACAGATTAAAACTATGATGAGATATCACTATGCATCTATCAGAAGAGCTAAAATTAGTGAGAATAACAAATGCCAATGAAGATGTGGTGAAACTCAGTCATTCATACATTACTGGTGGAGATGTAAAATGGTACAGCCACATCAGAAAAAAAAATTGGCAGTTTCTTTTAAAAATGAAACATGGAAGCACTATATATCCCAGCAGTTGTAATGCTGAACCCAGAGAATGAAGATTTAAGTTCACACAGAAATCTCTGATTTTGCTGCTCAGTCAGATTTGAGAACCTATCTATTAATCCTTACATTCATATAACTGATATTATTAATCATAATGACAGGTACTGTTTTTTGAGGACTTACTATGTTCCAGGAATTGTTTAAAGAGTGAATGCATAGTCTCATTTAATTTTTAAGTGTTCTATTATTAACCCCATTTTAAAGAAACCTCAAGTAGACGAGAAATTCAGTCAAACCACTTTTAAACTCCAGAGGCAGGATTAGAATCCAGGTTTATCTGACAATAAAATCTTAGATTTTAACCAACAGGCTATGTTAATTTTTAAATGAAGACATTCAAGAGCCCCATGGAAAACTTCTAGAAATGAAAGGACTTGATGTGGTAGCACAGGCAAAAGGACTGTCTATAGTCAACTAACTTTACAGCTAAAACCTGGCCTCTTTTAGTCACTTAAATCAACTAAGCAAGATCATTTTTGTGTGTGTGTGAGATATCAGAAATCTGAATAATTGAGTATGGATCAAGTGGGAAGCCTTAGCAATTTCTGTTGAATTCTGAATATTCTGGATACTATAGAAAGAATTAATAAACTTACTAATAAGGTTTCTTAAATGTTTTCCCATATAAGCATCTCTAGCAAAGTTCATATCTGTGGGTTATCTGTAATTTTCTCCTCCACATCATCTCTGGCTCCCATTTAGATGAATAATTGGAATTAGCTGTACTGATTTTTGAGTATTAGAAATGAAATGCCTAATTCAGTTGTGGTTAGGAGAAATAAGAGTAGTTTCCAAATGGTTTGATCACTTTGGTAGCTAAATATTGGAATTGTATATTTTCCCACTGTTGAACCAGAGTCTTTTACAAATACCTCCTATGATTTGAAACTATTCACATTTAAGAAGCATGCCCTAGTTACTCAGTGTTCTGAGATACACTGATCTCCAAGATCTCTCAGGTAAAAAAAAATAGTGTATGTAGTATGCTACTATTTATATAAAAAGAAGGGAGCATACATATTTGTGTTTGGTGATAAATATACTAAAATCTCCAAAAGAATACATTAGAAGAAAAGAAACATGTCCTAGTAATGGGCACAAAAATATTGTTTAAAACCTAAATTTATATTGTTAACATAATGTGCAAAATGACTACACACACACATAATGGAAGTGAATTTTGTGCTACATTAGACCACTGTATGCTTTCATACTGTATTGGTTGTTTTTCTTGTGTATTTTAAAAAACCCAAACCAACTCTTCTAATTAATCTCTCCCTGGCCAGAAGCTCATTTGGTTCCCTGACAGTCCCTAGTTAAATCTTAGTTTGTAGTTTTTGACAGCAAACCAAGACCCTCTTGTTTGCTTCAGGAAAACTGGCTGGTTTTAGTCCCTGGCATTATGTTGGCAGTACTCTCTTCCTCACAAGTCGCCAGTACTCTTGACCATGACTTACAGATTTTTGTGCCAGATTTTGCTTGGTTGTTTTTTGTTTGAGACAGGTGGTAGTGGTAGTGATGAAGTTATTGTTAGCTGCATTTTAATTTATGACAAATTATCCTGGAAATAGGAATAAGGTCGTATATTGAGATGATAAAGTAAGGTCAAAAGCAGCTAAATCATATTACTTGAACTAACATATGTGTTTCTGGCACACATCTTAATTCTTCAATTTATTGCTTCTTAATTAGTCCATAACTCAGAAGATTAAAAATACCATACACAAGTGACAGTTTATGAAATGAAATGTTTAAAATGTAGTTTTCCCTGATAATGGCAATCAATGTGAATAGTATTTTTTTTTTACAATTTTACTTATTTTTGTCAACATGTTTGGAAATAGAAAAAGAAGTTTAGTCAGAAACCTTCACTACTTTTATTATTAAATACACCTCATCTCCGTTTATGTGACACTTTACCAGTAAAGGAATGCCCTAAGAATTTCCACCTGTCTAATTCAACATTTGAAAGTCTTATAGTACTTTGATTTCACAAATACGTTATCCAAAGTAACTAGTTTTTATAACCTTTGCCCTTTAAGAAGCCCAAAACTAAGCTTTAGGGGAAATCACAAACCTTGCCAAAAAAAAAAAATTAGAAATCTTCCTCCTTTCCCTTATCTGTTCTACTGATGTCACTTAACTAAAACTCCTGTCTGTGACCTTGAGAAACCTAGAGGCTAAATAGGAGGGTAGAGTATTGAAGATCATCCCTTCCACCACTACTCAAAAAGGGGAGCAAACATTCGTTATAACAGGTAAGTGTTTTTGTGATTATGGCAGATGGTGATTAAAGCAAAGCCAATACAAAAGGGGAGACATGCAAAAGTAATAATTTTGAATGTTTGACATTTGTTTTGAAACTACCTTACCACCCTATACCCTTTACCATCTGTCTGCTATCCCTCCCAACACCCACCTCTGTCTTCCCACAGGGTTCCATTGTCTGCAGTTCCTGTTTCTCAGGGGCGGAGCTGTAGGAGGCAGCCATGGGTGCCATAATAGGCACCTGCGGCCAGCACAATGGGCTGTGGGTGCTTGTGGGAGAGACAGATTGATGTATTGTGCATGGGGGAGGAGGGCTGTCACTTGAATCCATGTGAACCCAGGCTTTAGGGGCAAGAGAGATTGACAGCTTTTGTAGGTTGCATTTCTTTTTCAAAGCTTGGCTTTAATAGACAGTAAGTTTGGGGCCCCAGGCTTTCACTCCCATAATTCTAACAGGGCAATCATGAGCATTCAGCATTTCTTTTTACCCCCCTTGTTACGCATTAAATGATTTCAGTAAAGGAATGTGCAGCATTAATTAGAATTTGTTAGCAGATACCAAGGGGAAAAGTTTCTTCACAACAACTATAGGAGGTGTCATTTGTACAAAGACTTTTTTGTTTTCTTTCCCCATTACATTATCACTGCAATATGTAAGGTAGTGATTCTTTTCATTTAAATTAAGTGGAAAGCTACTAAATCTCGTTTTATTCTCCCAAAAGAATAAGGTCCTTAACACTTATCTTTTAACTTCTTTCATTTCCTAAGGTTGATGTTTACTTTTGCTTTCAGTCCAACCCATTTACTGATCTGTGTGGCTGTGTATCCAGTTTTGTGTACCATTTAGCTCTTATAATTACAGGCAACTCACTACTGATATATAAGATTATTTCAGGTGAAAATAGTTACCAATATTGTTGAAAATCATTGGCACACTGGGACCCTTTTTTGGTAACAGTATATTGAGAAATGCTAAAAATTAGACTCCTGTAGGTTTATGTCCTAACTTATTTTCTAAAACTGTTTTCCCCTAGTTGATAGTTAACATTAGCCATGGCATCAAATTTATGGAAGAATGGGGAAGTGTCCAAGGAATATTTTTTCCCCATAGAAAAACTCATTCCTAAATTATGTCAGTATTTTTAAACATCAAAAACCCCTACCCCAAACATACAGAGAACATGATTTCTTACAGCTACTTAAAATGATCTTATTTTTTTGTTTCTATTTTTTATTCCTTTTTAAAAAAATTCTTGACATTTTAGACACATCAGAACAAACACTACTCTCAGATATGATATCTTGTAAACATATATTTTGCAATCTGAGAAATGGATGAAACTTTACAATTTTTTAGTGTGCTTTTTCTAACATCTTTCCATATAAAATCATTTTCTCTATGGAAGAAGTTGTAGGCTAATTGAATTAGAATTTTTCCCATTCAGTTGTTTTATTTAAATGTGTTAAGGGCAACAGTGAAAAATATTGATTAAGTCTACCATTATTTCTCAGAAAGAACATATTCCCACACAGTTGTCTGGCTCTGTCTATTATAATAATTTGGTGCAATGGCTTTAAAAGTAGTGGGGTGATAATAATTAGGGTGTGCGACAGAAATTTCAATGCTGGATTCAACATTTCACCAGGCAGGGCATGAAAATTGCCGACCGGGGCTAGTCAGCTCTAAGTACTAATTAACTAATTAATCAGGTGCTGAATCCAACTGAAAGGAGAATACCAGCCAGACAACTCAAGCCTAAGCAGAGGGTTGTGCTCTTTCAAAGACAGTGCCGTCTTTCTTCTTGTTCTTTTTTTTAAAGCCAATCAGAAATGAGAAGAGAAAATAGGATACAGTGCTCTACTGTCAGTCATTTCAGTCCAAGCTTTTTACTTAGAGAAGATAAAATAAAAACATGTTCCTGATAAATACTGTGAGGCACTATGTGTAGAGAAATGCTCAAGGTTCTGGCAAACCCACTAACTCCCTTGGTCATGAACTATTTCAGGGCTGGTATATGTGGGTTGTGTGTTTGGGGGTTGGGGAAGGAGCTCTGCCTTCTTGGAGTTTTCGTCTACAGTATTATTTAACATAGAATGAGAAATGTATTTTTCTTTTTTGGGCTGATCTTAGGTCTTTTGCCTCGTCCCTCCTTTATGTAAATGAGAAGAGTCCAATTACACATATGGAAAAAGGGTTTAATGAATCGTGAAAAAGCCCAGTTTTATGAGAAAGCGCACAATCCTTTCTTCCTCCCTTTCATATTTTAGAAACATGTAATTTTTTTAAGGACGATGATAAAGCTTAATTATTGGATAATTTTATTTTAAATACTAATTTTCATATTTGGGAATTATCAGACAAACTTATTTTGCTAGAAGATTTAGCTTTCTTCATCTGAATTGTAAAGTTTTCTGGGGACTTAGCAAATATTCTACAAAAACTAAATTCTAACTTTTTTTTGTTAAATTCAAAAAATTATTATGTTTCTTCCTCCTGTTTTTGATGTTATTTTAGCTCAGTGCTAATTTTTCTTCTGGACACAGTTTGCTGTGGAATTGTCACTACTGAAAAAGGGGTTTGTTATTGAACCCGAGGAAAAAGACTTTAGTATCATATACCTTTTTCAACTTAAGTTTTGTATTATTATGACGTTTTAACTAGCTAGACTTTTTAACCTGTTGGAAATTAGTTAAGGTTTTTTTTTTTTTTCCCCTTAAAAAGTACTGAATTTTACACTAGAGCAGAAAATCTCGTGTTTGGGATTTCATTTTATTACTTTTCTCTTAATTCTTCATCTTGGGATTTTCAATAGTTGAACGTAGATCACACAGAAAACCTCAACCCATTTTGTAATGACGAAAAAACTTTGCAAAAATATCGAAGGAAAAAAAAATCAATACCATTTCGGAGCGCAACTTAGAATTCGGTTAAGTGTGCAACTAGCCCGGAAGATGTGCTCTGCAGGGGCAGCGGTAAAGTTCTAAATCCCGACTGGAAGTACCTTCCAGAAACCTCATCCAACAACCTCATTGGGCACTTGGGAAAAGTGAGACCCAAGACGTGCGGGGAGCTGAGAGGAGGGGTCGTGTGATGTGTATGTTTTTTTTTTTTTTTCTCTCCCCACAGAATGTTGTTTCAATTCACGGAAAACACTTTTCTGGGGCACCTACTGTGTGTGGAGGGCATTGCTGGCATTCAGAATGCCTGCGTGTTCCCGAGGTTTGTGCTCCTTCCACTCTACCCCCTGGCCTTCCCGGATCGGCGCCCTGGATGTGATCGACACTATGAAGTTGCCCCATAATCCTCTCTGGCAACATAGGATGTAAAATTTGATCAGCTCATTGGATGAAGTCGACAAGTCTCAAAAATGTGTGAAAAGGGGGCCAAGCAGTGGGCGAGCGCGGTGTTGAGGCAGCACTCCAGCTGGCCCCCCTCTGAGTTCTAGGGGTGCAGCCGCGGTGAAGAGGGGGTTGGGGCCGAGCTGCGGGATCGCGGCGGCGGCGACCGAGGCGGCGGCGGCGGCGGCGGCGGCGGCGGCTTCGGGGAGGCCGCGGCGCCATGGGGGGGGCCGCAGGCGCGGACGGTGGGGCCGGAAGGTGGCAGCGAGGCGGCGCCGGCGGCGGCAGAGTTATCTCCACGGCGTAGCTGGGGGCCGGGCCGGGCGGGGCGGGGCGGGGCGGGGCGGGGCGAGCGCCCAGACAGCCAGCCGCGCGCCGCGGCACTTGGCCGCAGGGCCCCTCCCACTGCCGGATCGCCGGCCGCCGGCACACGCGGAGGAGGTGGTGGCCGCAGAAGGAGAAGGGGAGCTCGGAGCTGGAGGTGAGGTGGCGGTAGCGGAGCAGGAGAAGGCGGAGGAGGAGGCCGGCGGCCAGGAGGAGAAGGATGGAGGGGCAACCGAAGGAAGGCGAGGCCGGAGTCGCGGAACACTGGTTCTCCAAGTGGGAGCGCCAGTGCTTGGCCGAGGCCGAGCAGGAAGAGCAGTTGCCCCCCGAGCTGCAGGACGAGGCGACCGCCGAGGCAGCGGGGCTCAAGAGAGAGCAGCAGAGGCTGTGGCACCTCTTTCAGATCTCAGCCACCGCAGTGGCCCAGCTCTACAAGGGTTCGGGGTGCCCACAGCCAGAACTCTCTATGTGGGACCCCTTCCAGAGTGCGGCCATGGCTGTCACCAGCCTCTACAAAGAGAGCGGGGATGCCCACCAACGAAGTTTCGACCTGGGCGTACAGGTTGGCCACCAGCGTCGCATGAAAGATGTGCTGGAGTGGGTGAAGAAGGGCCGGAGCACCATTCTCCGAGAAGACCTGATTAGCTTCCTGTGTGGCAAAGTGCCCCCTGTTCCTCCCCCATCTCGCTCCCCTAGGATGCCCCCGAAGCCACCCGCCGGAGCCCCCAGCCAGGCCACGGCCGCTGCATCCAGCTCGTCGGTGGACGTCGACCTGCAGCCTTTCCACGAGGCTGTCGCCTTGCATGGCCTCAGCGGTGCCATGGCAAGCATCAGCGTGAGATCTGGAGCATCCGGCTCCCCGCCTCAAGCCAGTGGCGTTGCCAGCAGTCACGCTAGTAGCGGGCTCCAAAAAAGTAGCATCCTCGAGGACGACTTGAACTCCGACAACTCAGAAGAACTGGCCCTCCGCCTGGACATTGAGGGAACGCGCAAACGCACCTCGGACCCATGCGGTGATGGCGTCACAGACTCTCCAATCCACAAGCGCACCCGAATGGTCTAACCTGCCTCTTTGGTAGCCCTCCAACATATGTCTGGAAAGTTAACTCAGCCTTCGATGTGCTTGTTGAAAAGATATTCCAGGCCATCTCTCGTTTCTCTAAATTTAACTGAGCTTTCTACAGGGTTTGCCATAAAGAAACTTTAAAAGTATTTCAGAAGAGGCCTCATATATTTCTGACTTTCCCCAAAATAAAATGTTAGCAGAGAACAAGTAGTTAGCAAGACTATTTAAAGCAGCAGTGTCCAGTCCTGGTGGGAGCCTGGTTTATCTTGTTCACGGTTATATTCCTTAGCATCTAGCACAGTTGTTGGTGCTCAATAAATGTTTGTTGAATGAATAGATGTGACCATATTTAAAATTTTTAAAGGGGAAGGACTAATGTGTTTACTTGTTTACAGGATACTTTTATCCTTTATTGTGTATTTGATTGTTTAACCATTTGGCCAGTTCAATGACATGTTATCAAAATGTAAAACTAGACATCTTTGTGAAATCTGGAGTCTTCTGTTTTTGCTCCACTGTACCATGCACCTAATTTCTAGAGAGAAACTTCAAGTAACCTATTAGGCTGTGAGTTTTTTTTTTAATAGTTGGTTATATTTGGTGATTATGTGATGGTGTAAAGAGGTCTTGTGTTGGTTTGGCGGGTAATACATGATACTGAGTCAATCAGTGCTCTTCATAGGAAAATGGAGCCAACTGAGATTCTGAGATCAATGATGGTAGCACTCTTGGTGGCCCAGTGAAGCTTCTTTTTCTTACGAATGTAAAAAAGTTCTTTTTTCTGAGGTTATATCTTTTTGGTGATCTCTATTTTGAAGTAGAAGATGAAGTATAATGAACTTCTGGGTTTAACTTGAGGGTACAGCGTAATATAATTAAAAGAGCATTAGCTTTTATTAGAAGGACCAACAGAATTCTATCACCACAAAATCACTGCATGATTTTGAGAAAATCGCTTAATGCCTATTGACCTCAGTTTTACATCTGTGAAATGGAACAATGGGTCTCCTAAGGTTGTTGTGAAGATAAGATGAAGTTCATATTTAAAGTATCTAGCAAAATACTTGGCACCTAAAGGTACTCAATAAATGTTCTCCCTTCTGTATAATCAGTAAAATGTTGAAATACATTATATTTTAGAAAAAAAAAACACAGGAAAATAGATCAATTTGAAAATAAGAACATACATTCTCTGTGTTTGAGCTGGAAGCTGCTATTGTATAGTTGAAACTTACCCAAATATCCCAGATCTTGTATTGATTATAGATTTGTTTAGCTCATGAGTACCCAGAATCATCACTGGATATTAGGGTAGTCTTGGCATTCCCAAAATTGCCTGAGGGATACCCCTTGCAAACAGATGCACCTTGCAGCTGGAATAATGAAAGAACTACCTCTCCTTGTCTGAAAAAAATATGAGAAAGCCTGGAAAGAATTTGGAAGTGAAAGTCCTAGGAGGACTTTTCACCTAAAAGGCTAAAGTGAATAGGAGAGGGATGGATGGAGTGGAGAAATAGAGTGGGTGGGATGGTGCTGGAGGAGATGGGAGTGAAGTAATGGAAGGGGTAGAGGTAGTTAAAATACCCAGATCTCCCCAGGCTCTCCCAAAACCAATGCACAACATATATAGATAGATACTCCGCCTTTAGGTTCATATCAGACAGTTGTTTCTATTTCATTAGCATGACCTTTGGAGTAGAATTGTAATTGACCAATGCATTATAATAATATAACAAAATATAATGAGTTCTGTGATAGAATAAAAACTCACCATTGAAGCATTCCACAAGTAGTTACTGAGGCACTGGGTTAGGCTCTGAGAAGGGGTATTAAAAATAAACAACAAAAGCAATCCTTATTCTCAAAGAGCACATCCTGGCTTGGAAGATAAAGTAATGTAGTCAAAAAGGCACTTTTAATTGTGTGAAAAACACCTAAGGGCTGTGCAGAAGAATTTAGAGGATAGATGACCTCCTTGCCAAGATCACAGCTTCTGGAGGCCATTGGAATTGGGCCCAGAAAAATGGGTAGCAAGGGGAGGGCACATGGGATAACAGCAGATATCTAACAAAGTTTGAGGAGGAAAACAGTAAAGTGAGTTCAGGGAACCACAGAAACTGGGTGGGGGAGGCAGAGAAATTACAGAGGGTCTCAAATATGTGGCCTTGTACTTTCGATACTACCCTGGGGTAGTGGTGATACCATCTAACCTGTGCTTTAGGCGCATTGGTCTGGCAGGATGCCTGGTTGTCCAGTGAGACACTGGAGCAGGGTTAACACACAGTATTATTGTAGGATGCTCTTTCCTGGGGACATTGGCGTTTGGTTAACCAGGGTTGTGGAGATGTTTACCTTGACAGGGCTTTCTCTGGGAAGGCTTTGCTCCCTCACACCCTCCCATAACTCAAACCATACCATGTAGGAAGCACCTCCAGTGTATTCTGCACTGCTTCTGAACGGCTGAGAAAGCTTTCAATTCCAGCTGCAGAATCTCTTAGAGGGTTAGTCTTGAAAAAAAAAAAGTAGCCATGCCTTCTATCATTCTTCCTTCTTCTTGTGTTTGAGAAACCTCCTTCAGTGGAATCATCAGAGCATTTGGGGTTATAGGACTGAGCAGCCACAGTAATTTTAACAGGTAGATACTGAGACTTTTAAGAAAGCATGTCAGTAAGAGGACAGGGACCTCATTTGTCTTGTTTCCTCCTGTAATCCCCAGTGCCTAGCACAGTGCCTCATCCAAATGCACATACAATAAATACTTATTAAATTAGTGGATGAGTAAGTCCCCATCCAGACCCAGTTATAGCTATTCACCTGCTCCCTTTCTCTGTTTACTTACTGCCCAGTAAAAGCACCTAAAGCTCATGCTCTAATTTCCAGATTATTGTCTTCTGCATGCCTTTGCTATCATTTTTAACTATTAGATTCAACTTTTTGCAAAGTGTGGTCAATTCCATGACCACATCCTTGAGAATCTCCTGAGTTGCTTATGAAGCTGCAAGTTTTAGAACTGTCCTCCAAGTGAATTAAAATCTCAAAGGGAAGGTCCCAGAAGCAGATGCAATTTGCTTTCAGGAAGGGTGCTTGATGAATGTGATGCACAGTGAAGTCTGAAATCTGAGTAACTTTATTTTGATATTTGTAATTGATTCAAGAAGCTAATTCATTCTCTCTCTCTCTCTCTCTCTCTCTCTCTCTCTCTCTCTCTCTCTCCAGTTTTGAAGAGCCTGAAAAAGAAATGGTTGTTCAGACAATCAGAAATCCTGTGACTTTAACATGTGATGCCACTGGAATCCCACATGTGTAGTGGCAGAAAAAATAATTTCACTCTTTCTATGTTCTGGCTGTGCTAATGATTAAATTAACAGGAATAAATGACAAAATTTATTACACATGTACATGATAAAGGAGTTCCACAATAGGAGACCCTTGTAACACATGTTTGCAATTTCTTATTGACTTGTGAATTGCCTATGTCCCTTTTAAAATGCCTCCCCCTCTTTAGTCTGGAATGGCTTAAAAACCTCAACTGCCCAATGCCTCTGTGAGTCTCATATTCTTATGGAACCCTATGTAATGTAATTCTTATGTACCTATGTAATGAATTTGATCATTCTCTTCTGTCTGGCTTGCCAAAACTGTGGAGGCAGAAAACAATTTTTCTCCTAACTTTTTAAGCTCTTATGGCTGGACTAATAATCAAAGTAACATGAGACAGAGAGAGTACTTCAAATTGGCATAGATGATAGAGGCTCTGTTCATCCCTCTGGCGACCAAATCAAAGTTGTGACAGAAACAAGGAGCAAACAACAAGGAAAAATCACCTGGGGTCGAGATGAACAAGCCACACCACTAGGGAGAAATCGAAGAAAGCACTCTGCAATGGCAGAAGGTAGGATGGGGCAAGGACGTTGGGTGACCTGGTCTCTCTAGCGGCTGAGTGAGCGGGAGCCTGTGACAGTGGCAGCGGCAGATGCCTCTTAAAGGGGCCGTCCCTGAGTGGATTTTCATGGTGATGGACCTGTTTGCTCTGAGTGCCTATGTCGACCTGGCTGCGTGGAAGGGGAATGAGGTATTTACAAGGAGGCATTGTTGGAGATAGGGTCGAGATGAGACTCCCTTGGTACATAAGTGCTGGCGGTATCCATTGTTCTTTTGAGCCTTCCCCTCTCTCAGTGTGCGGACACCATAGCTATGTTATCAAACTGGATAACAGAGGTCACTCCTCCCAGAGGATTCCCTGAAACCTCGATTCCCCCAACCTGGGCCCCACCCAAGCAACATTCAGGTGTGTTCTCAGTGAGTTAGATGCATCTTGCTGAACAGCATTTGGAGGCATCTGACCTTGGTTTCTGGTGTGGACTTTTGAAGGAACTATAAGCACAGCATCTGTGGATTGTTTGCTGAATCTGGACAGGTGGCCCTGGAGGAGCCAAGGGTTGGGCTAAATTTGGCCTGCAGCTGAACCCCTCTCAGGACTGTGCCACTGGACACCTACTTCATAAGTCCACACTAATAAGACCTGGAGACTTAGGAGCTTTGCTTAATACATAGAAACAGACACAAAAAGACAGAAAAAATGGGAAGACAAAGAAGCAGAAACCATATGACAGAACAAAACAGAGATCCAGATGTAATGAAATCAAGTAATCTTACAGATTCAGTGTTTAAAACACTGGTAATAAAGATGCGCAATGAACTTTTAGGAAATGTAGAGAGCTTCAACAAAGAGATAAAAATGGAGACAGTGATTATAAGAGGAACCAGTCTGAAATGGAGAACACATTATCTGAGATGAGAAGTATATTAAATGGGAAAAAAGAGGAATAAACAAAGGGAATAAAGAAGAGGATCACATGCCCTATCTAGAAGACAGGAAAGTCAATCAGGACACGCAAACAGAATGACAGTAAAAAATAGAGGCCAAGACAATAAAGATGATTCAAGGAGGTATGGGACACTATTAAGACTCCAAATAGTCATCTGATCAGTGTAAGTGAAGAAAATCAAGATGTTGAACAGCTGTTTGAAGAAATAATGATGGAAAACTTCCCTAACCTGGTGAAGGAAAAGGACATAAAACCCCAGGAAACTCAGAGGATTCCAAACATCAGGGATCCAAAGAGGCCCACACCAAGACACATCATAATTAAAATGGTAAGCCTTAAATAAAGAGAAAAAAATAAAAGCAGCAAGAGAATAACAAATACTGACATGTAAGGGACCGTCCACATGACTGGCAGCTGATTTCTCAAGACAGACTATGCAGGACAGAAGGGCCTGGCAGAAATTTTCAAAAGAATAAAACCCAGGATCAACAACCAAGAATAATTTATCCAGCAAAGCTATCATTTAGAATTGAAGGAGAGATAAAGAGCTTCTGAGACAAAAATAAACTAAAAATAGCACCACCAAGCCAGAATTACAAGAAATGTCGGAGGGACTTTTTTAAGAAGAAAAAGCACGTATCAAAAAAAAGAAAAAAACAGGAATAAAGAATGGTAACAAGTACATTCCTATCAATACGTACCTTAAATGAAAAAGAATCAAGTGCTCCAATCAAGTGGCTCAAAGGATAAGAAAGCAAGACTCCTACCTATGAAAAGGAGGGGGATGGAAAAGGATATTGCCGTGATGAACCTAGAAGGTATTTAAGCCAGACAGAGAAAGAGAAACTCTATATGATTTCATTTTTATGCGAAAGGTAAGGAATAAAAAGAACAAACTGATCAAAAACAGACTTGCAAACATAGTGGACAATTTGGTGATGGACAGAGGGGAGGGTGTTTGGGGGGCTGGGAGAATGGGGTGAGGGGTTAAAGAAATACAAATTAGTAGCTGATGGATGGTCATGGGGATGGGAAGTACTGTATCAGGAACGCAATTAGCATTAATACATTGGCTAGGGACAGGGTAAGGGGTGGGAGGGAGTGATTGAGGGGATCATTTTGCTAACTATATAGATGTCTAACCAAGGTACTGTATATTTGAAACTAATTAAAATTAAAGAAAATTAATATGAGGCAGATTAATAAGAGAAAATGACCAAATTTATTACACACTCACACACACACACACACACACACACACACACACACGGGAGTCTCATAATAATATGAGAACTAAGGATACATTGGGCAGTTGGGCAGTGAAGGCTTAAATGCCCTTCTGTACTAAAGAGAAGGAGGTAGGGGTCTAGGATTTCAAAGGGTTTGTAGGCAATTCACAGGTAGGTAAGAAAGAGCAAACAAGTTGTAAAGAAATTCTTGCAGGGCCACTCAGAAACAATGGGATGCAGAGGGGGTCCAACAAACAGGCTTTGGTAGATTTCTTCCTGTCTGCCACAGTTAATTCAGACCTGCTAAGGTGCTTATGCTAAGAATCCCTTCCTGGAGCATGTTTTCCTATCTAAGCTCCTTTGGGCAAATAAAGGGGAAGGGTCAAAGTTTCTTTCTCAGTCTTTTGTTTCTTAAAAATAACCAGCTTAAAATAATCAGTTTCCCAAAAGCATATTTTAAGGTGGCAAACTGTGGTCCCCCTCTCATATTTAAAAAATGATAGTGAAGTTTGAAACCTGAGTTGACTTTGTGAGATTTGTGATTAATTCTACATATTATCTTTGTTACCACTTTGCATATTTCATACATTTTCCTTTAAGGAGCGCAGATGGGAAGACTGAGGCAAAAACTTAAGTGAACTTTCCTCATTTTTGTTATTTTATAGGACCCCAAGTGAAGGCTCTGATTGACGTCTAGATGACCTCACTAGGGAGGGCCACAGTGACTTATTGAGATGACCATTGCTCACGTCACCATTCCTCCCTTAGTTATATTGTGTATTACATTTTAATTAATATATTGATGATTGAGTGGGGCTAGGAAACTTGTATTGTGAAGACATTCTGGCATGGCAAGCATACTGTTGTTACTATATTGTGTTTATTTGGGGGAAACTGTTCAAGTTGTGTATTCAGGGAATACAAGTCACCCCTTGCCACCATCATTGCACTCTAGCTACCAGCCAAACTGGACCACTAGAAGTTTCTTGAACTTTCTATCATTTCTGGCCTTTAGGCCCTTTTACTTTGTTGCTTTGGTGGTCAAATGTCCTACCCTAACCTCTTTTTTTTGCCTACTTCACTCCTCCTCAGCCTTCAAAGCTAACCTCAGGCTTTACTTTTTTTATTTTGTTTTGTTTTATCCTTTCAAGTTCAGGTTAAATGTCACTCCCCAAAGTTCCCATTCAGACTCACCATGGTAATCGTCAGTTTGTTTCTTTGTCTGCCCCATCAGACTTTAAACCATTAAGGTTTGAATCCCCAAGGGGATTTCTTCTTTAGTGAGGTGTGTAACAAATTCCATTACCTCACATGTAGGTTGAAAAGCCATATTCAATAACATTACACCACACTATTATCTTTGTCAATAAAATAATTATTTTTGTCATAAAATTATATTATGGGAAGGAAAGTTCAAAACAAACCTTCAGAGGAGCACTTTTATTCTATGGGGCATTAAATGTGTAGCATATAATATGTTGGCAATATTCTTTCTTATTGTAGATATGATTATAGTGTCTCAGGCATCAGTGGCAAGCACATGAGATCTAGGTTTAAGCCTTGACTTTCCTAATAACTGAACTTGAGCAAGTCAGCCCCATATTGCTTGGCATATGAAATAAAGGAGTTAGTTGTATTAGATGATCTTTAAGGTCTCCATAGCTCAGACTCTTTCTGATCTAATTTAATTCAATATGTAGTGGTAGAGAAAAACTTTCTATGATATTCTCATTTTGATAATCTAGTGTCTGACCAGCTGAGCTCTGTGAGGCCCTTGAAATCAGGACTCCCATGTTGAAAGAGTTCTGAGCTAAGAGGCTCACCTGGTGGGAATGTCATGGCCACTTATAAAATGGGAATGTGTATGCACAGAAGAGTCTTACCTCGCTTTCTTTTGATTCCATCTTCCTTAGTAAGTCAAGAACTTAAAAAAAATCTGATGCTTAACGGGCATATTACAGTCAAATTCCCCCTTATTGGGGCACTTTTCTTTCTTAAAATTAATAAGTCGAGCAGGATGATGTTACACAGAGAGATGAGTTCGTAGATTCATTGGACTAAAGAGGGACCTGAAAGGCCACCAAATCCACATGCCCCAACTCTGGTGTGAACTAGAATGTAAACCATCCTGGATCCATGAGGGGCTCTCCACATCTTCCAGAATCTAAAGCCTTCCTCAGGAGCTCCCAGCCAGGTCTTCCTGAAAACAACCCAAGGTTCCTCAGAATCCAACCCAGTGTGCTGCTCTTCTTCTGTTCTAGCCTAACTGCAGACAAGATGCCTATCCATCTCAGTGGAATAATTCTCTTGCATTTTGCAAAGTTCTCATCTATAAACTTTGGTTTAGACATTTAAAACAATTAAAAAAAACATTTTCTCTCATATTTTAAATTTGTATTTTATTTTATTTTATTTTATTTATTTTTCAGCCTCTTGGTTGGGTACACTTTGTTGTATTTCTATGATTCCTAATACACTGCCAAGAAACTTCATTTACGGCACATTTATTATATAGCATGTCTCACATTTACTCTCCTGCCCCTAAGAGAGACCCTGGCTACAAGTTTCTCATTCTTTACTTCCCGAAATCTCATTCTTTCTTGATACCAGTACCCAACTTTGTGTTTAAGTGTGAATATCTTAAATTGGAAGCTTATGGGAAAGTTGGGAGAAACATTAGATCATTAAGAAAATTATGCGCACGACGATGTGGGAGCCTCTTAAATACAACTTTGGTGGTTACGACCCTGGCCAGAGGAGGAAGCCTGTGATGTCACCCCTTCCCCAAGTCCCAGTTTCACAGATAGTATCTCTGAATGGAATTGTCTGAGAGATTGTTCCTTGTGAAAAGTTCACATGATGGAGTTTGAAGAGCTTGTTTCACTTGGAGCCCAGCAGGACAGGGTGGTTTGGACTGCACATTCAGTGTATTCTGTTTGACTGAAAGCTGTCACAGGGAACAAGTACTTAGCAAACAGCATGAACAAGGATTTGAACAAGAAAATGAGAAGGGCCTTAACAATACTGTAATAATGGCTTGTCTCTTCAAAAATTGCTCAGTGGTACACCAGGAGGTGATAAAGAAGACTAGGAAATACATAAATAGATTTGGATCTCATTCAAAACAATCCATTTGAACAGAGGTCTCTGGGTCACTGTGACCAACTCCACTTTACTATATACGATTGGATTTTTGCCTCTTTTAAGGCAATAGCCACAGACTAAGTATGCCTACAGGATAGTCACACAACCTGTTGAAAATAGTTTGACCAATCAACTACTTAGTCTGTTTTCACAATACAAATGCCTGGGTTGCATGTTTTTCTTTTTATATGTCACTAAATTGACTGAATAGACCTGTTGATACCATTTTCAGCTTTTCATGTTTTAAGTGGACTTATGTACAATTGTACAGGACTATTCTTTCAAGTGTTTACATTCCTTTTGCTTAAAAATCTGTTCTTATTTCTCTCTTGTTTACTGAGGTATAATTGACAAAAACTATTGTAAGATATTTAAAATGTACAATATGATGTGTGTATACACTGTGAAAATGTTAATGAGTTTTTAAAATTTTTTAAAGTCTCTTTTTGATATTCTAGTTTCAGGTGCTATCTGTGCCTTATAAATAGAGCCCAAACTTCATGAATGATAAAATATAACTACTGAAGGTGTGTGCAAACATCAGAGGCTCTGTTATGTTACTGTTTTTAGGGGCCATGTCACAGGAGCCCTTCTACTTTAGGTGAAACATGGATATAAGAAGATATTTAATACAATGAAGGTAAAGTTTATGCCTAATTCTGCCCTGTAGCCAGAAAGGCTTTAGCAAGGATTCAGTAGTTGCTATGTAAAAAGCCAAGACAGCATGGTATCCACTGTCAATACTTGTTAATAGACTCAGTGGAGAGCTTTAGGGTTGTGTATGGACATACCCTGGTTCATTGACTTCAATTTAAAAAGACATCAAAACCAATTAGATAACCTCTTCCCAATTCAATTCAATTCAACAAACATTGTTAGAATGGAAGGCACTGTGCTACCTCATGCAAAGCATTTAGAGTTTACTTTTCCTTTTTGGTTTCTTGTGGCATTATGTCAACACCAATAAAGTTGGTAAATACTGAGATTTTCTTGTTTAGGAACTTCAAGAATGCCTTTCCTTATTTGCTTGTAACTCTTGAAAATTTTATAATTTTCGTCTATGCTTGGAAGGCCTTTATTCAGAACTATTCAGAGCTTGTATACAGACTCAGATATTTTGGAGATGAAGATGTAGTCTTGTATCAGTGCTTTGTGTCACAGCCCTTTGGTTTTAGAGGTTCTGATAGCCTCAGGAGGAGATGGCGGATGTGCTAATTATTAGGTTGTTTTAGTGATAGATCCTTTTCTGGGGCAGAGGTCCAGTTTTAGTACTGTCCAATGGAAATATAATGTAAACCACATATGTAATTCTAAATTTTCTAGTAGGCACATTAGAAAAATAAAAAATGAAAAGGTGAATTTTAAAAATATATTTTATTTAGTCCAATAATCCAAAATATTTTTATTTCAATATGCAACCAATATAAAAATTACTAGTAAAATATTTTATATTATTTTTAACTCTTGTACTCTTTTAAATCTGGTGAGTTTCATATTTACATTATACCTCAATTCAGTCTTGGCACATTTCCTGTGGTCAATGTGGCTAGTAGCTACTGTATTGGACAACATTGTCCTAGATGGACCTTGACTCCTGTTGGGATGGAGGCTTATGTAACTCAAGTACATTGACCTCTTTTAAGGGATTTAACAACACTGCTGTATTCAGTTCCATTCAGAATGGGAATCCCTGTTGTCACATCTGAGAGCATCAACCACTTTGCTTCAAGAACAGTGATTATGGCTCTTTCTGTGCCTAGCGCAGCCATAGTTTGTAATCCAAAGAAACATCTGAAGCATGTTGCAGCTTCAAAGCATTGAATACTGGGTATCCCAACTCATGTGCTTGCTCTTTGTCCATCTAATGGTCTCCATAAGCTGAGAAAATGTCTCCATCTCATCATTTTCCTAAGGACTAGACTTAATATGTCTTAACAAGAGATGAAGTAAAGAAGATCTACATGCAAGGGGTTGTTAAGATTGATAGCAAGGTCCAAACTGATACAACCTACCCTGCTAGTTTTCTGGATGTCATCAGCATACACAAGAATGGAGAGAATTTCTGTCTGATCTGTGACAATCACAGATCACTTTGGTGTTTATCAGATTATACCTGAGGGGGGCAAATACAGCTTGTGCAAAGTGAGAAAGGTCTTTGTAGATGGGCTCAAAAGGAATTCCTCATTTGGTAGCTCATGATGCTTGTACCGTCCACTACCCTGATCCCCTTATCAAGGTGAATGACACCATTCAGATTAATTTGGAGACTGACAAAATTACTGGTTTTATCAAGTTTGAGACTGGTAACCTATGTATGGTGACTAGAAGTGCTAACTTGGGAAGAATTGATGTGACCACCAACACAGAGAGACATCTGATTCTTTCGATGTAGTTCATGTGAAAGATGCCAATGACAACGGCTTTGTCATCCAGCTCTCCAACATTTTTGTTTTTGGCAAAGGCAACAAACCACGGATTTCTCTTTCCTGTTGGAATAGGCTATCCACCTCATCGTTGCTGAAGACAAAAATAAGAGACTGGTGGCAAACCAGAGCAGAGGGTGAAATGATCTCTAGCTGACATTATTGGAAGAATTTTTTGCACTTAATTAAAGATAATAAAGCATGAAAAAAAAAACAGTGATTATGGTTTTATGCTATGTACTGATTTTTCCATTTTTCCAAAAATATGCCTACAGTAAGCTGTTACTTCATGGACCTGTTCTCTAAATTATAGGATTCATTAAGGAGGGGAACACTTTAAACCTTGAAATGGATAGGGTACAGAAAAAAGGAAATAATTCCCTTAACTGTTAATGTACTCTCCTTTAACAGTGAGTCAGCAAAGCTTATCAAGCAATTACCATGTGCAAGGCAATGAGCTAGATACTGTGAAGGATGCATAATAAAGACCAAGAAATGATTCCTGACTTCAGGAGCTTATATTATACTCTGTGAGTGAACCAGTACACAAGCATATATGCACACATGCATGTGCATGTACTTGCACACAAATACACACTTATAAACTCTAAGATAAACTAAGTTTGAATGAAATCCAGACTAGAAGCCTAACTCTTGTATTTGGGTCTCAGACTAGGGAAAGATTAATTTCATTTGAAGAGATTCAAGGGCTGGTTATGGAAGAGGTAATTAAACTGGGCCTTAAAATATTAGTACTTGCAAGTCAGTTAATCTAATGAGTTACTCCCAGCATACTGTACAGGATTAAATTTGAAGCAGATTCTAACAGAGTTGAAATTCCCTGATCACATGGGGAATTTATGTATACCTATTCCACTCTCAGTCAATTTAGAGTGAAATTATTTTTCATTTCTACAATGTGCCAGTGTCAGAGACTTCATACAGGTTAAATTAGCGCCAACTAAATGTGTTTTCTCTGATGTTTCCTGATTGCATTCTTTTCCTTTTCAAGCCAGGGCTGCAACCAGGCTATTTGATTAAAATTATGTTCTTTACTGTGGGACTTTCTGTTTATGGAGATACTGACTATCATTTCCATTGTCAGATTTGGAAGGGGAAGTAGGGAGAATATAACTAATTATCATAAATTATCAACTTTGGTTAGTATTTTACAGTTTACCAAGTGGTTTTAACAGATGATTACATTTGAGTCTCATAGTTCTTTCTTTGAGTTCCTTTAAGTGTAATTTAAAAAATATTTTTATTTTTTATATGCAGCTGGTATGCAATATTATATTAACTTCAGGTGTGCAAGATAGTGATTACACATTAATATAATTTAAAAAGTGATCCCCCTGACTATTCTAGTACCCACTGGCACTCTACATAGTTATTACCATGTTATTGACTATGTTCCTTATGCTGTACTTCATATTCCCATATTTTGTAACTACCAATTTGCACTTTTTAATCTCTTTACCTTTTTCACCTATGCCCCTAATCTCCTGTTTCTATCTGGAACCATCAAAATGTTCTCTGTACCTATAAATTTGTTTCTGTTTTGTTTGTTTATTTTGTTCTTTAGATTCCATGTAAAAGTTAAATCATATGGCCTTTGTCTTTGTCTGGTTTACTCCACTCACCACAATACCCTCTTAGTCCATCCATGTTGTTCCAGATGGCAAGATTTCATTCCTTTTCATGGCTGGTAATATTCCATTGTATATATGTTCTACCTCTTCTTTATCCATTCATCCATTGATAGACACCCAGGTTGCCTCCATGGCTTGTAAATAATGCTGCAATGAACATATGAATTCACATGCCCTTTAAAAATAGTGTTTTGGCTTTGTTTGGATAAATATCTAGAAGTGGGATTACTAGGTCCTTTCTTCTGTCTTGGTATAGCCTTTGTTTTAAAGCCTGTTTTGTCTAGTATTAGCATTTCATTTTCGTGAAATATTTTTTCCATCCCTTTACTTTCAGTGTCTTTCAATCTGAAGTAAGTTTCTTGTGGGCAGCATGTGTAAGGGTCTTTGTTTCTGATCCATTTATCTACCTTATATTTTTTTTTGACTGGAGCATTTAATCCATTTACATTGAAAGTAACTGTTGATAGATGTGTAGTTATCGTCATTTTATTATTTATATTTTTTATCTTTTTTTTTTCTTCTTCAAGAAGCCTCTAACATTTCTTATGATACTGGTTTGGTATTGATGAACTCCTTTAGCTTTTTCTTGTCTGGGACGCTCTTCATCTGTCCTTTGTCAGTGACAGCTTTGCTGTGTGGAATAATGTTTGCTGTAGGTCCTTGCTTTTCATTACTTTGAATATTTCATGCCTTTCCCTTCTGGCCTGCAAAGTTTCTGTTGAGAAATCAGCTGACAGTCTTATGGGAGCTCTTTTGGAGGAAACTAACAGCTTTTGCCTTGGTGCTTTTAAGATTCTCTCTTTAACGTTTGGCATTTTACTTATGATGTGTCTTTATGTGGGCCTCTTTGGGTTCATCTTGTTGGGACTCTCTTAAATTCCTGGGGTTGTATGTCTATTTCCTTTACCAGGCTAGGGAAGTTTTCCATTATTATTTCTTCCAATAGGTTTTCAATTTCTTGCTCTCTCTCTTCTTTTTGAACCCCCATGATGTGAATGTTGGTATGCTTGATGTTGTCACAGAGGCTTCTTAAACTATCCTCATTTTTTTTGGATTTATTTTCTTGTTGCTGTTCTGATTGGGTGTTTTCTGCTACCTTATTTTCTAAATCGCTGATTCAATCCTCTGTTTTATATAATCTACTGCTCAGTCTTGCTAATGTATTTTTCATTTCAGTTATTGTATTCTTCATTTCTGACTGTTTTTTTTTATCTCCACTTTTATGTTTTCTATTTCTTTGTTGAAGTTCTCACTGAGTTCATCTACTCTTCCCCTAAGTTTATTGGACATCCTTATTACCATTGTTTTGAACTTTGGATCTGGTAGATTGTCTTCATTTTGTTTAGTTCTTTTTCTGGAGCTTTGTTCTGTTCTTTCATTTGGGACATGTTTCTTTGTCTTCCTATTTTGGCTGCCTTCGTGTATTTGTTTCTATGTATTAGGTAGGGCTGCTATGTTTTCTGGTCTTAGTAGAGTGGCCTTATATAGTAGATGTGCTGTGGGGCCCCATGGCAGTCTTCTCTGTTCACCTATGCCAGGTGCTCCAGATGTGTTCCTAAAATATGTTATGTGTGCCCTAATATTATAGTTGAGCCTTGACGGCTGTTTGCATGTAAGTGGGAGAGATTGTTCCTTATGCTGATTTGTTATGAAGTCGAGCTGGTGAGGAGCTGACCCTATGAAGCGGGATTCAATTTAGCAGAGCTATGGTGCCTGCCCACTCAGCTCTTTGAGTGTGTTGTTTTTGAATGCAGCCTTGGGTGGTGCTGTAGCTTAGTCTGAAGCTGCCTACTGGGGCTGCTGGCCTCAGGGCCTACTAGGAGGGGCCCTGCCACAGACCATGTTTGGTTGCAGTCTGTGCCCTGCACAGGGCCACCTGGAACAAGCAACCAAAAAATTCCTAGATGGCTGTCACCCACTCTGGGCTTAGAGTTGCCTAGAGAGGCCAAACCACGAACTGAAGCCCGCTGCTTCTAGTGCCAAATTTGGGGCTGCTCAGCGAGAGGTTTAGCATATGCTGAGAACAGGTGGTGTTTGTTTGGGTTTTGTGAACCTTTTAGAGATTTTATGAAAGTTCACAGCATTGGCCAATACAGGACATTTGTATGGAAAAGCCACTGGAAGCAGCTTCGACGGGCCCATAAGTTAGGTGGGGCAGGATCTCAGGGAATCACCAGTGCGGGGCAAATGGTGTTAGCCAGGTTTATGGAGGCTCAGATAGGGTGACCACTTTCATTTGCATGCCTGGATGGGGAAAGGCTCACCAAAGAAACAATGGATCCTGACAGCACTTCTGGCTGGCAGAAAGTTGCCCCTCTGGGCCTCACCTTGAAGCCAGATAACTCAATTCCTCTCCATATGTCCCTGGTGCTTTTTAAATGGCTTCCGCAGTGCTGGAACTCAGAGCAAGTGAATGTCAGTAAGTCTGTGCGCAGGCCCTTTAAATGGAATTCCAGCTGCCTACTATCTCGCTCAGCCTGATTGCTTGTGCCAGGTTGGAGAGCCTTCTCTTCCCAGCACTGGAATTCTGGGCTGGGGAACCTGGTGTGGGGCTGGAACTCCTTGCTCCTTCAGGTGGACTTCTATAGCCAAGATATTCTTCCTGATTTTTAACCGCCACATGCAAGTATGAAACCAGCCCATTCTGTATCTCTGCCCCTCCTACAAGTCTCAAGGAGGCTTCTTGTATATGTTCTGAGTTGTAGGACTTCTGCTGAGCTAAACTTGAGGTGAATCCATATAATGGCTGTTCTGTAGTCTAGTTGTAATTTTGATGTGGTTGTGAGAGGAGGCAGGCACAGTGTTTACCTACTTTACCATTTTGGCCAGAAATCTTTCTCATAGTCTCATTATCTGACATTACAGGTAAGAAAACTGGGGCCAGAAGGATGTATTTGGCCACTGTCCTTTGGCTAGTAAGTGGTGGAGCTAGATTCAACCAAGTTCTTCTGACTTCTTAACCAGTGCTTTGCCTGACCCTGTTTTTCTGCTCCCCATAAGTTTTAACCTTCAACTGCTGAAAGATAAGAATATGAAGAATAGCTCTCTGTTAAGAAATTTAATGAACAAAAATTTGACCTAACAATACATAAGTTAGAGAGAGAATATTCACATCATAAAACAATTATTCTATTGATTCAAAAAATGAGCTACCCTAGAAAAACTAGCATAGAATTTCATTTCCCCCCCAAAAAATATTGTTACATCCAACAACTAAGGTGGACATTTACTAAGTGATGTAAAATATACATAGCTCTATGCGGCAAGTCATTATTTGACATAGGCAAGAGTAATTTTTTCATATTAGTCAGTTTTCTGTTTCTAGAAATGTGCTTTAACCTGAAACCTCTTAAATCTGTGCAGAACTTCAAATTGAGTAGTCCCCCCCGCTTTTTTTTCCTAGCAAAACACTGTTTTTTATACTCAAGGAGTTTCATAGGAGGGAATGCACTTTATTCTCCAAACTATGAAAGCAAAAACCATTTCTCTGCCTTTAGGAAATTTCACTTCTAGTTCCTTGTTTTGGTGAAACTCTTTCTAGTTCTCTTTTCAATGATGTTCTGAAGGATCATCAGCCTTAATGGTGGCATGGAAGTATCTGATCTGACATTTGATGTAACCAATTAACAAGAAAACTCTAGAAACAGCAAAACCTACTTGCATGGGTCACAACCTTATATATTTATATCTTATTACCATTTGATATACATTGACATGAGGCAAATAAGCAATTTTAATGGGAGGGAAATGAAACTTCGGCTGTAACCATTGACCTATAACATAGCAAGAAATGTTATTCATTTTCTTTCTAACTACAATGTTAATGTATGGTTTTCATTGACAAATAAAGATCAGCAGATAAATAAGAAAATTAGAGGAAGAAATGTACTATTAATATACTATATTATTTGATTTCTCTAAATGAGGTATGGTGATCTAAAAAGAGCCCTACTCTTAATTAAATATCATCAAGCATTTTCAAATGATAAAAGGTAAAGTGCTGAGTAAATATTTCTAGGGAGATTTTGTTCTGACATATAGAGAGTTTGAGTGCTATTTCTACCTATTATTAGCATTCTCCAGCAACAGCTATCTTCCATACTCAGAATTCATGAAAAGGTTTTAACTGAAATTATAGTATTTTTCTGCCCACTAAAAAAAACATCATATTTAACACAGAGGGAACTGTGAATCTAAGTTACACTAAATCCCCATAATGTACCCTATAATAACATGATTCATCTCACTCCAACTCATATTAATTGCTGAAGGAATTTCACATAAATTAAAATTTTTGCACAAAATTGTGCATTGGAAAGAACTCTGGACTAAGAGCTAGGAGATGGGGTTCTCATCTTTTTCTGGCCCTATCTAGCTCTGTGACTTGCCTTCTCTGGACTTAAGTTTCACCATATATGAAATGAGAAGAAATGTAGACTCAACAATCCTTTTTCTCCTTTCCCCAGCCTTATTGAGGTATAAATAACTTACTGACAAATAAAATTATGATATTTAAAGCATACATCCTCATGATTTGATATAAGTATACATCATGAAAGGGTTCCTCTCCATTGGGCTAATAACACATCTGTAACCTCACATATTTTCCTTTTTGTATGTGTGAGAACATTTAAGTTATGCTCTCAGCAAATTTCAATTCCACAATATGGTATTATTAATTATAGTCACAAACTCTTTTTTTAAATCTGTAAATTATACCTCTCCTTTGCTTCCATACTACTATGTGTGATATAAAAAACTTATTTGTTGGTCATGTGATTAACCATCTTTCAGGTTCACAATAGGAGCAACAATGTTATTTTGGGGGAACTTGCCATAGTAACAGAACTTCCTCTGAGAAAACAGAACTGTGAAAGGGCAATGTTTCCTATGTAGTTTTACCCTCTAGATGCGCTTGAACTATATGGCATTTGCATATATTGGTGGTGTAAATCTGGGAGAAGAACCAGACCTCGATATTATGACCAAGACACTCATTTTGCATTGGAATGTCCCATGCAAACTGTATATCCGAGCTCATGAAGTAGCATTTGGCTTGAACTCTTAGAAGGCATGCCAGTCTACAAAGAATCTAAATGATAAATGTTAGGATGAGAGTGGTTCGTTGTTCTTTTCTAAATGCAACTGATGATGAATCTGAAGAGACTGGGGAAAATATGAATTTGATCATTTAACTTAAGTTCTTTCCCTTTTATGGGCACTAATGACCTCATCTGAGGCCATAAAAGTTGGACATAGACCAACTTTTTTTTTGTATTTTTTTAAAGGAATGGGTTTAACATTCACTTGTTGGAGAAAAAGGAGAAAGCAATTTCTGAGATGAGGGAGAGTTCTGAGAGAACTAAGATTCAATGGTAGATATTACTGCCTTTCCAATTTTGTCCAGTGATAGACTTGCTCCTTACCCTTTTCCTCTCAGGTTAAATGACTGATAAAGGTGATGGATACTATATGCCACTGTGTGTCAGTGAGATATTAAACCGGTAAATGAGAAAATTGAATACTGGCTTTTGAACTCCTGGCTCCATTACTCTTTTCCCTTTCTGCCCTCTGGTCATCTGATTGTCCTCTTGCAAAGCTGGTACAAGGATCAAATACATCATCATGTCTCCTAACATACTTGCCATTTGGAGGGCAAGATGCCTGTCACATGAGGGCAAAGTGAATACCACCAGAACATTACGGGTTTTGTTTATTTAATTTAACAAAAATATATAAAACCAATTTTTGCCAGGTACTAAGAGCTTTATAAATATTAACTAATTTAATTTTTATAACATGGATTATAAATTAGAATCTAATATTGTCAGCTATTTTACAGAGGAGGAAATTGAGGCACAGAGAGGCGCAACTATGTTACCTTAGGTCAAATAGCTAGTAATAGCAGAGATTAACACCCAAGCAGTCTGGCTCCACAGTCCATGCTTTTAACCTCTATGCCCATGGGTTACTAAATCGCCTGGTATAACTGTCCATTTGTTTCACTCCAAAGTTATAGTGGGTTTTATAAGTAACTGGAAGACCTCAGCAGTTGGACAGGGCCATGACCTCCTCAGTCCTGCCAACCTGACTTAGACATAGACCCCAGAAATGTTATATTTCCCCATCTATGAGTTTTCCATGGTCAAACTCTTTTCATTCTTCACACACTGAGATTTTGTGCTTTCTGATTGTCTGTCCTATAGGTATTCTCAAGTTCTCAGACTTTATCTACAAAATATCAAACATTTCCTAAGCCTCTTGTTTTACTCAACCAGCTAGTAAATCAAATGAGGAAAGATAGTCATACCAATAATAGTGGTTGCTTGTTGAACACTTACTATGTGCCACGCACTGAGATAAACTCTGTGCATGCCTTATTTTGTAATCCTCCTGTTAAACCTATGAGATGGCTTCTTATTATCCTTACTTTATAGCTGAAAAACCAAGGTTCATAGGGTGAGTTACTTTTAAGTACCAGGTAGAGCCAGAATTTTGACTTGGGCTGTATTTTATCCAAAGTTCTTGGGTTTAGCTACTATTTGATACTGCCTCCAGCAATTTTCTGGGTCTACCCTCCCGATACCGTATGTACATTCTGCAGCTGTCTATTCATGTTATTATCGATATGCCCAATTCTTTCTCACTGGGTCATAATTTTAAAAGAAATATACCATTTCCTTATAATAACACAAACAGTTTTTGGATTGTAAGGGAGTTTTTGCTTTGTTCATAACTGGACACCTTGTGTAATAGATCTTCATAAGTGCCAGCCTGTCTTAGAAAAGTTATGGAAAGAGACTGTGAGAGGATTTAACTAGGCCAAAGGGATTAGATCATGTCATATTTCATACTCCTGTGGGCTTTTTGAATGGGGAACTTGGGTCTTCTATTGGAATGTACATAAATAGAAAGAAAATGAGTGTTGTGAATAAAATATAAGAATTGTTATCATAGCATATGGAAACACCTTTAGGGTTTGTGCATATGCAGTATTAACAGATGTGCTTCCCCCACCCCTGTTTAGAAGACTAAATAATGGCTGCTCTCAAGTGAATGCAGTTTGATTTGAAATCAACTGAGATGATATTAAAGCTATGGATGATGCTAAAATATCTATACAAGAAGGCTACATTAACGAAATTAGTATTTAAAAAACATTTGATTTTATTAATCTTTGTAACTCAAGTGACGCTACAGTCAGAAAGGATCCTATATGCCTCGGGTCTGATTCTAATTGCCAGTTAATAAAAATTCCAGGGTATCCTTAATCAGCCAATTAACTGACCTAACAATTATAATAAGGAAAGAAGGTGGGAGGAGTTGAGACTGGCAATAGCAAATCCATCAAGGTAGAATTCTTCAGAGGTTAATGGTGGACACTCTTTAAAGTAAAAGGATTTTCTTCTACCTTGACTAGGTTCCCGTTTTTCTTTCCTTTCTCCCTTCCCTGGCACTTGTAATTGTTGGAAACCATAATTGGCTGATTAGCTAATTGTGAGGGAGGGAGAGGGAGGTGAGATAAGAGAGAGAGAGACAGAGAGAGTCTTAAATATGTGTAGAAAGTGTATTTAAAAAAACATGTTTTTATATTCTCTGAAATACTATTTATGCGAAAATAGTACACTGTAGTTAAGGGTTTATTGTTTTTTGAAACTTAGAGCATCATTTTTTTTACTGTAACAGCTACTTATCACCTAACTTATAAACCCCACAACCTTAACATGGAAATTGAGATTGAAATATAATGAGAAAAGTCTGATATTAAGAAAGTCAGTTATTTTTGGCTTGAAAATATCTTTATAAAAAAATTTTTTTAAAGAACAGTAAAGCAGAAGCTATCTTTATTGAAAGAGTATATTATTGGGGCAGAATTATATTTTATTTGTATGCTGAAAATTGTAATACATCAAGAGAACTGAAAAAGTATGCATATAGGTAAAATTCTCTTCTCTATTATCACTTACCATTTTATAAATATGCTCAGAAGTTGATGATAAGAAAAAAAGTTTAGAATAAAAAGAACTGTTTTTTTTTCCTCCAAGATCTCAGTTTCTGGGATTTTTGTTGTAGGTGTAAGCACATTGTTTTTTATATATGTATATTTAGAAACAGTAAATTATGGATAGCTGCTAGAGGAAGCTTGAGGTGGGTCTGCTAAACATGTTCAAGCCCCACTCCCAGAGTTATAAGTGTTAAGATTTATGAGTTCTATGTCATACTTTAGTACTTTAATCACTACTCTTCTATACTTCTGTCACCAAGCTATGGAAATAGAACATTTTAGAATTGGAAAGAAACTTGGAGACCACATAGTTCTACCTTCTCATTGAACTGAAGAAGAGGCATAGGGAGGGGAAGGCACTTGATTAAGGTCACAGGAAATTTTCTGGCTGAGCTGGGGAGCAGGTCTACAGATTTGTAGTCCTGTGTTCCTTTTTTTCTTCCCTTCTCCCCCTTATATGAATGATACCAAAGGCCAAAGGGCAAATGCCAACTGCCATATTCTGTTAGAGATTGTTTTTAATGCAAAAATCTGTTGCATTCCAAGTCTAATTGCCTTCATTTTTAAAATTATTCCTCAATGGCCAACTCTAAGGTATGTGTTAGTTTTATTCTTATGAGTCTCATCCCTTTCATTAATGCATTATTAAAATGTCTTCTTTCTTTTCTGAAATGTTCGCAGAGGAATAACTGTGTCCTGAATTGGGAAGTGGAAATGACTTTCAGATCCATTTCTTCTAATCTGATGGCTAGGAAGTGCTAACCCATTTAGTTCTCCTAAAAGAATTGTTAAGAATAGGTCTTCTCTAATGCTGTTATAAAGTTGGGAGCAGGATGCTTTTTTTTTCTCTTTTGTTGTGTTTTGTTTTTAATTTTCAGGCTTTTAAATTTATTTGTCTAGAGACTTCTCTTATTTTTCTTACTGAGGGCTAGTTTCTTTTGAGCTTAGAGGGTTCATCACAAATTGCTTACAAATCAAGATCTGATTAGGAAGTAATATATTCATCTGTAACTCCCGCATAAAAGTTATTCAAGTATTGTGACAAAATAAGTTTTGTTTACTTTATACATTTTCTGCAGATTCTAAAGATTTTGTCTAACTTAAAGGCTCTCATGGAATCTCACGGATTGTGGCTTGCCCACTGAGAGTATAAAGGCTTGCTAAATTAAGTTGATTTGCCTGTGAAAGAAATGCTTCCATTATTCATGTCAGAAGCCTGTCACATCAAATTGAGGGAGTGGAGAAAACCCTTTTTTATCAACATTTAGAACCAAGAATAACCAACCATTGAAGGCCTGAATTTCAATTGGGGAAAAAGTCAGGCTGAAAGCAGAGTTCAAAAAAAAAAAAAAAAAAAAAGGCTGGGTATTTGTCTAATGTTGAAAATCAGTAGAGGAGATTGATTTAACTTTGGCCGAAACTTTTTATATAGACAGAATGAATGAAACTTCTTAAAGCAGCAAGTAGTACAATCTTGGTGTCTTTCATGTGTAAACTTGTCAAAAGTAGTTAAGCTAATTCAAATTTAAATCTCCTTGAATTCCTATTCTTGGACTCTTAATTTGTTTATTTTAAAGGATTTAGGAATGCATTTCTTGGGTGTTACTTTCCAAACACTGATGAATGTATTTTGTTTTTCAGAGTTCAAGATTATAGACTCTGGTGTGTGATTAGAAGTTGTATTAATAAAAGAAGGAAGACAAGCCGGTCAAGGACCAGCCCCCTTGTTTGTATCAGGTATGCGGGCATTTGTCTTTGTGTGGATGTATTGTGTACATGTATGCACACACACACATACATAACTTCAAATGAAAAATAGATCATTAAGAGACTAACATGACTTGGAAAAGTAAAGGGAGGACCATTTCCTAAGACAAATTATCCTCAAGCAATATTAGTTTAGGAGGATTCTCTTGTATTTACCAAGAAAGTGGTTTTGTTAAATTCAAGTATTTGAAAAGCAATTATAGGAGAAGTTGATTATTTATGTAATGAAATCTTATGTTCACATTTTTTTTTGCAGTATGTGATTTCTATCAATGTATGCATTTCAAATGATTGTGTGCTGTGGTAAAATCAATCACGAGAACAAAGTTTCTTATTTTTGAAGATTTAATCCTTACCAACCCTCATTTACCTTGAAGGGGTCTCTGTCACTATTATCCAAGTAGTCTTCAAACAGTAATTTTAATCTGATTTTTAAAAGACATCTTTTGGGCTACTGAAAAATGTAGCACATCGTTTTTTTATATTTCTTAGATATATTTTTTTGCAGATTTTTAACTAATTTTGCACCAAAAAATTGCTTCAAACATGTAAAATAGGACAATTTAAGCTGTTTGAAGAGATTTCTTTTTCTCTCCTTTTTAAGAAACGAGGCCTGAAATCCTGTTAAAGAATAGGACTGAATTTCCCCCTCCCTTTCTTTTGGTGGGAGGTTCTGCAGCACTTCAGTCCTAAATTGAATTTTATGCTTAATTGATATTTATGTCTGGTGGAAATAAGAGTTGGTTTGTAATGTTCAAAGTACAAGAGTAATTACTTCTCCGATTGACTGCAAATATGTGCAGGTTGTAGATGGGGGAGCAATGAATGAAATAGAGAGGCAATTGTACTGTGGAGGGCTGGAGAAGACAAGGATTAATGGTGAGCAGAATTGTATTTTGGTGTTCTTTCAGTAACATTACAATCTCTCTGAAAGTGACTGCTGCTAACAAGGAACCAATAGGGCAGGGAGTTGGAATAGGGACATAGTGTGTGTGTGGGGGGGTTGTGAACTGGTAAAAACAGAGAACCATGTCAAAGTAGGACTTGAATATCTGACTTATGTGTATTTACAAAAGTACAAAACAAACAAAATAACAACAACAACAACAAAAAACTTTCTAATTTGACCATGCTATTTTTAGATCATGAAACCACCAGAGGTCATTCCTATTGTGGAAACCCCAATCTCTCTATTTGCTGGCTGATTCCAGCTATTAGAATATAGATTATTGTCTGATTGAGCAATCTAAATAGGTATACAACAGGAACTGAGGATGGCAATAGTGAACTCTTCAAGTTTTTAAGTTTTCCCTAATGAGGTGTTACTTTTAGGAAATTATCAAATGCTGATAATTTTGTTTTCTAATGAGTGAAATTTGAATTATGTGGAATCATAAAACGGTAGCTTATTACAACTGGGAGAACTTAAGAAATTTGGACAGAGTGAACCAATTTTATAGATAAAAAAACTGGAAGATTAGAGAAGAAGAGGGACAGACTTTGCATCAAAACCTAGTTTTTCTCATTCCCAGGACAGTTATTCTCACTTATTTACACGTGACTAAAAAAGCCAATTTTCTTCCACTTAATGTCAATACTGAAATGGACCATATTAAATAAAGATTAAAAAAGGCATGTGTGGAAGGGTGAAAAAAGGGGTGAGGAATAAGAGGTAAAATTTCCAGTTATAAATAAGTCACGGGGATATAGCATAGGGCATAGGGAATATATGTCAACAATACCATAATAATCTTGTATGGTGACAGGTGGGTACTAGACATATCATGGTGATCACTTTGTTAGTTATGTAAATGTTGAATAACTTTGTTATATACCTGAAACTGATATAATGTTGTAGTGAACCATGTTTTCATAAAAATGTAAAAAATAAAAAAATAGGATGATAAAGAAAAAGTAAAAACAGTCTATTAAATTTTAATAAACAAACAAACAAATAAATAAATAAATAAATAAAAATTAAAGGCCTCTGCAACCTCAGGCCTCAGAGATAACTATTCAGAGCTAAGTGTATTTCTTTTATGCTTCTTTCCCCATACATAAATATAAATATCATTACTTTCATCTTGTATTTTTCACATTTTTGCTTGTTTCATATATATATATATATTTGATACTTATAATGCTTAATATATAATATATAACAGATAATCTAGACCATGTGATTCTGTAGATTTTCTAATATACATTACTTTTAATTAATATTATTATAAAATTAATACATATGAATTATCAGAGTACATGTATGTGGCAAAAAAACCCCTACAAAATCACATGCAACAGAAAATGAAACTCCACCTTATCCTACCTTATAATCCTATTCCTCTAAATTCTCACTATTGACAGTTGAGTGTATACTCTTTTGAACTCTAAGCACAACATGTACACATTTAAAATGTATTATAGATTGGGATCGTACTTTGCATATTACTCTGTAACTTTGTTTTTTCACTCCATAACATTTCATGAACATTTTTCATGTGATTACAAATAAATATGCTTTGTCTTTTTTAAGGGTTCCATAAAACTGAATTATACTGATTTCGATAAGATTTAGTATCTTTTTGTTTCTTGATATTTTGTAGCTTTCTTCTGTGAACTCCCTGTATTTTTTCTTGGTTATTTTTAAATTGATATGTAGGAGCTTTCTGCATTGTATGGCTAGCAACTATTTGTCATAAACATTGCAAATATTTTCTCCTATTTGTCATTCTTTTTACCTTTGTTTCTGGTGTCTTTTTCATTCCTACACAGAAGTTTTAAATTTTTTATGTAACTAGAGCTGTTAGGATTTTCTTTGTTATTTTCTGTAAATAAAGGACTTCCACTCCATGATTCAAAACAAAATACAATTAGCATTAATACATTGGCTAGGTGGAGGGCCAGGGAAAGGAGGGAGCAATTGGGGGGATGGTTTTATAAACTATTTAGATGTCTAACCAACGTATTGTATACTTGAAACTAATTTAAATAAATTAATTAATTAAAAAACAACAAAATAGAAACAACCTCTCCTATATGTTTTTTCTTTTTTTCTGGTTTTAATTTTTTACACAGTTAAATAGGCAAGGAGTGTAGTGACAAATTAAGTGCTCTCACCACATATGCGCACATGCACGCACATACACCGAAAAGGTATCTGGGAGGTGATGGATATGTTAATTAGTTTGATTACAGTAATCATTATGCAGTATATACATATGTCCAAACATCATTGTATATCTTAAATATATCTCATTTTTGTTTGTCAAAAATAAAATTTAAAAATAGCACAGGTATTGGAATAGAAAAGAAATAATAGAAAATAGCTATTAATTTCTAGCTATGCGACCATGGGCAAGTCACTTTTCCTCTCAGGGCCTTGATTTCCCCATCTGTAAAATAAGCATAAAAGTAGTCTTCCAAGGATTTAAAGAAAGTAAAATTAACAGTTTAAAAGAACCCAGCCCGAAGCTTGGTACATGGTCCACAATAAAATTATACCTATTATTCTTATTTAAATCAGTGATAAATATGTAATTTATTTTGTCTATAATTAAAAAAATTGGAATTCTGAGTGGAATTACATTAAGTTAATAAGTGATCTCTGGAGACTAATATCTTTACCAAATTGAATCTCTCAGGCAGGATATAATTCTTTTTGCATCTCCTTCATTGGAATTTTATCATTTTCTTAGTATAACTGTTATACTTTTCTTGTTGTCTTTTGTTTATTCTAGGGAATTTCATCATTTTTTTGTTGCTGAGGATGAGAGTTTTATTCATTACATTATTGCTAGTATAAACTAAAGCAGATGATTCTGGGCTTATAGGGGGCTACCACACTAAATACTTCATTAATCAGAATAGTTTATTTTCTTGAAGACTTGATATTATTTATTCCCTTTTTAACATTATTTCAATATAAATAATTACATTTGTTAAAATTGCTTATGATCTCATTTTGCTTTTATTTTTAAGAATTTTTATTTTTTTATTTTTATTTTTAAATTTAATTAATTTTTTATGGTGACATTGATTAATGAAATTCAATAAGTTTTATCTGCACACTTTAAGAAAGGCATATAAATATTTACACTGTGTGTTCACTTCCCATAGTTAGATTTCTTTCTGTAACCACATATTTGACACCCTATATCCCATCTACCTCACCGCAATCTCAACCCCCTACCCTCTGGTAACCACTAGTCTATAGTCCATGTCCATGAGTCTCTGTTTGTTTGTCCTGTTCATTTGTTGCTTTTAGGTTTACATCCCACATATAAGTCGTATCAGGTGCTTTTCAACTTTTCCTGTCTGGCTTATTTTGCTTTCCATGATCATCTCAAGGTACATCCATCTTGCCTCAAATAGCAGTATTTCATCTCTTCTTATGGCTGAGTAATAATATCCCATTGTACATATGGACCACTGCTTCTTTAGCCAGTCATATAATGTAGGACACTTTGGCTGTATCCATGTCCTGGCCACTGTGAATAGTGCTGCTATGACATCGGTGTGCAAATATCTTGTCAGATATGGGTTTTCAAGTCTTTGGGATAAATATGTAGTAGAGGGATTGCTGGATCATATGGTAGATCATTTCTTAGATTTTGAGGAACCTCCATCCTGTTTTCCATGGTGGCTGTACCAATTTGCAGTCCCACCAGCAGTGTCTGAGGGCTCCTTTTTCTCCGCATCTTCTCCATCATTTGTTGTCACTTGTCCTGTTGATTATAGCTATTCTAACAGGTGTGAGATGGTATCTCATTGTAGTTTGGTTTGCATTTCCCTAATAGCTAGTGATGTTGAGCATCTTTTCAAATATTTGTTGGCCATTTGCATGTCCTCTAGGGAGAAGTGTCTGTTCAGGTCCTCTGCCCATTTTTTGATTGGATCAATTGTTTTGGTTGTTGTTGTTGTTGTTGTTGTTGAGTTGTATGAGTTCTTTGTATATTTTGGATATTAGGTCCTTATTGGAAGCGTTGCTTGCAAATATATTTTCCCATTCAGTTACCTTTGCTGAACAGAAGCTAGTTAGTTTGATGTAGTCCCATTCATTTATTTTAGCTCTTACTACCCTTGCCTTTGAGGTCACATTCATAAAATCCTCTTTAGGTATCAGATCCTTGGGTTTTGTTCCTATGTTTTCTTCTATGCATTTTATTGATTCTGGTCTTAAATTCAGGTCCTTAATCCATTTTGAGTTAGTTTTGGTGAATGGTGATAGGCAACAGTCTAGTTTCATTCTTTAAGAGGCGGCCTTCCAATTTTCCCAGCACCATTTATTGAAGAGGCTTTCCTTTCTCCACTGTATGTTTTTGTCTTTTTCGTCGAAAATTATTTCCCATATAAATATAGGCTTGCTTCTGGACTCTCGATTCTGTTCCACCGGTCCATGTGGCTATTTTTTCTGGCAATACCATGCCATTGTCATTACTTTCTCCTTGTAATGTCACTTGAGATTGGGCAGAGTGATGCCTCCAGCCTTGATCTTTTCTCTCAGCATGGCTTTGGCAGTTTGGGTCCTTTGTGCTTCCATACAAATCTGATGATATTTTGTTCTATTTCTTTTTAAAATGACGATGGAATTTTGATGGAGATTGCATGAAATCTGTATAATGTTTTACTAATAAGGTCATTTGAACTATGTTGATTCTTCCAACCCAAGAACATGAAATATCTTTTCGTTTCTTTGTATGTTCTTTGATTTCTTTTAATGGGGTCTTATAGTTTTCATTATATAGTTCCTTCACATGTTTTGTTAGATTTATTTGTAGGTATGTAATTATTTTTGTTGCAATTGCAAAAGGAATTATTTTTCCCACTTCTTTTTTCTGATGCTTCATTATTAAAGTATAGGAAGGCTATGGATTTTTGAACATTAAATTTGTATCCAGAAATTTTACTCTATTTGCTTATTGTTCCTAGTAGAGTTCTTGTGTAGTCTTTAGGGTTTTCTATATCGAGAATCATGTCATTTGCAAATAATGACAGTTCGATTTCTTTGTTTCCTATTTGAATGTGTTTTATATCTTTTTCTTGACTGATCGTGAAGAGAAATTTTCTGCCCATTGGCTAATCTTGTAATCAGCTCCTCGTTCTGCTTCTGTGGACATGTTTACTGCATAGGCCAAAAGCAGAGTGATCTCGAGATCAACTGAAAACTCACCCTCCCCTTTGATTGTTCTGCTTTGATAATAGATGTATTACTCAAATTCTTGTTCAAAAATCTCATGCTCTGTAACTGCCCATAGCCCACAGCAACTCCCGTGGTAACCATCTCAGGACAAATCAACCTATCAGCTCACGCCAACTGTAACAGTTCAGATACAAAAGCAAAATTTCCCTTGAGCTTGGAGCCTAGATCTTCAGATTGCTAGCTCTTCTGGGACTCCCAGCATAATAAACCTGAGTTCGTCAACTCTCTGAGTAGTGTTTGATTTCTTTCTGGTCTCATTTTGCAACACTTCTGCAACGTTTCTAGAGGCCCCAGCGTGATTCCAGTCATGCTGGCCCTTTGAGCCGCTGGACTGGTGGCCTGGCCACGCTGGGGTGGAGGGGCTCCGAGACGAACAAGGAGGTGCACCACCTGATAGTGTTCTGGATTCTCTTTTGGACTGGTGCCCTGACTCCCCAGATGGCCGAACCTTTGACCGGACTCAGGAAAGACAGAACAACTCACCAGGAACGGCCACAGGAGAAGGCAAGGCCCCCAGGCTCAGCCCCCTAGTCAGGTCCCGTCTCCGACGGAAGAGGGGCTTGATCACCTTCTAGTGTTCAGTTAAGAGACACAGGCCACGGTCTTCTGAGCAGGGGGAAGACATCAGGGTCTTCCGAAGGTGGAGGAAGACAAAGGTCAGGGCCTTCCAAAAAGGGGGAGGCAATGCTTTAACCTGGTGTTTGAATGAGAGAGTGAATGAGCAGCCTGGGCAGCTTGACTCGGTCAGGTACGAATTTGTGGCTCCACATCTGGGCACCCTTAAGGTCCACTGTAGGCTATGGAGTTTGAATGGGCTCATCTGTGGCTCTGTGGTATAAGGCATACAGTCCAGGGTGGCATTGGACTAGTATCCAATTGTAAGTCACAAAGTTGAGTCCACTATGGCCAAGTGCCACCTAAGCTTCTTCAGGATGAAGCCAGATGAGCACCTGAGTGGTCTCCTCTCTTGTTTGTCTTTGAGTCACCGACACAGGGTAGGGCACACAGGGAGGTGGGACAATTAATCACTGATTTGGCTTAAGAATTGTCTATTTCCTAATGGCCTTTGGGACATAGGGGACCACTATTGAATTATATTCTGCCTTCATTAGGAAGCTCCCTAAGGCAAATATGGGGGGAGGTTCCTCTAAGCCAACTGTCTTAAATTTTATGTTGAAAACATATTTTTAAAAAGTCTTCTCAGGGGATTACGGGGTCAAGTTGAATCCGGGAAAACATTGCATACTCTTTGTGAGCTCGAGTGGCCCGACTGCCTCGAGAAAGAGCAGGAAGAGCCATCAAAAGACTTCCAATTTATTTTATCCACCTGCTATACAATCAGAGAAAAGAACCGCATTCTAACAGCCACATCCTGGCAGTGGCCCGTCAGAAGGCAGATGAGACCTTTGCTAGGAACCCCCAGGGCCTTTCCCCTGGAACAGAGGTAGTACCTTTAGCTGATCCTGGTCAGAATTATAATACCCAAAGAGGGGATGGCTAGATGTGCCATGTTTCTAGAGGCCCTCATGGGAGGAATGAAAGAAAAAGAACTACAAAAGCTGTGAACTATGAGAAGCTTAGAACCATTACTCAAGAAAAAGATGAGAACTCAGCTAGCTGTTCAGCTGGCTGGAAGAATCCTTTAGGAGGTATACTAATGTAGACCCCACTTTCCCTGTGGGGTTAGCTTTGTTAGGCCAACATTTTATTAGCCAGTTAGCCCCTGATATCAGACACAAGCTGCAAAAACTTCAAATGGGGCCACAGACTAACCAAAATCAATTACTATATATGGCCTTCGTGGTCTATAGCACTTGAGATCTTGAAGAGGGAAAAAGAGAACAGAATAAAGAAAAATGACAAGCCAGGATTATGCCTGTCACAACTGGCCAGGCCCTTGGTACTTGACAAGCATCCCTTAAGAGACTAGGGAATGAGGAGACATTGAGTTCTTGCTTCAAAGCCAAGGAAGTAGGACATCGGGCAAAGGAGTGTACCGAAAAGCCTTCAAGCCCCTGCCGCACATGCAAAGAAACCCGTACTAATCCCTGGCATTGGAGAGTTGACTGTCCATGTCCCCATGGAGGAGGGCAGCCAGCCAGCACCCTAGTAGCCCAGGACCAGGAACTGTGTGACTGGAGGGGCCCAGGGCCGTCCTCGCCACCCCGTCCAGGAATGTGGTCATCACTACCGAGGAACCCTGGGTAACTCTGGACGTAATGGGTAAACAAACTCAATTTCCTTTAGACACCTATTCTGCTCTCCCTTCATTTTGGGGAAACCCTCCTCAGGAACTCTGATTATCACAGAAGTAGAAGGAGAGGGCAAGGTCAACCATTTTACCACACCACAGACCTGCCAATTTGAAGATATTGGGATATTTTAACTAAATTAGGAGCAATATTACAACTTGGACGTAGATCACCCCCCCCCCCGATTTTTGATGCTTCAAGAATCATCCAATATACCAGTAAGCAACAAGTTAATCCAGTGGCTTGGTACAATGGCGAGCCTGGGAAAGCCAGGACTGCTGAGCCAGTAAAAGTTCAGCTTCTGCGCTTCTTCACCCAGTCCCAGACTTACCATCTGGTCCACAGATAGGAGCACCTTTCCAGAGATCTCCGTAACCAGGAATTTTCTTCTGCTTCACCCTTGGACTCTGAGGGGGGAATGAGTTCTTTCAGGACCCAATCTATTTCATCGCTCCCTGAAATATGCACACCCAGTGAGGATAAAAATACCGGTGATGGGGAAATATGAGTATGTGCACGACCTCTGATCTATAGTTCTCTGTGTTATATGTAATATGGTAGTTCGGTTAAGTGTTCTAATTATGATGGAAAGAAAAATATATTTTCGGTAACAGAAAATATAAAGTATGGAGATTTTTCTGAAGGGAATTGAAGGAAAGGTGTTTGTCTTAAAGCTGGTTATTTCTGAGTGCGTGAGAAGAGGCCAATGAAGGAATGAGGAAAGTGGTAGAAGGTTTGAGAAGAGAAATCCTGAGAGGACATTTTATGTGATAAAGCTAGAATTAGGACAGGTCAGAGAAGCTATCTTTGAAAACAGGGCTGCTATAAGACTACCTATTACTCAGACACAGCCATAGAGAAATAATTTAAAGGAGTATGTTGTTTTAACCTCTCTGACAGCTCACAATTACTTGAAGAAAAAGTGAAAGCAATTCATAAAGTTGTGTCCAATATTGAACAAAGGACAGGAATTTTTGGTCTTGATCTCCCCTCCTCACTTCTTGGTTGCTCCGTCTCCCGGGGCTAAGGGAAGTATTTCTTATTTTCATTTTGTTTACCTTTGTAGGAGTTATCTCTTGTTGCTGCATCCAATGCACTCCCACTTCTAGGTCTGTTGCCAGTCGGATACCTAGATCAAAACTGAAACCGAAGGGAAGAATTTTCTTGTAGAGGCAAAGTGATCCATTTCATCTTAAGCTGGTCTTATATGAGACTGATCAAAAGAGGGGGGAAATAACATGGGACATCCCCTGTGAAATTCTTAATCTTTTAGCAAGAAATGACATGGGACATCTCTTGCAGAGTTCTTAATTTTTTTTTTTTTTAGTAAATTTAGAAGTTTTCTTCTGTCTTAGGGAAAAAGGTCCTTTCTCCCAAATCCAGATAATGACCCTGAAACTGGTAACCCAGATCCTCCAGTTTTGATAAGGATCATTGAATCATCATCATGCAGGAAAGGCCCTAGGCCAGGCAGGAGGGGACTTTAGGGCAAAATTTTTTATTCTATAAGCTTATCTTCTTTTTCTTGTCTAGGGACTGAGGCTACACTTCAGCAGGAAACCCGAAACCCTGCCTTCATTAAGGCAGAAAGGGAAAGAGCTTCATGAAACCTTAATAGGCAGGGACTATGACCATTCTCAGCAAGAAGCAGATACGGAAAAAGAGACCTCCTGTCCCTCAGCATCCATACTACTAATAAGGGTGGGGCAGGGGGTCATGGCTCTTAGAAAAGAGTTAGGCAGGAAAATTAGTTAAAGGGTTTCTGGGTCTGCTGCAAAGACACTGTGGTCTTCCTATCCTAGAAGAGGTCCGCCTTAATCTGCCAACAATTAGATGACTCATGGGGGCCCTGGTCTAGAATATGGAGTTGGGGATCCTGGCTTCTCCCACTTGCAGGCCCTCTCCCCATGCTCTTCATAGCTCTCTTATTTGGTCCCTGTATCCTGAATTGTCTTGTCAAGTTTGTCTCCTCATACCTAGAATCAGTGAAGATGGTTGTGACATCCAGACCACGCTTATACCAGCCCCTGGGCCAGGAAGACCAGAAGGTTGATGCCCTATAAGAATTTAAATGGCGTCAAAAGGGGGGATTGGAGAGGAATTTCTACTCAAATGGCTATCCTTGCAATCAGCTCTTTGTTCTGCTTCTGTGGACTTGCTTGCTGCATAGGCCTAAGGGCAGAGTGATCTCAAGATCAACTGAAAACTCACCCTCCCCTTTAATTGTCCTGTCTTGATAACAGACATATTACCTAAATTCCTGTTCGGAAATCTCATGCTCTGTAACTGCCCATCGCCCATAGCAACTCCTGTGGTCTGTAACCGTCTCAGGACAAATCGACCTATCAATCCATGTGAGCTGTAACAATGCAGATGTAAAAGCAAAATTGCCCCTGATCTCAGAGCCCAGATTGTCAGATCTCTAGCTCTTCTGGGACCCCCGGTGTAATAAAGCTGAGTTCTCCAATTCTCTGTGTGGTGCTTAGTTTCTCGTGGGTCTGTATTCACAACATGCTGCAGCAATTGCACTCGTTAGGACCTCCAATGTTACCCTGAATAACAGTGGTGATATTGGACAGCTTTGCCTTATTCCTGATCTTATTTTTTCACCATTCAGTGTAATGTTGGCTGAGGGCTTATCATGTATGGCCTTTCTTATATTAAGGTATTTTCCTTCTATACCAACTTTGCTAAGTGTTTTGGTCATAAATGGGTGCTGTATCCTGTCGAAGGCTTTTTCTGCATCTATTGATAAAATCATATGATTCTTATTTTTTAATGTTTATGTGCTGTATCACATTAATTGATTTGCTTATGTTGAACCATCCCCGTGCCTCTGGGATGAAGCCCACATGATTGTGGTGTATAATTCTTTTAATATTCAGTTCGCTAATATCTTATGTAGGATTTTTGCATCTGTGTTCATGAGAGATATTTGTCTGTAGTTTTCTTTTTTCTGTGTTATCTTTACCAGGTTTTGATATCAGGGTAATATTGGCCTCATAAAATGTGTTGGGAAGTATTGCCTCCTCTTTCGTTTTTTGGAAGAGTTTGAGGAGAATAGGTATTAAATCTGTGCATGTTTGGTAGAATTCACTGGTGAAGCTGTCTGGTCCTGGACTTTTACTTTTTGGTAGGTTTTTGATGATTGTTTCAATTTCCACACATCTGATCAGTCTATTTAGATTTTCCCGTTCTTCTTGATTCAGTCTAGGAAGGTTGTATTTTTCTAAGTCCTGGTGCATTTCTTCTAGGTTATTAAATTTGGTGTTATATACTTTTCCATATGTTCTTGTCTTATCCTTAGTATTTCTCTGATTTATGTCGTCATTTCCCCTCTTTTATCCCTGATTTTGTTTATCTGTGTCCTTTCTCTTTTTACTTTAGTGAGTCTAGCCGAGGGTTTGTCAATTTTATTAATCTTCTCAAAGAACAGCTGTGTTGTATTTATTTTTCTATTGATTTGTTGTTGTTGTTCTTTTCAATGTCATTTATTTCTGCTCTACTTTTGATTATATCTTCTTTTCTGCTGATTTAGGCCTCATTTGTTCTTCATTTTCTAGTTTTTTAAGATGAAATGTTAGGTTGTTTGGTTGTTTATTTGGGGTCATTCTTGCTCTTGGAGATAGCATAGCCTGTAATGATATGAACTTTCCTCTTATGGCTGCTTTTGCCGTGTCCCAAAAGTTTTGATATATGGTACTATCGTTATCATTCATTTCTATGTATCTCTTGATCTCTCTTTTTATTTCTTCTCTGACTCCGTTATTCTGCAGTAGCTTGTGTTTAATCTCCATGTATTTGTGGTTCTTTCTGATTTCTGACTGCAGTTGATCTCTAGTTTCAAAGTATTATGATCAGAGAATATGTTTGGCATGATTTCAACCTTCGTATAATTGCTGAGGCTATCTCGGTGTCCCAGTATTGGTCAATCCTTCAGAATGTTCCATGTGCACTAGAGAAGAATGGATAAGCAGCTGTTTTGGAATGGAAGGCTCTGTAAATGTCAGTTATTTCCAGCTGGTCTAATGTGTGTATTTAAGGGTGTTATTTCCTTATTGATGTTGTGTTTGAGTGATCTGTCCACATCCACCACTGGGGTGTTTAGGTGCCCTACTACGAGAGTGTTTTGGTCCGTTTGTCCCCATAGTTCTCTTAGTAATTGCTTTACATATTTTGGGGCTCCCTGATTGGGAACATAGATGTTAATAAGTGTTGTGTCTTCTTGGTGCACGATTCCCTTTATCATTATGAAATGTCTCTAAGTATCTTTCTTTATATTTTTATTTTTGAAGTCTGTTTCATTTAATATTAGTACCACTACTCCCGCTTTTCTTGGAATGCCATTTGCTTGAAATATCATTTTCTACCCTTTCACTTTGAGTCCATATTTGTCTTTGGAACTGAGATGTGTCTCCTGGAGGCAGCGTATATTTGGGTTTTGTTTTTTGATCCATTCTGCAACTCTGTGCCTTTTTATTGGTGACTTCAGTCCATTCACATTTAGGGTGATTATGGTAGGTCGGTGTTTTCATTGCTTCCTTGTCCTTGTGTTTCTATTTTCTTTATTTTGGTTGGCTTTTGTGAGTTTCGCCTCTGGTCCTTCTTGTTTTATGTTATAGACTTCAGTTCTGAACCTTTGGTGTGTGGTTACCATTACGAATACGTAGAGGATAGTTATATATATATATATGTATGTATGTATGTATGTATCTATGTGTATATATATACACATACATACACACACACACACACACACACACACACATACCATTTTCTTCTTTGTGTGCCTGATCTTCATTCACGTTTGCTAATTTGGATCTTTGAATACTCCCCTTTTCAGTCATTGTTATCTCAGTTTGTCCCTATGTATGCTAAATGTTCATTACTATCTTGCTATACGAAATCTCTTCTTATTGTTTGAGATCATAATGTCCTGTTCTTAGTAAGGGTTGTACTCTGCTTCTATTTGCCTGATAATCACCTTACTCCTAATTATGTATTTTTATTTTGTCATTTTTTTCTAGGTGAGCTGACTTCTTTCAGTATTTCCCGTAGTGCAGGCCTTGTATTGGAGAATTCCCTCAGTTTTGGTATGTCTGGAGAGGTCTTAATTTCTTTTCCATATCTAAAGGAGAGCTTAGCTGGATACATTATTCTAGACTGATAGTTCCTTTCACTTAACAGTTTGAATATTTGATTGCACTCCTTCTGGCTTTTAAGGTTTGTGCTAAAAAGTCTGACGATAATGTAATGTATTTTTTTAAATTTCATTTTTTTATTTTTTAAGTAAGTTACCATGTTTTTCTCCCTGGCTGCCCTGAGAATTTTGTCTTTGTCGTTGATTTTTGATAATTTTAATACAATATGTCTCTGTGAAGGCCTTTTTAGGTTGAAATAATTGGGTGTTCTGTTGACTTCTTGAATTCCAAGCTCCAGCTTACTCCTTAGATTTGGGAAATTCTCAGCAACCATTTCTCTGAAAATGCTTTCTAGTCCCTGCTTCTTTTCCTCACCTTTGATAATGCCCACTATTATATTTCCTCTCCTAATGGTGCCAGTTACTTCTTGAATTTCTCTTTCATTATTTTTCATTCTTCAGTCTCTCTTCTTCCTTCTGTTTTATTTTTAGCTTTCTGTCTTTGATACCACTGATCCTTTCCTCTGCTTGGTCGACTCTACTTTCCAAGCTTGTTATCTCATTTTTCAACTCTTGCAATATGTTCTTTATCTCCAGAAGGTCTGTTTGGTTCTTTTCGAGGGTTTCAATCTCCTTACTAAAGAACTCATTCTGCTCATCTAGTTGTATTTTTCAATTCCTGAAATTGAATTTTTTCAGAAGTACCATCTTGAATTCTCTGTCATTTAAGTTGCAAATTTCTATGCTTGTAAACTTATTTCCTGAAGATTTTTCTCTTTCTTTCTGAGATGCCTTGTCAATTTGGTTGTTCATGGTGTTTAATGGACTATTTTTCCGCCCGGGCATTAATGGAAGTGTATTCTGCTTTTTTTTTTCTTCCTTTATTTTCTTTTTCAGAAGGAAGTTTCTTTTATAATGGTCCCTAGCCTCTTGCAAAGCAGGTGTTTTTCTTTTGGCTTCAGTAAGTGGTGTCGAAGTCTCTTGGATTTCTGCTTTATATAAAGTCTTAGTAGTGCCATTTTAAAAGATAGATGTCTAATCATGCTCGCTACCGTCAGTCTAGTTCCTGTCAGTGTTAGCGAGAATTTTGGTAGCTTTGCTTAGATTCCCCTGGGGTCTGTGTTCTGTCTCAGAGGGTTGGGGGATGGGAGTTGCAGTCATGGTATGGGAACTGTGGCTAAGCCTTTGCTTTGCAACTGGGGTTGGTAAATATCAACTCTTGTTTCTCTGTTGTCCTTGTTTCTTTGTCTTTTTCCTTGAAGGCTGGGCCCTGTTGCCCAGCTGCGGCTGTGGGGATCTCATCGCTCACCCAGGCAGGGATTTTCAAGGAACTCTCTGCACCTTTCCCCCTCCCCCTCCTCCTACTGGGAGCTGTGGCTGCTAGAGGCAGCTTCTTTGTTTTTTCCGGCCCACCACCCAACACCTGGAGTTTTGATCTGTGGAAGCTCTTATGCGCAGATCCCATGCTCAGACATGTTGGTGTGCAGTCTCGGTGTTTTTTGTTGAGTTTTAGTTGTGTTCAGCTTATTGTTGTTTTAAGGGACAGATCTGGGGGCATCTCTTACTCCACCATGTTTCTGATATCACTCTTTCTATTTTTTCATATTTTGTGGAGTTTCTTTTACTCTTTGGAGTGTTATATCTTCTGAAGCAAAAATATTTTAATTTTTATATGATTCAGTTTATTTATTTTTTTTCTCACTTATAATATTGATATCCAATCTAAGGGATCATTGCCTACCCCTAGGTCATGAAGATTTATCTCTGTTTTCTTCTAAGATTTTTTTATGGTTTTAGCTCTTACATTTACATCTTTGATCCATTGTGAGTTAATTTTTCATATTGTGTTAGATATGGTTTCAACTTCATTCTTTTGCATGTAGATATCCTGTTGTCACAGCAGCATTTGTCAAAAGGCTGTTTTTTTTTCTATTTAATTTTCTTGCCACCTTTGTCAAAAATCAGTTGACCATAGATGTAGGAGTTTATTTCTAGACTCTCAATTCTATTCCATTGATCTATATCTATCTTATGTCATTACCACACAGTGTTAACTATTCCAGCTTTCTGAAATTGGGAAGTGTAAGTCTTCCAACTTTGTTCTTTTTCTAGATTGTTGTGGGTATTCTGAGTTCCTTGTTTCCATATGAATTTTAAGATTAGTTTGAGACTTTTTGCCAAAAAAAAGACAGCTGGATTTTGATGAGGATTGTATTGAATCTGTAGAGCAATATTCAGGACTATTGACGTTTTAACAATACTAAATCTTCCAGTCCTTGGATGGGGGATATCTTTTTATTTATTAAGGTCTCCTTTAATTTCATTAGATGATCTTTTACAGTTTTTAGTGTACAGGTCTTGCACTTCTTTTGTTAAATGTATTCCTAATGACTTTATTCTTTTTTGATGCTATTATAAATAAAATTGTGTTTTCAATTTTATTTTTTGATTGTTGATTGCAAGTGTACAAAATTCAAATGATGTTTGTATATTGCATATTGGTCTGTATCTTTCAAGATTTCTAAACTAATTTATTATCTCTCATATTTTTTGGTAGATTCTTCATGGCTTTTTCTATACAAGATCATGTCATCTGCTAATAGAGAGAGTTTTACCTATTTCTTTCCAATTTGGAAAAGATTCAATGTCTTTTTCTTTACTAATTGCCTCATCTAGAATTCCAGTACAGTGCTGAATAGAACTGGTGAGAGCAGACCACCTTATATTCTTTCTGTTCCTAGGGGAAAATAATTCAGTCTTTTACCATTAAGTATGATGTTAGCTGTCACTATTTTCCTTTCATTTTAAATTTTATTTTGGTTAAGTATAGAAAATTCTTTTTTTCCTCCACTTTAAATATACAAGAACAGACCACTAGGTTTGGGAAATACATTCGCAACTATTTGAATGTATTTTTCATAGTAAGATTACAAGCAGTGTAGTGAGGAACAAAACACAAGATTCTGGAGATTCTGAGAATACCTGTGATGCTTTCCCGATATCACTCATATGTGTAGAGAATGGGTTCAGAAACCCGGGTTGTCTGAGCATTCACTATCTAAGGCAATAAAAGTGTCACTCTTTTCCCTAGCCTTGGCATTAAAGAGTTCCACAATTTTTATGGCCATCTCATAGAAGAACAATGTCCAAATTGGAGAAAGAGAAGAAAAAGTATAATTGTTTCATATACTTTCTTCACCTCTGTAAAGTCTTCCAAAATGGCTTTTAAAAAGTGACCCACCCTCTTTTGAAATTGCTAACACTCACCTTCACAAACACAGCAAATCTTTAGCTAGCTAACCTGTAACACCTGTCCCAACCCATGAAACATTCATTAAAAGAAAAAAAAACTGCTATCTCTTGCAAACCACAATAAACCATTCTAAACATTCATTGTAGGCAAACAATTTCCAGAAAAAAAGAAGAAACTTTTGATTTCCCTGAAGGGCTTGCATCATCAGGAATCATGTTGCTTCTCAAGTTTGGTGTTATAGCAGATTAGCCATGAACTTGTGGGTGAAACAGTTTCTGGTTCTCCCTTTCGTCTTTCTTGTCTTGTACTTCTAAAGTCTATCTTCCTTCATCTGGTTTTTCCTTAAATATAAAATTGTCATTCTCTTTGTCTAAGAAGGCAAATACCAGTCTCATTATGCTGCAGTTTTCCCCTTTATAAAAGGAGACCAAGGCCAGCTGTAACACAGGAGCTCCAGGCTAGGAACCTGCACCTGATTTTATCCCAATAAAATCACCAGCGGAGTGAGGCATGCCATTTATTACAATACAGTGAGGCTTCAGCACTTGGTGGGTTGGAGATGCAGGAAGAGGCGTCTGGCCAAGAGCAGGCATTGTTCTGTATGTGAGCAGAAGGGAGGGGGATTGCCTCATCCATGGGGAATAAGGGTCTTCCCCCGCAGATGAGAACTGGCTGTGCTGTCCACCTAGTGTTGGGGAGGACTGACCTGCAGTGTCCTCCAGGAGCGAGGAGATAATGTCCATGGGAATAACCAAAGGGGCAGATAGTGCCCATGGAAGCAATACAGTGTCCTTGGGGACAAGCACAGGCTGGGGAACACTTTGTTCATTGTCCTTCTTGGAGCTCCTGACCCAAAACTCTTTGCCTCGCCTGTCTGTGGAGGGGCTATGTTTGAATTAACGCCACACCCAGCCACTACTCAACTCAAGACAATTGTTTCTGTGAGAAAATGTAAGGACCAGACTTTCCAGAGTTTCTATATTTCTAGAGAAGTGAGAATACATATTTTTATTGGTAGCTGCTCAGTTATAATTGTTGACAGATTTTAATTTTCTACTCTGCCATAGGCCATGTTTAATCTCGAGTCCAGGGCCAAGTGTAAAAGACTCAATTATCCTTTAAAATGGCTTTAAAAAATAAAATTTCTACATTTAATCATATATTTTCCATTTCAGGTATGCTTCATTCCTTTATTTATATCCAGATTTTCATCTATGAAGTAACACTTTCTTTCTGTCTAAAAGACTTCCTTTAACAGTTCCTGTATTACAGTTTTGATGGTGATAAGTTCCTTTAGATTTTGTATGGATGTAAAAAGTATTTTAAAACATTCTTATTTAGAAAAATTTCATATAGGAAAGTAGAATAAATACTTCAATGAACACTCATATACTGTCATCTAGAGTTAACACTTGTAGTAATTTTGCTATATTTTCTTAATCTGCATTTAAAATATTTTAAAATAAATTAGAATAAATTAGAGATATTGATATTTTACGTTTACATAAGTTTTTACACATATTATTGACAAAATAACATTTTTCTACATAACTACAGTACAATTATCACATCCTACAAAGTTAACAATAATTCTCTAATATTCTTTAACATCTAGTCTGCATCTAAATTTCCCTGATTGTACCAAAAATGTCTTTTTATAGCTTCTTTATTTAAACCAGATTCCAATTAAGGGCTGTTTGGTAGTTACAGCTTTTAAGCCTCTTCTAATCTAGAGCAGTCCTACTGTCTCTCCACCTTTTTTGCCCCTATGTGTGATATTGTGATTTATATTAGGAAATATGTATTTGGTCTTTGCCCTCATTTCTGACACAGACTTCCTAAAACCTGTGGAATTTCCGAAGTGATGAGAACATAAAGGTGTTAAGGTATCTTTGTTATGTCAATAAGGTGGCTTTTGGAAAGCAAAGAATGAGTGCTGGCTGTCAGGGGAACCAGCCAGGTGATTAGAGTTGGAACTTTCTATCCTTTTTTCAGGGGAAGGGTGAGAGGTTGGATCAGCTGCCAGTGGCCAATGATTTAATCAACTATGCTTATGTAATGAAGCTTCCCTAAAAGCCCCAAACGACAGGGTTCAGACAGCTCAGGGACTGTGAATGTGTGGAGGTGCTGGGAGAATGGGATGTCTAGAAAGGGCGTGGAAGCTCTGCACTTTCCCCTCATACTTTACCCTATGCATGTCTTCCCTCTGGCTGTTCCTGAGTTGTATCTTTTTATAACAAACTGGTAATCTAGTAATTATAATGTTGTTTTTTTTTTAATTCTGAGAGCCATTCTAACAAATTAATCAAACTGGAGGTAGAGGTCTTGAGAACCTCTGACTTAGAGTCACTTGGTCGAAAGTACAGGTAACAATGAGGTGGTCTTATGTTTTCTTGTGGGACTGAATTCTTAAATAACTTGTGGAACTCGATTCAATTTCTGGGTAGATAGTGTCAGAATTGAGTTGAATTGTAGGACACTCAGTGTCTAGAGAGTTGTTTGCTGGGTATGTGGTGGGAGCCTCCAGCTTCTCACAGCAGAATTTCATGGGCAGAACACAAAAGACCATGACTTTGACTTCAAATACCAAGTCAACTGTCCTGTGGAATGCCTCATTTTCTGAGTTCTTTTTTTTCCCCCATGGGTTCTTCATTATGTTGGTTAAAAATTTTTAAGTTGTTTTCCTGTGTTTCATAACAACTGCATTTTAGATCTAAAGCTTGATCTGGTTCTGGGTAAACATATTTTTACAGACATAATTCAAAGGTAATGCTGTACACATCAGTAGGCACATAGTATCTGGCACATACGCCCCACTATTAGTAATGACAACATTGAACAGTGGGTTTGGGTGGTGACAGACTAATTACTCCATAGTAATGTTTTCTCTCTAGTGATTAACACATAATCAGTGGGGTGATACTTTGGCATCATGGGAATATTCAGTTTCCCCTCAGCTTTTCACCTAATGGTTTATAAATCCATTGATGATTTTGGCTTGAATTACTTATTTCATTATGGTGAGGAAGATGGTGATTTTTACTTCTGTCACACTTTCTTCAGTTATTGGCTGGCATTCTTCTGAAAGAACTTTGCCTCATCAACCATGTTGGTTAGATTTTTGTTTTATGCTCATTTTATCAATATGGGTCTAGATTGCTCAGTATCATTGCCCTCAGGAGTCCCAGGTGGGGTTAAGCTGGCAGGTGATTGGTAGACCAAACTGAGTTTTTCTCTTTTGTAGACCAATTATAACTAGGTTACTTCCAGTACACAAGGGTATAATGAGAACTTAGTGGACAGCAACCTTGAACTGCCCACTTCCCATTTGAAGCCTTCTGTCAGGGAAATAGATGCCAACTCTGAAGTGGCCCACCTTGCTTAAAGGTCACCAACTGGGGTTTAATTTTTTCCCATACACATGGAAGAACAGCCATTTCCTTTCACTTGCCTATTATGTCTCACTTTGTTTCAGGCACTATATAAAGTGCTCTGTACACTAACTCAAGGAATAGTCACAATAATACTTTGAGGCATATATTATTTCCATTTTAGAGGTAAGGTAACTGGGGCTCTGATTGTTTAATTAACTAACCTAGGATCATATAATTCAAACTCAAGTCTGTCAGACACCAAGTCTATGCTCTTAATTAATCGACTCTATAAGATTTGGGGGAAGGGAAAGGCCAAAACAGAAGAGCTGAGTCCACGTCGTTTCTTTTAAAGGAAGTTTACTGGCTCTGTAAAGAAGGTTCATTGGAGAGGTAATTTCTTACTTGGGAAAGAACATGGACCAACCAAGGGAGACAGTGATGGATCTTGGTTATCTTTGTTAGGACCCTTAGTTGTGAGAGGAAACCAGTTTGAAGTCCATTAAGAAAAAAAAGGACAGCAGAGTCCATGAAACAGTTTAAATGACACAACCACAGGAACAACTGGATTCAGAGAATTCAGTGCAAATGAGACCCTCTGCTATTCATCAATACAGCATTGGAGGTCTCCGCTCATCCTCTCTTACTACACACAGACTTTCTCCTCCTGACAGAAACCAGGGCTGTGCAGAGTGTACTGGACTGTTATATCTTAAGGCATTGACTTATTTGCTCCTCAGTTCCAATTTTAAAGTGTTCAGGAAGGGCTCTGATTGATCCAGCTTGGCTCAAGTTTGCAATCACGTGGGGTCATATAAGATTGTAGTGATTTCCATGGGAACTACACGTTTACATGAAGGTAGGAGTGGTTCTCAGAATAAAGGGGTGGGTGTTGCTGATCCTAGAAGTCAGGGTAGATGAAAAATAAATACTAGTAGGTGTCTACCATCCTGAAGTTGATGGGAAAAAGCCAGCCTTCTTGGACAAAGGAATTATGAATAGAGACTCTTCTCATTAGCTTTTGAATCAAGTGATTGGGGAATGAGAAGGAGTGAGTAAAGTATTGTGCTAAGAAACCAGGGGCCAAGTCATAACTTCTTCCATGGGACCTGGAAGGTTATCTCATTTAATTCTCCCAATAGGCTGAATTTAGCAAGCATGGTTATCTTTATCTTCATTTAGCAGATGAAGAAGTTGAGACTGTTTTTAAGTGAATTGCCCAAATTGACACAAATATCAAGTGGGGGAGGTGGGATTTGAACCCAGCTCTGTGTATGTCAAAGGCTATGTGCTTAATTGCATCATTTTTTAGTGGGTACTTAATATTGTTTTAATAATTGATTTTTTAAAATTACAGTTGGCATACAATATTATATTAGTTTCACGTAGACAGCATGGTGATTATACACTTATGTAACTTATGAAGTGATCACCCTGATGAATCTACTTGAACTGACATCATATATAGCTATTATAACATTATTGACTATATTCCTTGTGCAATACTTTACATCCCTGTGACTATTTTGTAACTACCAATTTGCACTTCTAAATCTCTTCCCTTTTTCATCCACCCCCAACTATCCTCCTATCTGGCAACCATTGAAATGTTCTCTGTATCTATGAGTTTCTTTCTGTTTTATTTGTTTGTTTTGTTCTTTAGATTCCACATGTAAGAGAAATCATATGGCATTTGTCTTTCTCTATCAGAATTCACTCAGCATAATATCCTCTAGGTCCATCCATGATGTTGCAGATGGCAAGATATCACTCCTTTATATGGCCAAGTAATATTCCATCATGCATATATGTACCACCTCTATTTTATCTATTCATCCATTGATGGACACCTTGGTTGCCTCCATATCTTGGTTATTTTAAATAATGATACAATGAACATATGGACACACAATCCCTTCGAAGCAGTGCTTTGTTTGTTTGTTTTTTTTGTTTGTTTATTTATTTATTTTTTTTAATACCTAGAAGTGGGATTACTGGGTCCCTCTCTATCTCTTCCTATAACCTTTGTTTTAAGGTTTGTTTTGTCTGGTATAAGTATTGCTACCTTAGCTTTTTGTTTGTTTCTATTTTCATGAAATATCTTTTTCCATCCCTATACTTTCAGTCTGTGAGTGTATTTTGATCTTAAGTGAATCTCTTATAGGTAGTGTATGCAAGGGTATTGTTTTCTGTTTTCTTATCAATTCAGTCACCCTATCTTTTGATTGGAGCATTTAATCCATTTACATTGAAAGTAGCTGTTGATAGATCTGTAGTTGTTGCCAATTTATTGTTTATTTTTTTAATTTCTCCTCCTTCAAGAAATTTCTTTAACATTTTTTATACTACTATTTTAGTGGTGATTAACTCCTCTAGACTTTTCTCTTCTGGGAAGCTCTTCATCTGTCCTTCGATTGTCAATGACAGCTTTGCTGAGTAGAGTAATCTCGGTTGTGAGTTCTTGCTTTTCATCACTTTGGATACTTCATGCCAATCCCTCTGGCCTGCAAAGTTTCTGTTGAGAAATCAGCTGCTAGTCTTATGGGAGCTCCCTTGTAGGTTAACTATCTGCTTTTCTCTTCCTGTGTTTAGGATTCTCTGTTTTTTAATGTTTGGCATATTAATTTTGATGTCTTGGTGTGGGCCTCTTTGGGTTCATCTAGTTTGGGACTCTGCACTTCTTGGACTTGAATGTCTATTTCCAGGTTAGGGAAGTTTTCCATCATTATTTCTTCCAATAGGTTTTCAATCTTTACTCTCTCTCTTCTGATGCAAATGTTTGTATGCTTGATGTATTCTCAAAAGCCCTTTAAACTGTCCTCATTTTTTTTGGATACATTTTTATTGTTGCTGCTCTGATTGAGTTTTTTTCTGCTAACTTATCTCCTAATTCGCTGATTCAATTCTCTGCTTCATGTAATTTACTGTTCATTTCCACTAATATGTTCTTCATTTATGACTGTTTCTTTTTTATGTTTTATATCTCCATTTTAATGTTTTCTATCTCTTTGTTACAAAGTTCTCACTGAGTTCTTCTACTCTCCCCCTAACTTCATTGAGCATCCTTAAAACCAGTGTTTCAAACTCTCCAACTGGTAGAGTGCTTGTCTCCATTTTGTTTATTTTTTTTTTCTGGAGCTTTGTCCTGTTCATTCATTAAGGACATATTTTTTTTTTGTCTCCCAATTTAGGTGTCTCCCTATGTTTATTTCCATGTATTAGGGAGGGCTGCTATGTCTCCTAGTCTTAGTAGAGTGAGCTTATGCAGTAGATTTCCTGTGGAGCCCAGTGGCACAGTCTTCCCTGATCAACTGAGCCAGGTACTCCAGATGTGTTCCTTGTATGGGTTGTGTGTGCCCTCCTGTTGTAGTTGATCTTTGGTGGCTATTTGCATATCAGTGGTGGAATTGATCCTCATGCTGATTGCTTGTGAGGACTGGCCAGTGAGGGACTGAACCTATGGAGTGAATTCACTTTAACAGGGCTCTGGTGTCTTCCAAGTCTTCCCTTTGGGTGTGCTGTCCTTGCATGTAGCCCTGGGTTGTGGTCTGATTCCATCCAAAGCCAACCACTGCACTGGTGTGCCAGACCTAGGGTACCCAGGGAGATGCTCTGCCTCAGGCCAAATTCAGCTTAAGCCTGTGCCCTGCCCAGGGCCTGGCCAAAGTTACCAAACAAGAGTTACCTATCACTGGTACCCTGGGATGGGGATCCCACTTTGGGGCTGGGACCCCTCACTCCTCCAGGCAGTCCCTGCAGTTGAGATATCCCTGCTGATTATCAACTACCACTTGTGGATGTGGGATCAGCCCATTCCACGCCTTCACCCTTCTTACCAGTACCAAGATGGGTCCCCAGTTTTAGGACTTCTGTTCAGCTAGACTTGAGGTGACCCACTATAGTGGCTATTTTGTAGTTTAGTTGTAATTTTGATGTGGTTGTGAGAGGATGCAAGCACAGCATTTCCCTACTCTGCCAACTTGATGAAAAGCCCTGCTTAATTGCATTTTTAAAGTATGATTTAAATGAATGATGAATTTCTGGTCTGAGGCAATTATCGTTGCCCTAAATGAGACTTTACTTTCTATTTGTGTGCTTTTAGTAAGGAGTGTGAAGACTGAGATGCAAACCTCTATTTTTTTGTAAGCATATTGTGGTGACCATGAAAGGCACTTCTCAGACCTCTGACTTCAAATAGCCTTATTGAATAATGATCTCAGTTGCTGAATTCTGATATTCTCCACTGTATTTTCATGAGTTCAGTTTTCTCATGGGCTGTTCCCAGTCAATGACTGCATATCTCAAGGATACTAAAGTGCACCCACTCCTGGGAGATGCAGAACTCCTCTGAAGGGTGTCTTTGGCACAAGAACTCCCTGTTGGTCTTGCTGAGATTTTCTTTACCTGCATTGCAATGTAAGATTTTTCATACCCAAGCTACATTCCTTCTCTCTTTCTTCCACCATTAGACTTGTATTACTATCTGATAGCTCTTGATCCTCTTCTGTCTCTCTTCACATCTATGTATTTTCCTTACAGGTGTTTTCTCCAGTAAATCCATCCTGGTATTTTATCCTTCTTGGAGGACCCAGACTAACAAGTACCTGTTTCCTGGTGCATTGGCATTTGCCCAGGTAAATAGTTTTAGGAAATAAGATGAAAAGTTCAACCAAATAAATAGGTAACACAAAGAGCAAGATAGACTGCCAGAATGGAAGTGTCAAAGGACAACAAATGGTAAGTTTACTGTATGCTTCAAATAGCAATTTTTTTCAGGTGATGGTGATGGTACAATTATAATTTGGTTATGGGTACTAAATTAATATGTATATTAGCAACTCTCAATAAATAGTTTTATTAAAACAGTTTTTTTTTTGAAAATTGGAAGAAATAAAATGCCTCTTGTTGACTCAAATTGGGAGGAATATGATAGCCTCTTGTTTGGAATCCATTCTAGAAATAGTAAAGATTAGTGAAGGTTATAGCTTTCTAAGTAAGGATGTAGGGAATCATTTTTCATGGTTGAAAGAGTTCCACAATGAAAGAGATCATTTTCTCTATTCTGCCTTAAAGAAAATAACTGTGTTTTAGACTCTAAGGCTGGGTTCTATACATTGTTATAACTTTTTAGGTGAAGTTTGGAAGTTAGAAGAGGGGGAGGGCAAGGAAGATGAGGCATTTGGATAGTACTCAAACACCAAATACTCTACCTACATGAATGGGTAACATTTAGATTTTCAAAGCTTATTATAAGATGAGCTTAAATTTTGTAGTAGCCATATAAAACATACACTTGCTCCCATATATTTAAATCTTCAAAATTCATAAAAATGAAAGCATAAAATATTAATTGAATGTCCTACTGTGTACTTAGCAATTTTTGAGAAGCATGGATATTACAGAGAAAAAGACACAGAAAGATGTTTGTGTGACATTCTATACCTGTTTGTAGTTCTGCCTTGCTATTTCTATACTTAAGAAAAATAGAAGTCCACAGTAGAAATGTTCTATCAACTGTTAACACCTTCCTCATTTAAGAGATTATTTCTAAATCTGATAAATGAGTTCAGAATAAACAATTCATTCTAATCATCAGGTGGAAGAATAGTCCTACTCTCAGGAGAAAGAGCAGATAAACACATAGATGAGCTCACAAATCTTTTAAAAATACTGTGTCAGGAGTGACCAAATATTAATGTACAAAGTTTTCCATGTGTTAAATGATGAGCTGAATTACAGTGAGCAATGCGATATTCAGTGATAATCTAATTATATTTTATTTTGTAACATTTAATAAGTACTAGATTATAAGCATAGCATGTTGGAGCCACAGCTAGGCCAAAAAAAAAAAACTTTGTTGAATCCTCTGAGGACAAATATCATAGCTAGTGTAAGGCTTTGCAACTACCACAATTGCTTATCCAGTTTCCTTCTCTACATGGTTCTTGATTTCCTTCCTTTTACTGTCTCCATTCACCAGGAGATTATAATCTGGAACCCAGGTCAAAAGCCTTCCCTGACATTAACCCTTCTGGTGACCTAAGGACTGCACCTTGAAAACCTCAAACTACAGGGAGCATAATTGGCCAAGGGTCTCAACTGCTCTGCTGTGAAATTCATCTCCAGGTATGCTTCAAGGCCATGTTTCTCATGGGATGCTCCCAGTCAATGCTTGAAGACTGAAGGATTGCTAAAACAGGTTTGTTTCTGGGAGACATGGCTCTTTTTCGATTGTGACTTTGGTTCAAGGAGTTGCCAACAACAGCTTTGTCAAACTTACTTTAGGCTGAAGATCAATCTAGTGTGCTACCACCCAACCTCTTCTCCCTCTCTCATTCTTGTCAGACTGACATCATGGTTTGATTACTCTCCCAGTGTTTTTCTGGCTCCCTCTCTATTTTCTCTCACACGGGCATTTCCTCTAATAAAATCCTTGCTTATTTAATCCTGTTTTGGCCTTGGCTTTTCAGAAGATCTAAAGTAACAACCCTCTCTTCTCTATGATAACTCTACAATTGCCCTGATTTCAGTGTTCAGTGGCCGTGAATTTTTTTCACATCTGCCTTCCATACTCTACTGTGAGATGTGGGAAGGTAGTGTTTGTTGTGTCATTTTTATGATTTTACTCTTGGTGCTTAGCATGTACTATGTGCATGGTCAATGTTTGTTGAGTGACTGATGAATATATGAAGACAGTGGAGTTGTTAGTAGACACAGAATCAGAAAGATGTGATTTCAAATCCTGATTTTGCTACTTTAAAAGCCCTATGACCTTGAGCAAATTAGTTATTTTAGCTCACTCTGTCTCTCTTTCCTAATCTGCTTTCTGTCCCTTGGATTTGCCATTCTGGACATACACATCAGTGAAATCACATGATATGTGCCTTATGTATTTCACCTCTTTTACTTAGCGTGATGTTTTCAAGGTTCACACATGTGGTAACATGCATCAGTATTTCATTATTTTATGGCTGAATAGAGATCCATTTTATGCATAGATCAAATTTAGTTTATTTGTAAGTTGATGGATATTTGAGTTCTACTTTTGGCTATTATGAATACAGCTGCTATGATAATTTGTGCACAAATTTTTCTGTGAACATATATTTTCCATATTCTTGAACATATATGTAGGGGTAGAATCACTAGGTTATATTATATGATAACTCTATGATTAACTTTTTGAGGAACTGTTAAAATTTGCTCCAAAACAGCTATAATGTGGTACATTCCACTAGCAATGTATGAGGACTCCAAGGATGTGTATGCATCCTCTCCAGCACTTGATATTTTTTGTTTTCTTTTTCTATAATTATAGCCATTGTGGTGAACATGAAATGGTATCTCACTGTGGTCTTGATTGGCATTTTCTCATAATGATGTTGAGCATTTTTCCTTATATATATTGGCTATTGGGATATATTCTTTGGAGAAATGTCTATTCAAATCCTTTGTCTATTATTAATTGGGTTTTCAGTCTATTATTGTTGCGTTCTAAGTGTTGCTTATATAGTCAATATACAATTAAAAAACAGATATCTGATATGCAAATATTTTAAATTAAGTTTATTGGAGTAACATTGGTGGATGCAATTATATAATTTTCAGGTGTACATTATAATTTGACATCTGTATATTCTATTGGGTGTTTACTACCCAAAGTCCAGTTTCCTTCAGCTACCATATATGTGATATTCTTTGCCCAATTCACCCTCTCCCTACCCTCTATATTTGACCCCCTCTATCTCATTTACTTACACCCTCCTCCCACCCACTACCCTGTGGTAACCACTAGTCTATAGTCCATGTCCATGAGTCTCTGTTTGTTTGTCCTGTTCATTTGTTGCTTTTAGGTTTACATCCCACATATAAGTCGTATCATGTGCTTTTCAACTTTTCCTGTCTGGCTTATTTGGCTTAGCATATTTATCTTGAGGTTCATCTATGTTGTCACAAATGGCAGTATTTCATCTCTTGTTATGGCTGAGTAATAATATCCCATTGTACATATGGACCACTGCTTCTTTAGCCAGTCATATAATGTAGGACACTTTGGTTGTATCCATGTCCTAGCCACTGTGAATAGTGCTGCTATGAACATCGGTGTGCAAATATCTTGTCAGATATGGGTTTTCAAGTCTTTGGGATAAATATGTAGTAGAGGGATTGCTGGATCATATGGTAGATCATTTCTTAGATTTTGAGGAACCTCCATCCTGTTTTCCATGGTGGCTGTACCAATTTGCAGTCCCACCAGCAGTGAATGAAGGTTCCTTTTTCTTTCATTTCCAACATTTGTTATTACTTGTCCTGTTCATTATAGCTATTCTAACAGGTGTGAGATGGTATCTCATTGTAGTTTGGTTTGCATTTCCCTAATAGCTAGTGATGTTGAGCATCTTTTCATATATTTGTTGGACATTTGCATGTCCTCTAGGGAGAAGTGTCTGTTCAGGTCCTCTGCCCATTTTTTGATTGGATCAATTGTTTTGTTGTTGTTGTTGTTGTTGTTGTTGTTGTTATTGAGTTGTGTGAGTTCTTTGTATATTTTGGATATTAGGTCCTTATTGGAAGCATTGCTTGCAAATATATTTTCCCATTCAGTTACCTTTGCTGAACAGAAGCTTGTTACTTTGATGTAGTCCCATTCATTTATTTTAGCTCTTACTACCCTTGCCTTTGAGGTCACATTCATAAAATCCTCTTTAGGTATCAGATCCTTGGGTTTTGTTCCTATGTTTTCTTCTATGCATTTTATTGATTCTGGTCTTAAATTCAGGTCCTTAATCTATTTTGAGTTAGTTTTGGTGAATGGTGATAGGCAACAGTCTAGTTTCATTCTTTAAGAGGCGGCCTTCCAATTTTCCCAGCACCACTTATTGAAGAGGCTTTCCTTTCTCCACTGTATGTTTTTGTCTTTTTTGTCGAAAATTATTTCCCATATAAATATAGGCTTGCTTCTGGACTCTCGATTCTGTTCCACTGGTCCATGTGTCTATTTTTTTCTGGCAATACTGTGCCATTTTCACTACTTTCTCCTTGTAATGTCATTTGAGATTGGGCAGAGTGATGCCTCCAGCCTTGATCTTTTCTCTCAGGATGGCTTTTGCAGTTTGGGTCCTTTGTGCTTCCATACAAATCTGATGATATTTTGTTCTATTTCTTTTTCAAATGACGATGGAATTTTGATGGAGATTGCATGAAATCTGTATAATGTTTTAGCTAATAAGGTCATTTGAACTATGTTGATTCTTCCAACCCAAGAACATGAAATATCTTTTCGTTTCTTTGTATGTTCTTTGATTTCTTTTAATAGGGTCTTATAGTTTTCATTATATAGTTCCTTCACATGTTTTGTTAGATTTATTTGTAGGTATGTAATTATTTTTGTTGCAATTGCAAAAGGAATTATTTTTTCCACTTCTTTTTTCTGATGCTTCATTATTAGAGTATAGGAAGGCTATGGATTTTTGAACATTAAATTTGTATCCAGAAATTTTACTCTATTTGCTTATTGTTCCTAGTAGAGTTCTTGTGTAGTCTTTAGGGTTTTCTATATAGAGAATCATGTCATTTGCAAATAATGACAGTTCGATTTCTTTGTTTCCTATTTGAATGTGTTTTATATCTTTTTCTTGACTGATCGTGAAGAGAAATTTTCTGCCCATTGGCTTATCTTGTAACCAGCTCCTTGTTCTGCTTCTGTGGACATGTTTACTGCATAGGCCGAAAAGCAGAGTGATCTCGAGATCAACTGAAAACTCACCCTCCCCTTTGATTGTTCTGTCTTGATAATAGATGTATTACTCAAATTCTTGTTCAAAAATCTCATGCTCTGTAACTGCCCATAGCCCACAGCAACTCCTGTGGTAACCATCTCAGGACAAATCAACCTATCAGCTCACGCCAACTGTAACAGTTCAGATACAAAAGCAAAATTTCCCTTGAGCTTGGAGCCTAGATCTTCAGATTGCTAGCTCTTCTGGGACTCCCAGCATAATAAACCTGAGTTCGTCAACTCTCTGAGTAGTGTTTGATTTCTTTCTGGTCTCATTTTGCAACATTTCTGCAATGTTTCTAGAGGCCCCAGCGTGATTCCAGTCATGCTGGCCCTTTGAGCCGCTGGACTGGTGGCCTGGCCACGCTGGGGTGGAGGGGCTCCGAGACGAACAAGGAGGTGCACCACCTGATAGTGTTCTGGATTCTCTTTTGGACTGGTGCCCTGACTCCCCAGATGGCTGAACCTTTGACCGGACTCAGGAAAGACAGAACAACTCACCAGGAACGGCCACAGGAGAAGGCAAGGCCCCCAGCCTCAGCCCCCTAGTCAGGTCCCGTCTCCGACGGAAGAGGGGCTTGATCTCCTTCTAGTGTTCAGTTAAGAGACACAGGCCACGGTCTTCTGAGCAGGGGGAAGACGTCAGGGTCTTCCGAAGGTGGAGGAAGACAAAGGTCAGGGCCTTCCAAAAAGGGGGAGGCAATGCTTTAACCTGGTGTTTGAATGAGAGAGTGAATGAGCAGCCTGGGCAGCTTGACTCGGTCAGGTACGAATTTGTGGCTCCACATCTGGGCACCCTTAAGGTCCACTGTAGGCTATGGATTTTGAATGGGCTCATCTGTGGCTCTGTGGTATAAGGCATACAGTCCAGGGTGGCATTGGACTAGTATCCAATTGTAAGTCCCAAAGTTGAGTCCACTATGGCCAAGTGCCACCTAAGCTTCTTCAGGATGAAGCCAGATGAGCACCTGAGTGGTCTCCTCTCTTGTTTGTCTTTGAGTCACCGACACAGGGTAGGGCACACAGGGAGGTGGGACAATTAATCACTGATTTGGCTTAAGAATTGTCTATATCCCAATGGCCTTTTGGACATAGGGGACCACTATTGAATTATATTCTGCCTTCATTAGGAAGCTCCCTAAGGCAAATATGGGGGGAGGTTCCTCTAAGCCAACTGTCTTAAATTATATGTTGAAAACATATTTTAAAAATGTCTTCTCAGGGGATTACGGAGTCAAGTTGAATCCAGGAAAACACTGCATACTCGTTGTGAGCTCGAGTGGCCCGACTGCCTCGAGAAAGAGCAGGAAGAGCCATCAAAAGACTTCCAATTTATTTTATCCACCTGCTATACAATCAGAGAAAAGAACCGCATTCTAACAGCCACATCCTGGCAGTGGCCCGTCAGAAGGCAGATGAGACCTTTGCTAGGAACCCCCAGGGCCTTTCCCCTGGAACAGAGGTAGTACCTTTAGCTGATCCTGGTCAGAATTATAATACCCAAAGAGAGAATGGCTAGATGCGCCATGTTTCTAGAGGCCCTCATGGGAGGAATGAAAGAAAAAGAACTACAAAAGCCGTGAACTATGAGAAGCTTAGAGCCATTACTCAAGAAAAAGATGAGAACTCAGCTAGCTGTTCAGCTGGCTGGAAGAATCCTTTAGGAGGTATACTAATGTAGACCCCACTTTCCCTGTGGGGTTAGCTTTGTTAGGCCAACATTTTATTAGCCAGTTAGCCCCTGATATCAGACACAAGCTGCAAAAACTTCAAATGGGGCCACAGACTAACCAAAATCAATTACTATATATGGCCTTCGTGGTCTATAGCACTTGAGATCTTGAAGAGGGAAAAAGAGAACAGAATAAAGAAAAATGACAAGCCAGGATTATGGCTGTCACAACTGGCCAGGCCCTTGGTACTTGACAAGCATCCCTTAAGAGACTAGGGAATGAGGAGACATTGAGTTCTTGCTTCAAAGCCAAGGAAGTAGGACATCGGGCAAAGGAGTGTACCGAAAAGCCTTCAAGCCCCTGCCGCACATGCAAAGAAACCCGTACTAATCCCTGGCATTGGAGAGTTGACTGTCCATGTCCCCATGGAGGAGGGCAGCCAGCCAGCACCCTAGTAGCCCAGGACCAGGAACTGTGTGACTGGAGGGGCCCAGGGCCGTCCTCGCCACCCCGTCCAGGAATGTGGTCATCACTACCGAGGAACCCTGGGTAACTCTGGACGTAATGGGTAAACAAACTCAATTTCCTTTAGACACCTATTCTGCTCTCCCTTCATTTTGGGGAAACCCTCCTCAGGAACTCTGATTATCACAGAAGTAGAAGGAGAGGGCAAGGTCAACCATTTTACCACACCACAGACCTGCCAATTTGAAGATATTGGGATATTTTAACTAAATTAGGAGCAATATTACAACTTGGACGTAGATCACCCCCCCCCCCGATTTTTGATGCTTCAAGAATCATCCAATATACCAGTAAGCAACAAGTTAATCCAGTGGCTTGGTACAATGGCGAGCCTGGGAAAGCCAGGACTGCTGAGCCAGTAAAAGTTCAGCTTCTGCGCTTCTTCACCCAGTCCCAGACTTACCATCTGGTCCACAGATAGGAGCACCTTTCCAGAGATCTCCGTAACCAGGAATTTTCTTCTGCTTCACCCTTGGACTCTGAGGGGGGAATGAGTTCTTTCAGGACCCAATCTATTTCATCGCTCCCTGAAATATGCACACCCAGTGAGGATAAAAATACCGGTGACGGGGAAATATGAGTATGTGCACGACCTCTGATCTATAGTTCTCTGTGTTATATGTAATATGGTAGTTCGGTTAAGTGTTCTAATTATGATGGAAAGAAAAATATATTTTCGGTAACAGAAAATATAAAGTATGGAGATTTTTCTGAAGGGAATTGAAGGAAAGGTGTTTGTCTTAAAGCTGGTTATTTCTGAGTGCGTGAGAAGAGGCCAATGAAGGAATGAGGAAAGTGGTAGAAGGTTTGAGAAGAGAAATCCTGAGAGGACATTTTATGTGATAAAGCTAGAATTAGGACAGGTCAGAGAAGCTATCTTTGAAAACAGGGCTGCTATAAGACTACCTATTACTCAGACACAGCCATAGAGAAATAATTTAAAGGAGTATGTTGTTTTAACCTCTCTGACAGCTCACAATTACTTGAAGAAAAAGTGAAAGCAATTCATAAAGTTGCGTCCAATATTGAACAAAGGACAGGAATTTTTGGTCTTGATCTCTCCTCCTCACTTCTTGGTTGCTCCGTCTCCCGGGGCTAAGGGAAGTATTTCTTATTTTCATTTTGTTTATCTTTGTAGGAGTTATCTCTTGTTGCTGCATCCAATGCACTCCCATCTCTAGGTCTGTTGCCAGTCGGATACCTAGATCAAAACTGAAACCGGAGGGAAGAATTTTCTTGTAGAGGCAAAGTGATCCATTTCATCTTAAGCTGGTCTTATATGAGACTGATCAAAAGAGGGGGGAAATAACATGGGACATCACCTGTAAAATTCTTAATCTTTTAGCAAGAAATGATGTGGGACATCTCTTGCAGAGTTCTTAATTTTTTTTTTTTTTTTTTAGTAAATTTAGAAGTTTTCTTTTCTTCTGTCTTAGGGAAAAAGGTCCTTTCTCCCAAATCCAGATAATGACCCTGAAACTGGTAACCCAGATCCTCCAGTTTTGATAAGGATCATTGAATCATCATCATGCAGGAAAGGCCCTAGGCCAGGCAGGAGGGGACTTTAGGGCAAAATTTTTTATTCTATAAGCTTATCTTCTTTTTCTTGTCTAGGGACTGAGGCTACACTTCAGCAGGAAACCCGAAACCCTGCCTTCATTAAGGCAGAAAGGGAAAGAGCTTCATGAAACCTTAATAGGCAGGGACTATGACCATTCTCAGCAAGAAGCAGATACGGAAAAAGAGACCTCCTGTCCCTCAGCATCCATACTACTAATAAGGGTGGGGCAGGGGGGTCATGGCTCTTAGAAAAGAGGTAGGCAGGGAAATTAGTTAAAGGGTTTCTGGGTCTGCTGCAAAGACACTGTGGTCTTCCTATCCTAGAAGAGGTCCGCCTTAATCTGCCAACAATTAGATGATTCATGGGGGTCCTGGTCTAGAATATGGAGTTGGGGATCCTGGCTTCTCCCACTTGCAGGCCCTCTCCCCATGCTCTTCATAGCTCTCTTTTTTGGTCCCTGTATCCCGAATTGTCTTGTCAAGTTTGTCTCCTCATACCTAGAATCAGTGAAGATGGTTGTGACATCCAGACCACGCTTATACCAGCCCCTGGGCCAGGAAGACCAGAAGGTTGATGCCCTATAAGAATTTAAATGGCGTCAAAAGGGGGGATTGGAGAGGAATTTCTACTCAAATGGCTATCCTTGCAATCAGCTCTTTGTTCTGCTTCTGTGGACTTGCTTGCTGCATAGGCCTAAGGGCAGAGTGATCTCCAGATCAACTGAAAACTCACCCTCCCCTTTAATTGTCCTGTCTTGATAACAGACATATTACCTAAATTCCTGTTCGGAAATCTCATGCTCTGTAACTGCCCATCGCCCATAGCAACTCCTGTGGTCTGTAACCGTCTCAGGACAAATAGACCTATCAATCCATGCCAACTGTAACAATGCAGATGTAAAAGCAAAATTGCCCCTGAGCTCAGAGCCCAGATTGTCAGATCTCTAGCTCTTCTGGGACCCCCGGTGTAATAAAGCTGAGTTCTCCAATTCTCTGAGTGGTGCTTAGTTTCTCGTGGGTCTGTATTCACAACATTGCTGCAACAATTGCACTCCTTAGGACCTCCAATGTTACCCTGAATAACAGTGGTGATAGTGGACAGCTTTGCCTTATTCCTGATCTTAGATGGAAGGCTTTTAGTTTTCATCATTCATTGTAACGTGGGCTGAGGGCTTATCATGTATGGCCTTTCTTATATTAAGGTATTTTCCTTCTATACCAATTTTGTTAAGTGTTTTGGTCATAAATGGGTGCTGTATCCTGTCGAAGGCTTTTTCTGCATCTATTGATATGATCATATGATTCTTATTTTTTAATGTTTATGTGCTGTATCACATTAATTGATTTGCTTATGTTGAATCATCCCCGTGCCTCTGGGATGAAGCCCACTTGATTATGCTGTGTAATCTTTTTAATATGTTGCTTATGTTGGCTGTATCCGGTTCGCTAGTATCTTATTTAGGATTTTTCCATCTGTGTTCATGAGAGATTTTGGCCTGTAGTTTTCTTTTATTGTGTTATGTTTACCAGGTTTTGGCATCAGAGTAATATTGGCCTCATAAAATGAGTTGGGAAGTATTGCCTCCTCTTTCGTTTTTTGGAAGAGTTTGAGGAGAATAGGTATTAAATCCGTGCATGTTTGGTAGAATTCACTGGTGGAGCCATCTGGTCCAGGACTTTTACTTTTTGGTAGGTTTTTGATGATTGTTTCAATTTCCATACGTCTGATCAGTCTATTTAGATTTTCCAGTTCTTCTTGATTCAGCCTAGAAAGGTTGTATTTAAGTACTGGTGCATTTCTTCTAGGTTATTAAATTTGGTGTTATATACTTTTCCATATGTTCTTGTCTTATCCTTTGTATTTCTGTGATTTATGTCATCATTTCCCCTCTTTTATCCCTGATTTTGTTTATCTGTGTCCTTTCTCTTTTTACTTTAGTGAGTCTAGCCGAGGGTTTGTCAATTTTATTAATCTTCTCAAAGAACCAGCTGTGTTGTATTTATTTTTCTATTGATTTGTCGTTGTTGTTCTTTTCAATGTCATTTATTTCTGCTCTACTTTTGATTATATCTTCTTTTCTGCTGATTTAGGCCTCATTTGTTCTTCATTTTCTAGCTTTTTAAGATGAAATGTTAGGTTGTTTGGTTGTTTATTTGGGGTCATTCTTGCTCTTGGAGATAGCATAGCCTGTAATGATATGAACTTTCCTCTTATGGCTGCTTTTGCCGTGTCCCAAAAGTTTTGATATATTGTACTATCGTTATCATTCATTTCTATGTATCTCTTGATCTCTCTTGTTATTTCTTCTCTGACTCCGTTATTCTGCAGTAGCTTGTGTTTAATCTCCATGTATTTGTGGTTCTTTCTGATTTCTGACTGCAGTTGATCTCTAGTTTCAAAGTATTATGATCAGAGAATATGGTTGGCATGATTTCAACCTTCGTATAATTGCTGAGGCTATCTCGGTGTCCCAGTATTGGTCAATCCTTCAGAATGTTCCATGTGCACTAGAGAAGAATGGATAAGCAGCTGTTTTGGAATGGAAGGCTCTGTAAATGTCAGTTATTTCCAGCTGGTCTAATGTGTGTATTTAAGGGTGTTATTTCCTTATTGATGTTGTGTTTGAGTGATCTGTCCACATCCACCACTGGGGTGTTTAGGTGCCCTACTACGACAGTGTTTTGGTCCGTTTGTCCCTTTAGTTCTCTTAGTAATTGCTTTACATATTTTGGGGCTCCCTGATTGGGAACATAGATGTTAATAAGTGTTATGTCTTCTTGGTGCACGATTCCCTTTATCACTATGAAATGTCTCTAAGTATCTTTCTTTATATTTTTATTTTTGAAGTCTGTTTCATTTAATATTAGTACCACTACTCCCGCTTTTCTTGGAATGCCATTTGCTTGAAATATCATTTTCTACCCTTTCACTTTGAGTCCATATTTGTCTTTGGAACTGAGATGTGTCTCCTGGAGGCAGCATATATTTGGGTTTTGTTTTTTGATCTATTCTGCAACTCTGTGCCTTTTTATTGGTGACTTCAGTCCATTCACATTTAGGGTGATTATGGTAGGTCGATGTTTTCATTGCTTCCTTGTCCTTGTGTTTCTATTTTCTTTATTTTGGTTGGCTTTTGTGAGTTTTGCCTCTGGTCCTTCTTGTTTTATGTTATAGACTTCAGTTCTGAACCTTTGGTGTGTGGTTACCATTACGAATACGTAGAGGATAGTTATATATATGTATATATGTATGTGTATATATATATATGTGTATATATATACACATACAGACATACATACACACACACACACACACACACACACACACACACACACATATATACCATTTTCTTCTTTGTGTGCCTGATCTTCATTCACGTTTGCTAATTTGGATCTTTGAATACTCCCCTTTTCAGTCATTGTTATCTCAGTTTGTCCCTATGTAGGCTAAATGTTCATTACTATCTTGCTATACGAAATCCCTTCTTATTGTTTGAGATCATAATGTCCTGTTCTTAGTAAGGGTTGTACTCTGCTTCTGTTTGCCTGATAATCGCCTTACTCCTAATTATGTATTTTTATTTTGTCATTTTTTTCTAGGTGAGCTGACTTCTTTCAGTATTTCCCGTAGTGCAGGCCTTGTATTGGAGAATTCCCTCAGTTTTTGTATGTCTGGAGAGATCTTAATTTCTTTTCCATATCTAAAGAAGAGCTTAGCTGGATACATTATTCTAGACTGATAGTTCCTTTCACTTAACAGTTTGAATATTTGATTGCACTCCTTCTGGCTTTTAAGGTTTGTGCTAAAAAGTCTGACAATAATCTAATGTATTTTTTTTAATTTTATTTATTTATTTTTTAAGTAAGTTACCATCTTTTTCTCCCTGGCTGCCCTGAGAATTTTGTCTTTGTCGTTGATTTTTGATAATTTTAATACAATATGTCTTTGTGAAGGCCTTTTTAGGTTGAAATAATTGGGTGTTCTGTTGACTTCTTGAATTCCAAGCTCCAGCTTACTCCTTAGATTTGGGAAATTGTCATCAACCATTTCTCTGAAAATGCTTTCTAGTCCCTGCTTCTTTTCCTCACCTTTGATAATGCCCACTATTATGTTTCCTCTCCTAATGGTGCCAGTTCGTTCTTGAATTTCTCTTTCATTATTTTTCATTCTTCAGTCTCTCTTCTTCCTTCTGTTTTATTTTTAGCTTTCCGTCTTTGATACCACTGATCCTTTCCTCTGCTTGGTCGACTCTACTTTCCAAGCTTGTTATCTCATTTTTCAACTCTTGCAATATGTTCTTTATCTCCAGAAGGTCTGTTTGGTTCTTTTCGAGGGTTTCAATCTCCTTACTAAAGAACTCATTCTGCTCATCTAGTTGTATTTTTCAATTCCTGAAATTGAATTTTTTCAGGAGTACCATCTTGAATTCTCTGTCATGTAAGTTGCAAATTTCTATGCTTGTAAACTTATTTCCTGAAGATTTTTCTCTTTCTTTCTGAGATGCCTTGTCAGTTTGGTTGTTCATGGTGTTTAATGGACTATTTTTCCGCCCGAGCATTAATGGAAGTGTATTCTGCTTTTTTTTTTTTTCCTTTTTTTTTTTTTTTCAGAAGGAAGTTTCTTTTATAATGGTCCCTAGCCTCTTGCAAAGTAGGTGTTTTTCTTTTGGCTTCAGTAAGTGATGTCGAAGTCTCTCGGATTTCTGCTTTATATAAAGTCTTAGTAGTGCCATTTTAAAAGATAGATGTTTAATCATGCTCGCTACTGTCAGTCTAGTTCCTGTCAGTGTTAGCGAGAATTTTGGTAGCTTTGCTTAGATTCCCCTGGGGTTCTGTGTTCTGTCTCAGAGGGTTGGGGGATGGGAGTTGCAGTCATGGTATGGGAACTGTGGCTGAGCCTTTGTTTTGCAACTGGGGCTGGTAAATATCAACTCTTGTTTCTCTGTTGTCCTGTTTCCTTGTCTTTTGCCTTGAAGGCTGGGCCCTGTTGCCCAGCTGCGGCTGTGGGGATCTCATCGCTCACCCAGGCAGGGATTTTCAAGGAACTCTCTGCACCTTTTCCCCTCCCCCTCCTCCTACTGGGAGCTGTGGCTGCTAGAGGCAGCTTCTTTGTTTTTTTTGGCCCACTACCCAACACCTGGAGTTCTGACCTATGGTAGCTCTTATGTGCAGATGCCATGCTCAGATGTGCTGGTGTGCAGTTTGGTTATTTTTCGTTGAGTTTTAAATGTTCAGCTTATTGTTGTTCCAAGGGGAGAGTTCTGAGGACATCTCTCAGTTCGCCATGTTCCGAATTTCCTGGATGGCTCACCACAGAAGATGTTACTGGAGATTGGGGATCTTCTCCCAGCACGTTGTCGAATTTCTTGATGTCTTGAACACAGATTTGAGCAAGACACCAAAATACAGCAGAAAAGAAAACGGTTATTAGAGAGAAAAGTACACTTTTAGATATGAAAGTGGAGCTGAGCAAGAGAAGTGTGGCTCAAAAGGCCCAAATATTTTATCCCATTCTGTAGTTTGTCTTTTCACTTTCTTTATACTGTCTTCTAATCTACAAAAATTTTAATTTTGGTGAAATCCACTTTATGAAATTTTTCTTTTTTTGCTTTTTCTTTAGATACTGTATTAAAAAACCATTGTCTAATCTAAAGTAATGAAGACTTGCACCTATGTTTCATTCTAACAGTTTTATAGATTTAGTTCTTAAATTTAGAGCTTTAATTCATTTGGCTTAATTTTTGTATATGATGTGAATTATGGGCCTAAATTCGTTTTTTTGAATGTGGATATCTAGTTATCCCAGCACTTTTTGTTGAAATGGCTATTCTTACCCCATTGAATGGACTTGGCACCCTTGTCAAGATTCAATTAAGCGTAGATTTATGGCTTGAATTCCAGACTCACTATTCTATTCCATTAATCTATGTTTATCCATATGCCAGTACCATACAGTCTTCATTACTACAGTTTTGTAATAAATTTTGATATTGAAAGTGAGAGTTCTTCAACTATGTTTTCTTTTCTTTTTTTTTTTTTTTAACATCATTTTGGCTATTTAAGATCCCTGTACTTCCAAAAGAATGCTGTGAGCAGCTTGTCCATTTCTTTGAAAGAGGCACCTGGGATTTTGACAGGGATTTTATTGACTCTAGATTATTTTAGGGACTATTGCTACCTTGACAACAATAAGTCTTCCAATCCCTGGACAAAGGATTCATTTCCACCTATTTAGGTCTTCTTTAGTTTCTTTCAACAAGGTTTTGTAGTTTCCAGTGTGGAAGTTTTTCACTTCTTTTGTTAAATGTATTCCTAAACATTTTATTTGTTTTGGTGCTGTTGTAAATGAAATTGTTTTCTTAATTTCATTTTTGGATTGTTTATTTCTAATGTATAGAAGTATAACTAATTTTTGTATATTGATTCTTTATCTTGTGACTTCCCTGATAAATGAGCTTTAACAGGGTGTGTGTGTGTGTGTGTGTGTGTGTGTGTGTGTGTGTGTGTGTTCTTGAGAATTTTCTATACATAAATTCATGGTCTCTGTGAGTAGAGATAATTTTATTTCTTCCTTTTAAAACTTGGATGCTTTTCTTTCCTTTTCTTGTCTAACTGTCCTGGCAGATATCCTTGTCTTGTTCCTGATCTTAGCGGGCAAGCATTCACTCTTTCATCCTTATGTATGGTATTAGCTGTGGGGTTTTCATAGACACCCTTTATAAGTTTGAGGAAATTCTCTTGTATTTCTAATTCATGGAGGGTTTTTATCTTGAAAGTGCTTTACACTTTATCAAATGTTTTTTTTTCTGTATCTATTAAGATTATCATGCGTTTTTCCCTTTATTGACATGATGTATTACATTGATAGATTTTCATATATTGACACAACCTTGCATATGTGGGACAAACTCCATTTGGTGTATAATCCATTTCATATGCTGCTGAATTTGGTTTTCTAGTATTTTGTTGAGAATATTGGTCTGTAGTTTTCTTGTGATCTCTTTGGCACTGGTATTAGGGTAATACTGCTTTTATATTACTCATTGTTCCCACCTCTTTCATTTTTTGAAAGATTTTAAGAAGGATTAGTGTTAATTGTTCTTTAAATGTTTAATAGACTTTATCAGTAAATTCACATGGTCTAGGCTTTACTTAATTGAAAGTTTTGATTATTGGCTCAATCTCTTTGCTTGTTTTAGAATATAATCAGATTTTCTTTTTCTTCTTGAGTCAGTTTTGATAGTTTGTGTGTTTCTAAGAATTTGTCCATTTCATCTAGGTTATCTAATTGTTGGCATACAATCGTTCATAGCATTTTCTTATAATCATTTTTATTTCTGTAAAATTAGTAGCAACATCCTCACTTTCATTTCTAATTTTTATAATTTGAGTGTTTTTCCTTTTTTTCTTGATCAGTCTAGCTAAAAGTTTGTCCAATTTGTTAATCTTTTCAAAGAAACGACTTTAAAAAATTTTTTCTCCATTGTTTTTCTATTTTGTATTTTGTTTATCATCACTCTTATTTTCATCTTTTGCTTTGTGATAAGTGTGCTGTTGTTTTTCTAGGTTTCTTAAGGTGATAGGGTAGGTTAGTGATTTGAGATCTTTCCTTTTTTTTTTTTTTTACTATAGGCATTTACAGGTAAATCTTTCTGCTGTTGTTGTGGTCTGTAAATTTTAGTATGCTGTGTTTTCACTTTTATTCATCTCAATGTATTCTGTAGTTTCCCTTGAATTTCTTCTTTGGCCTGTTGAATATTTAGAAATGTGCTGTTTAATTTACACATATTGTGAATTTCCAAATTTCCATCTGTTATTGATTTTTAATTTTATTCCATTGTGATCAGAGAATATTTTTGGTAGGATTTTATTTTATTTTTTAATTATTGAGACTAGTTTTGTGACTTAATATATGGATTATTCTGGAAAATGTTCTATGTGCATTTCAGAGAATGTGTACTTTACTGATGTGTGGAGTGTTCTATGTAGGCCTGTTAGCTCATTGGTTTGTAGTGTTCAAGTTTTCTATTTCCTTGTTGAACTTTCCTCTGGCTATTCTATCTGTAATTGTGAGTTTGGTATCAAAGTCTCTAAATATTGTCGAAATATTTATTTTTCCCTTGAATTCTGTCAGGTGTTTTTATTTCAGGTATTTAAGCCCTCTTGTTCAGTGCATTGTTGTTATATTGTCTTGGTGGATTGATGCTTTTATCAGTCTATAATGTTCTGTCTTTCTCATAACAATTTGTGTCTTAAAGTCTATTTTGTCTCATATTTTTATAGCCAAGCATTGTTTCTTTGGATAACTTTTCTTCTTTTTATGTTTTTTAGGTTTAAATTGTTTCTATTTTGTATAATAAATTTTAAGAGCTTTCATTTCCCCTTACATTTCTACGTCTAATGGAATTGTGCTAAAATGGTCAAAGAATATTGTTTCATGCAACATTTTCAATAGAAAAATTTGTCCTTACTATGAATGCCACACCAGGGATAAATGTGGGCAGTTCACCAAATTTGAAATAAAAAACCTCTACTGGAATGATAATTCTAATATATGAGAGCCTTGATTTTCCTTTGGAAAATGAAGTGAAAATATGAAGGGTTGGTAATTGTTCGTACCACTTGAATATTTCCCCAGCATTTATAGGCTCATTTTTTAGATTATATTTTTATTGTGGTAAAAAAACACATTGCAAAATTTCTCATCTTAACCATTTTGTGTTCATTTCAGTAGTGTTAACTATATTTACATTTTTGTAAAACAGATCTCCAGAACTTTTTCATCTTGCAGGACTGAAATTCAACAGCCATTAAACAATAATTCTCCTATGCCCTCTCACATTAGCCCCTGGTAACTAACACTCTATATCTATGAATTTGACTATTATATATACCTCATATAAGTGGTATTATACAGTATTTGTCCTTTTGTGACTGGCTTATTTCACTTAGCTTAATATCTTTAAAGTTCATTCATGTTGTAGCATGTGACAGGATTTCATTCTTTTTTAAGGCTAAATAATATTCCATTGTATGTATATACTATATTTTCTTTATCTGTTCACCTGTCAGTGGGCATATGGGGTGCTTATACTCCTTGGCTATTCTGAGTAGTGCTGCTATGAATTTGGGCATGCCAATATTTCTTTGAGACCCTACTTTCAATTCTTTTGGCTATATACCCAGAAGTGAAATTGCTATATCATATAGTAGTTGTTTTAATTTTTTGAAGGTCATATATATTATTGTTTGTTATATAATTAAAATCATAAAATTCAGCAATTTAATGTGTACAAGAGTGATTTTTAGTATGTTCACAATGCTGTGTCACTATCAGCACTATCTTATTACAGAAGAGTCCTATCATCCAAAAAAGGAAATTTCTACCTGTTAGCAGTCACCCCTTACTTCTCTCACCCTCCCCAGCATGAAGCAACCACTGATCTACTTTCTGTTTTTATGAATTTTCCAATTTAGGTTATTTCATATCAATGGAATCATACAGTATATTGTATTATGTGAATGACTTCTTTCACTTAACATGTTTCCAAGGTTGATGTATTTTGAGGCATGTATGAGTACTTCGTTCCTTTTATTGCAAAGTAATATTCCATTGTATACATAGACCACATTTTAAAAATTCATTTATCATTTGATAGAAATTTGGATTGTTTCAAGTTTGGGCTATTATAAATAATGATAGGAACGTTTTTGTACAAGCTTTTTGTGAACATATTTTTAATTTTCTTGAGTATATTCTTAGCAGTGAATTTATTAGGTTACATAATAACTCTACACTGAAATTTTCAAGGAACTGCCAGTGTTTTCTAAAGTGGTGGCACCATTAGCAGTTTCACCAGCAATGTATGAGGATTCCAATTTCTCTCTCTATTTTTTAAATCAAAGTTTGTGTTGTCCACCTATTTATTATAGCCATCCTAGTGTAGGTGAAGGGACATCTCTTTGTAATTTTTATTTCCATTTTTCTAATGAATAATGATGTTAAGCATCTATTCATGTGCTTATTATCCATTTCTACACATTCATTGGAGACATGTCTATTCAGATCTTGTTATAAAATAAAATGTTTAATTTTTAAAAATCCTAGATCAATGTTCCATGTTCCACAAATCTGTGATGCAAATTACTTAGCTCTTTGGGGTTTGGTGAATTGCCCAATTACACACAATAGATCAGGGGCAGAAACTGACTCCTCTACCCACATGGGGCTTTCTGCTACCTTTTGCTCCAGCAAGTTACTTATTGCAGCTCACCTCACTGTGGTCGGGTGCAGGTATCACAGGTTGTGGACACAGGCTGACCTGGGTTACTTATCAATTATTCCACTTCCAACTTTGTGTCCTTAGACAATTAAATTAATGTAACTAAGCCACAATTTTTTTCTCTGAAAAATGGGGATGCTAATAAAATCTGACTTACAGAGTTGTCCTGGGGATTAAATGATAAAATGCATGTAAAGTTCCTGGATCTCGTTTACAGATGAGATGATCATCTATGTATAATATTCCAAAGGATGGACAAAAACACCACCACCAACTCTCAGAACTAATGAGTGATTAGTTATAGGATGCAAGATTAATATACAAAAGTCATTGCTTTCATATATACCAGCAGTGAACAATTGGAATTCAAAATTAAAAATCAATACCATTTACAACATTGCCAAAATTCAAATACTTATATATAAATCTAACAAAATACTGGATCTATATGCAGAAAACTGCTAAACTCTGATGAAAGAAATAAAATATGATCTAAATAAGTAGAGGGCTATTTTGTGTTCATGGATTAAAAAACTCAATATTGTTAAGATGTCAGTTCTTCTCAACTTGACCTATAGATTGAATGTAATTCCTATCAAAATCCCAGCAAATTATGTGTAGATATTAGCAAACCAATTCTAAAGTTTGTATGGAAAGGCAAAAGGCCTAAAACAGCCAACAAAATACTGAAGAATAACAAAGTTGGAGGACTCAGGTATTTACTACAACTTGAAGACTTACTATAAAGCTACATTAAGCAAGTCAGTGTAGCATTGGTGGAAAAAAAAGAAAAATAGATCAGTTAAATGGACTAAAGAGATCAGAAATAGACCCAAATAAATATAATCAGCTATTCTTTGACCAAGGAGAAAAGGCAATTCAATGGAGAAAGGAGAGTTTTTCAGCAAATGGTGCTAGAATGACATTTATTAAAATAAAACAACAGCCACTATGGAAAACAGTATGAAGGTTCTTCAAAAAACTAAGAATTGATCTACCATATGATCCAGCCATCCCTCTACTGGGTATTCACCCCCCAAAGATTTGAAACCCCATACCTGAAAAGATATTTGCACACTGATGTTCATAGCGGCATTATTTACAGTGGCCAGGACATGGAAGCAACTGAGTGTTTTAGGATAGATGACTGGCTAGAGAAGCAGTGGTACATATACACAATGGATTATTCAGCCATAAGAAGAAATGAAATACTGCCATTTGCGACAACATGGATGGACCTTGAGATGATTATACTAAGCGAAATAAGCCAGACTAAAAAAGTAGAAAATCACATGATATGACTTCTATGTGGGATATATACCTAAAAGCAACAAACGAACAGGACAAACAGAGACTCAGTGACATGGACAATGGACTAGTGGTTATCAGAGGGTAAGAAGGAGGGAAGAGGTAGACAGGGTGAAGGGGGTCAAATATAGGGAGGTTAGAGGAGGGTGAAGTGGCTAAAGGGGATCAAATATATGGTAGCTGAAGGAAACTGGACTCAGAATGGTAAACACACAATAGAATATACAGATGTCAAATGATAATGTACACCTGAAAATTATATAATTGTATTAACCAATGTTACCCCAATAAACTTTAAAAAAGTAAATTAAAAAAAAGAAACCAAGACACAAACTTTATATCTCACAAAAAGTGAACTCAAAATAGATCATAGACCTAAATGTAATGTACATGGAATGTGGCAGTTGCTCCATCAATGGTCACCATGATTATTTGGAACTGTTCTAAAGCTGTCTGGTCAAGAACTTGTGGTGCTTAAGGGAGGCTGAGTGGGCCTTTAAGTAGCCTGATTTTCCCCCAGTGTGGCTAGGGACTACCTGCATCAGAAGTCACATGAGGTCTTTATTACAAAGGCAAATACTGGGCCTAACTAGACTCAGACTCCCTGTGACTTTTTTTTCTTAAATAATACCTTTAAGTGATTTTGATGTACATTCAGGTTTGAGAATTTAGGGTGTAGGTGTTAGTCAAGATAAAGAGTCTATCACCACTGGTTCCAGTTGTAGCCCCATCAATTGCCATAACCCATGATGTAGTGGAAGGGAGAGTAGGCTCTGGATTCAGAGGAACCTGGGTTTGATTTCTATCTCTGCCCCTTATTAACAGTACAACTTTAGGCAAAGCACACTCCTCTCTGAGCCTTGATTTCTCTTTTGCTAAATGAGGAGGGTAAGATAATGATGTTTGCCTCCTAAGCTTGTTAAGAGATTTAAATGAGACAAAACTTGGCCTTAGGGGTATTATCAGTGTCAGTTTAATTACATCTGAACAGCCACTCAAAAGAAGGTTGGAGAGTGGGAAAGAAGGAAAGGGAATCAGGTTACTTGGTTGGTCATGGAGGAGCTGTGGATAGGGGCTTTGGATAGCCAGAAGGCAGGGAGTGGGCCATGCATAGTCTAACAAGATAGATGAAATGATGCTGGAAAAGAGTGGTTTAGCATTCTTTGGGAACTGGATACACTCTCTCATACAGAAATATCTTTGGGAGTGTAAAGATATGAGGTCTAAGTGGCTGCCTGATTTTTGTCTTTAGAGTATTAAAATCCAGTCACAGACTATAGCTATTCCCTTCAAAAACTGGCATTTTTCAAAGGAAGCTGTGTTTTTAATATATACTCTTGGTTTCTTCGAGATGAAAAAAGAAATTCCTGAGCCCCCTCTACTGGATGTACTGGAGAAGAGCAAGTGAGGAAATGAGAATGATCTATAAAAACAGATAACTTTCATAGGGATATACAGACACAAAATTACAGACACAGAAAGCTACATGCACTCACATGTCCTGGCATCCATATCACACACAAAGACATGCACAAACATGTAGTGACATATCATACACTCACATTAGTGCAAGGTGGTTGAGGGTACCAGCCCAGGCCTCACATTCCGACCTGCACCTCCCATTTAGAGCTGTGTAACCTTGGGCAGTTTTCTTTATTTTTTCCACCCAGATTTACTGAAGTATAGTCAGCAATTTAAAATTGTATATATTTAAGGTGTACAACTTCACATACATTTATACTGTGAAATATTCAGTATAATTAAGCTATTTAACATATCTATCCCCTCAAATTATTGCCATTTTTTTCAAGTTTCTTAACCTCTTTATTTTGTTAATCCAAAAGTCATGTATACACATACATATGTATATGTGTATATATTTTACATGTATATGCATATATATATATCATAATGTATGAAAGGGCTTACTTAAGACATAGTAAGTACTTGGTAAATAAAAGTTATTATGCTTCCATTGTTGTTATTAAGATCAACCTTTAAATTAGGAGTATTAGCAAATGTTTACTATGTGCCAGGCACTGTTCTAAATGCTTTCTATGTATTTTCTTATCTAATCCTTACAACAACCTCATAAAGTAGGTACCATTGTTACCCTCATTTTACAGATGAGAAAAATGAGTCTCTGAGAGGGTAAGTGACTTATCAAGAGTCACACAGCTAGTAAATAGAAGAGCTGGGACTCATGCAGGCAGCTTGACTTCACAAATTAAACAGTAAACTACATCTGCTTAATAAGTAGGATTAAATGAGATGATGCATGCAAAGTGCTTGGTGTAGTACTAGGCACATCATAAACACTCAATAAATACCATCTATCATTATTCAAATTTGACCTTGTCACACTTACTAACTGGGCCTACACTGACATATACATGCATGGGAGCAGAAACAGATGTATAGATAGATACACACAGATCTATTAATCCATTCAGTGTATCCAATAACATTTGTTGAGCACATATTACATTATGTAGTGACTGGAGCCTTCTAGAGACTGTAGATGAAACTGAACAAAACAGACAAATAATTTTTGGCCTTATGGATTTGACATTCTAGTGGGTGAGAAAGACAAACAAGATTTAAAAAAAAACTATGCACAGTTGGTTAGATAGTGATAAGTATTTAAGAGAACATATATGTATGGAAGAGAGATATAAAATGCTGGCTCGGGAGTTAACATTTTAGGTAAGCGTGGCCAGGGAAGGTGCAACTAACTAGATACTTTTAATGAAGATCTTAAGGAGAGGAGAGAGTAGGCCATGCATTTTATTGGGATCATAACTTCTGTGGGTGAGGAAACAGCAAGGTCAAGTGCCCTGGGGTGTGAGAGTACCTGGCATGTTCAAGCATTAGTGAGGAGGTGAGTATGTCTGAAGTGGGCTGAACAAACAGGAGAGTAGTAGATGAATGGCAATGGACTAGATTATGCAGGTCTTTGTAAATAGTATAAGGACTTTGGATTTTACTCTAAGACGGAGAACTGTGGCAAGATTTGTGCAGAGGTGTGATATGATTTAATTTATGTTTTAACAGGATCACTTTGGCTACAACTTCAGATTATCCATAATCTGAAGCAGATCAAGGATAAATCTCATAAACTAATTAGTAGACTACAGCGATGGTCCAGGCAAAACATGATGGTGGGTTGGGCCCTAATAGGAAGGGAGATGGTGAGAGGTGATAGGATTCTGGATATATTTTGAAAATAGAGCCAACAGAATCTGCTAATGGATTGGATCAAGGTTGTGAGAGAAAGAGGAGTCAAGATGACTCTAGGACATTTTGCTTGAGCAACTACAGGTGTGGCGTTGCCATTAAAAGGTGGCAAATACCATAGTAGGATCTGATTTGTGCTGGAAGATGGGGAATTGGGTTTTAACACATTAAGTTTGAGATGCCAATTAGACATCCAAATGGAGATACACATATGTTTTTGACTGTGAAAATCTGTAGTTCAGGAAAGAAGTTTGACCTGGGGATAAACATTTTTGTGAACTGTTGGAGAATAGATGGTATTTAAAGGCACCAAACTTGATACAATTACTAAGAGGCTGAGTCTAAATAAAGAAAGAATCAAACATCGAGTCCTGGGGTGCTACAAAGTTAAGAAGTCAGAAGTTAACAAGGAGCCAGCAAAAAAAAAAAAAAATGAGAAAGGATGGTCAATAAAATAAGAAAAGAGAGAGAGTGGAATGTGATGTTCTGGAAGCCAAATAAAGAAAGGGTTTCCAGGACTGATCTACTGAGACAAATGTTGCCATTGAGTCGAATAACATGAGGCAAGAGAATCGACTATTATATTTGAAAATGTGGAGGTCACAGGTGAATTTGAGAAAACCAGTTTAGAGTGCAGTGGTGGGACAGAAAGACTGATTGGAATGGGTTCAAGAAGAAATGGAGGAAATTGAAAACAGCAAATATAGATAACTCCCTAGTTTTGCTAGAAAGGAACAAAGGAATGGAAGAGCTGGAGGGGAAGTGAGGTCAGGAGAGATTTTTTTTTAACTGAGAGGAATCCTGGCATGTGTGTATGATGATTGGACTGAACTAGAATTGCTGGATCCAGTAGAGAGAGTAAGATCAATGATGGAGAAGAGAGAAAGAAGAGTTACTAAAAGAATGTCCTTGAGTACAGTAGTCTCCCTTAACCATGATTTTTTCTATGTTCAACCATGGTCTGAAAATATTAAATGGAAAGTTCCAGAAATAAACAATTTATAGGTTTTAAATTTCTCACTACTTTGAGTAGTGTGATGAAATCTTGTGCAGTCCACTCCATCACGCTCTAGACGTGACTCATCCCTTTGTCTACTGTATAGTGTATTCTGTGTCTGGTCCCCACCCCTTAGTCAATTAGTAGCCATCTAGGTTATCGGATCAACTGTTGTAGTATCACAGCATTGTGTTTAAGTAACCCTTATCTTACTTAACGATGGCCCCAAAATGAAAAAATTATGATGTTGGCAATTCAGATATTTCAAAGAGAAGCCGTGTAAAGTGCTTCCTTTAAATGAAAAGTGAAAATTTTCAAATTAATAAGGAAAGAAAAAAATTGCATTCTGTAATTTCTAAGAACTATGTTAAGAATGAATCTTCTATCTGTGAAATTGTGAAGAAGGAAAAAGAAATTTGTGCTGATTTTGCTATTGCACCTCAAACTGCAGAAGCTATGGCCACGGTGCATGGTAAGTGCTTAGATAAGGTGGAAAAGGCATTCAATTTGGGGGTGTAAGACATGAACAGAAAATGTGTTTCGCTTGATGGCAATGTGATGCACTAGAAAGCATGAGCCTATATGAAGGCTTCAGCAAGGGAACCCTCTGAAATGAGTGAAACCAAACCATTTACTGCAAGGAAGGAATGGTTATACAGATGAAGGAATACGTTTGGACTGAAAAATATAAAAGTTAGTGGAGAGGCTGCATCTGCCGATGAAAAAACTGTTGCCACATTATGTCAATGTAGAATAAGGTGATTGGGGTTTGATACTATCCATGGTTTCAGGCATCCACTGTGGGTCTTAGAATGTAGGCAGGACTAATGATGGTGGAAGGAATAGGACTGCATGCACACGTGGAGAGATTCATCTCAGCTAGGAGCCTAGACTGTACTTCCCTAGTAACAGGTGAGAAAATAACATGTATAGCTGAGATGTCCTCAGAGAAACAGGAAGCAACACCATCAGCTAAGCATAGGGGCGGCTGTTAAAGGTTTGAAGAAAGAGAAAATACCAAAATGTTTTTCAAGGAAAGTCAGAATAAATGAACTCAAAGACTATAATAGGGTTCTGGGACAAGTTTAACTTCCCACCTGAGTGTAGTAGTTATTAATTTAAAATGAAACCAGAAGAATCATTGTATTTTTTTCCCAGCTTCATTCAGGTGTACAGGTGCAGTCACAGAGGAGGTGGAGAGTTGGATTTAACCCGTATTGTTGCTTACACAAGTGCCATAAAAGATTCTGTGTGACTAAAATAATTTAAGCTGCATAAAGAGAGAAGAGAAGACATCAGGTAGGTAGACAGTGAAAAGGTGGTGTGATCAAGGAAATGGAGGTCTCAGCAGGGTTGAAGGATTCCTGAATTTGCAGTAGAAGAAGGATTGAGCTGGAAAGATAGGAGGTGGTGATCAGAGAGGATGATTATGAAATTGAGATTGGTCATAGCAAGGCCTAGATGTAACTGATTAAAAAATGGCTACAGATTTTTTGCAGCTCCTCCTGGAAAAGTGGAATCTATTTTCCTGTCTCATCTATGGCCATGCCACCCTGAATAATCCTGACCCTGTCTGATCTCAACCTAAGCAGGGTCGGGCCTGGTTGGTACTTGGATGGGAGACCAGGTGCTGTAGGTGTAAAAAAAAAAAAAACAACCAGTAAACAAAGTATACACATATTTTCCTGTCTTTTGAACCAGGGCTGACTCTGTGACTTGTTTTGACCTTAAGAATGAGGAGGAAGTAAAGTTGTATGATCTCTGAGCCTCAGACTCAAGAGGCCTGGAAGCTTCCATTTTGCCTTTTTGGTATGCTACCATCACCACTTTTTTAAAAAAGAAACTCTTTGAGGATGGAAGATCATAGGGAAAGAGAGGCCCAGCCAACCTACCATCGGGAGAATAAGTGAACCCAGGTGAGACCAGCAGAAGAACCAAGGCAACTTACAGAATTGTGAAAAATAATCATATTTGTTTAAACTACTAAGTTTTAGAGTGGTTTATTGTGCAGCAATGGATAACCAACATATAAAAATTGGGCTGTGGGAGTGAATAGCTGAGGGGGGTCAAGGTTGCACATATTGGAGGGGTGGAATTCAAGGAAATGAGAGGCCAGGGTGTTGGGAGGATCATCTGTATGTATTTTGAAATTGCCAGGAATTAGGGTGGGAGTAGTGTTGGAGGGAGTGATAGTGTGCCAGGAGTGAAAAATCTTCAAGAAATGAGTGGGTGTGATTTGTAGCAAAATGAGCTGATGAAGTAGTATTCCAAGCTGGAGATTTTTATGCAGCTGGGTGTTTTTATATGTATATACAGACATATATAAAAATCTATATAGTTTTATACACACAAAAGTACAGATATTTACATAGATATATACACTCAGACATGTGCTACAGATCTGTGTGGACAGAACACCAAGCAAGAAAATAATCACACAAGCACATATAAACACAATTATATATCTTAATACATATATAGTTGGCCCCTTATAAACATGGGTTCCTCATCATGTATTCAACCAACTGCAGATAGAAAATATTAAAAAAAAATCAGGTTGTTGCTGTTATTGCTGTTTGTGTTTGCACTCAAAACTCCCTTATCAGCTAGCCGAGAGTTCTGAATTCCCACTGTTAGCTGTACCTGTTACTTATGGCCTTGTCTTCAGACATCTCTAGGAGCAGAAAGCAGAGTCCTGAGGGGACAGGCCATAGAACAGAGAAGCATTGCACTTAAATGGTGAGAAAAAAGATGAAGACAAGGCTTGGAAAACAGAATTAAGGGAAGTTTCTGGGAGGGGCAGGCCTAAGTGAGATGCTTCCACTAGAATCTTTAGGTAACAGGGAGCCAAAGACAGAACTTGGGTTCTTAAAAGCCCTCTTCCAAGGCCAGCTTCTGTGCTCCCAGTGGGGCTCTGTTTCTAGGACTGCTACAGGGGGTGGAAACTGAAGAGGACAGCTATTCATGTCTTATTAATAGTTCTAGGGCTATGATAGATTGAAACAGAGACCTCTTCCAAGGCCCTCTACCTTTAAAAAATCAAAATGACTGAAGGAAAGGATACATGTCATAAGATTACAGTTCAAAGCGTTTTTACAAACTAATAATAGCTGGGTAACCAGCATTCACATAAAAAAATTATAAAATGAGAGGAGGAAAAAAATGGTGTAAATGATAGAGGCTTTCTTCACCCCTATTGCAACCAAATCAAAATTGTGACAGAATCATGGAGCAAACAGCAGGGAAAGTCACATGGAATCTAGATGAACAAGCTCTACAACTAGGGAGAGAAATAAGAAATCACCCTATAATGTAAGAAAGTAGACCAGGGAGAGGATGCGAAGCTTCCCAGTTCCAAGTTGCTGAATGGAACAGACACTGTGGCACCAGTAGCTGCAGATGCCTCTTAAGGAGGCCACATCTTTGAGTGAACTTTCGTGGTGATGGATCTGCTTTCTCTGAGCACCAGGGCTAAATCTGCTGCACAGGGGCGCCAAAGATTTATAGGGGAACACTGAGTTGTCAGAGTGAGGTCAGGAGGCAAGGTCCTTTCTCAGAAAGAAGTGCCAGCAGTATCCTCTATTGTTCCTCTATTGAGCCCTCCCCTCTCCCAGTGTGTGGACGCAGCACCACCATAGCTGAGTTGTCATTAAACTGGATAATAGGTCGCTCTGCCCAGAGCATTACATGAAATTCCGCCTCCCCCATCTCCCGGCCCCACCCAAACCACATCCAGGTGTACCCTTGGCAAGTCACGTGCTCCTTGCTGAGCAGTGCCAAGGCTCACACTAGTAGCAGCTGGCCTCGGTTTCTGGTATGGCCTTTTGAGGCCACTATAAGCACAGCATCTGTGGATTGTTTGCTGAATCTTGACAGGTGGCCTCGGAGGGGGCTAAACTTGGCATATAGCTGATCCCCTCTCAGGGCTGTGCCACTGGACACCTACTACACAAAACCATGCTAGTAAGACAGGGAGACATAGGAGCTTTGCTTAGTACATAGAAACAGACATGGAAAGGCAGCCAAAATGGAAAGACAAAGAAGCAGAAACAGAGACCCAGGAATAATAGAGTCAAGCAACCTAACAGATGTAGAGTTGAAAACACTGATTATAAAGCTGCTCAATGAACTTAGGGGAAGTGTAGATAAATTCAGTGAGAACTTTAACAAAGAGATAAAAAAAAACCATAAAAGGGAACCAGTCAGAAATGAAGAACACATGATCTGAGATGGAGAATATATTAGGGGGAATCAACAGAATGGAGAAAGAAGAGGATCAAACCAAGGATATAGAGGATGAGGAAGCCAAGGACACTCAATCAGAATGGCAAGGAAAAGGAAGCCAAGGCTATAATAATAATTTAAGGAGCCTATGAAACATGATTAAATGTAAAACTATTTGTGTCATAGGGGTACCTGAAGGAAAACAAGACATCGAGGAGCTGTTTGAAGAAATAATGATAGAAAACTTCCCTAACTTGGTGAAGGAAATGGACATACAAACCCAGGAAGCTCAGAGGATTCCAAAAATCAGGAATCCAAAGAGGCCCACAATCAAGACACATCATAATCAAAATGCCAAAGTTTAAATACAAAGAGAGAATATTTAAAGCAGCAAGAGAAAAGCAGTTAGTTACCTACAAGGAAGCACCCATAAGACTGGAAGCTGATTTCTCAAAAGAAATCATCAAGGACAGAAGGACTTGGAACAAAATATTAGACATGGCGAAGACCCTGGAAGTACAACCAAGTATACTTTATCCAGCAAAGCTATCATTTAGAGTTGAAGAACAAATAAAGAGCTTCCCAGACAAAAACAAGCTAAGGGAATTTATCACCACCAAGCCAGTATTACAGGAAATGTTGGACAGACTTCTTTAAGAAGAAAAAACATGTATCAAAAACAGGAACAAAGAATGGTAATAACTACATTCCTATTAATAAGCACCTCAAATGTAAAAAAAATTAAGTGCTACAACCAAAAGATAGAGTGGCTGAATGGATAAGAAAACAAGACCCCTACGTATGCTGCCTACAAGAGATTCACTTCAGATTAAAAGACACACACAGTCTACAGCCATGCCACCTTGAACAAACCCAATCCTGTCTGATCTTGGAAGCTAAGCAGGATCAGGCCTGATTAGTACTTGGATGGGAGACCACCTAGGAAGACCAGGTGCTGTAGGTGTAAAAAATAAAAAATTGAGGGATTGTAAACTGACAAGGTCTTTGCCATCTGTGAGGCCATCCAAGGGTTGCCTCGCCAAAAAAAGAAACAAACAAATAAATAAAAATAAAAGATACACACAGACTAAAAGGAAGGGGATGGAGAAAGATATTGCCTTGATGGACCTAGAGGGTATTGTACTGAATGAAATGGGAAGGATAGAGAAAGACAAATATCGCATGATTTCACATACATGTGAAATCTAAAGAACAAATAAACAACAAACACAAATGCAGTAATAAACTCACAGATACAGAGAATATTTTGAGGGCTACTAGATGGGAGGGGAGTTGGGAGGTGGGAAAAAAAGGCAAAGGGATTAAGAGGTATAAATGGATAGTTGCATAATAGACATGGAGATGTAGAGTATAGCATGGGAAGATGGTTAATAATGTAATAAATATGTAAAAGGAAGAGGGATATCAGATGTAGTGAGGTGACCACTTTGTGAGTTATTTGGATCTCTGATTATTAGGTTGTACAACTGAAACTGGTATATTATTGTATGCCAATTATACTTGAAAAGACTCCTTGAACTGTAAAATGAGCAACTAATTGTCTATTGTATTTCAATAAAGCTGGGGAAAATATGGCAACAACAAAAAAAATCTATTGAGCTAGAGCCTAGGTCAAATACCAGTAATTACCCAAGTATGCTCTGTGACCTTACACAGGTCACTTATCCATTTTGACCTAAATTTCTCATCAATAACCTAGTAGTCATATATAACTAACTAGATTATATGGGAAAATACATGTAAGGCATTAAACACATGGTAGCTTCACTATTTCAAATATGACTCAGAGCTTGCTGACTCTCATGGTGGAGAGAAAGTATTAGTAATATTGTTAACATCATCATCATCATCATTATCAGAAGGAGAAAGAATATCAATGCTACAGAATTTAAAAAACACTAGTACTGAGTTATAAAAGAAAAATATTTTCATATTGGGTATTATATAGGGAATATTAAATAATGTAGTAGAAAATGCATATATTTATACTATAAATAGAAAAATTTAAATAGTAATAAATGTTATTGGAAAACATAAAAAAATCATAAAATAACCAGCATCCCTCAAATCCTACAATTGATCCCTTTTAGTCACTATACTCTAAAGATAATCACTACTAGCCTGATTTTTAATAGCAAAGGGTTGGTTTTCTCATGTTTCCAAATGAAATCATACAGCTTGTCTTCTTTCATGTCTGGCTTCTTTTATTCAAAAGGTATGCTTGTGAGTTTCATCCTTATTGTTGTATGTATCAGTAGCTTTTTTTTTTATTGCTGTATAGTACTGCAGTTTGAGAATGTACTACACTTTATCCATTTGAGTTGATACTAGTTTTGAGCTATCAAGAATGTGTATGTACTATGAATGGTATAGTACATCTTTTGGCGAACACATGCCTGTACCATATTTTTTTATTTATAAATTTTCATCCCTTATAAGAGGGCCACTGTCAATTGGATAAGCTCCTGATCCTGCCCAGGAGCCAGGCTTTTTGTCACATACAGCTCCAGGGGGCACCATTTCCATGTGTTGTACATGAATAGCACCCCTAGGGAACAGAACAGTGGGTCTTGTGCCCCCTGGAGTTGTGCAATGGGCGGCTCTCTACCACTCTGTTTCTTATATGTTATCAGAACCTGGGAGATGGTTAATTTTTACTGAACTCAGAAAGACTTTTTTCAAAATCTCTTTTCCTTTATATATACATTTTTGATTTTGAATCATGGGCATAGAATCACAAGAGACACGGGTCAGCCTATACAGTACCAACAATCCATCAGCTAATTCTATGGGAATAAAAAAAAAACCTGAATAATTACAACAGGTGTTTCATTTTATAGAAACCAAATCATGGAACTGTATTTTTTAAACCCCTTAAGACGTTGGTCAGACATTGGTAGACATATTACAAATCTCTTCCAGCCCCTTTATAAAGTCAGAAAAGGAGATACAAGTTAGGTTTTGGAAAAGGAATTTTTGTTTAAAGGCAATGCCCTAGTTTCTGTTTCTGTCCTAAGTTCCAGGGTGGGTGGGTATAATGTAGCAGCAGGGAGCATGTTCTTTGGAGGCAGACTGATCTGCTTTTAGTCTCTGCTTCGCCACTACTGAGCTGGCCAAGTGACATAAGCTTAGTAGGACTCAGTTTCTTCCTCTGAAATAACTCTTTGCTTTATCATGGGTAGGAAGCAAAGAGAAAGTAAGGAGACTCATGACCATGATGGATTGAGCAGCCTTCTCTACCTAAGGCAAAGAGAGAGGGGAAGGCCCAGGAGTAGATTATGGCTGCACTGGTCCCAAGCCTGGGCAGCCTAGCCTAGTTCCCAGGAGGTGGGCAGAGTTGGAAATACATGAATTCTTACTTGCTGGATGGAACAGAATATATCTTTTTTGGGAAATTAGTGTCTTGGGGATTTTGCAGTTGGACAGAGCACAGGAACATGAATCCTTGAGCAAGGTTACAAAGAAGCTTCTCCTTAGGGTCCAGCGAGGGCTCTAGAGTTGGACAGAACTGAATTTAAGTCTTGGCTTTGGGTTTTACTTTTTACCTTCCTCTTACTTTGATATCTTACACTCTGAGTCACCTATAATAAACTCTATTATATTATTATATTAATAATAAATCCTCACAGGGCTGCTGCGAGGATTATATGAGACCATACATAGAAGTAACTTTGCACTGGGCCTACTCATAATGATGTGTAGTTGTTATTACCATTGGATACCAGTGATACCTCTAACTCCATGTCCTCATTTATTTTAGAGCTCTGAGTTTCTTCCTAATGCAGTGGTCCTGAACCTCATCAGATCCCATGCCCCTTTGACAAAACACCTATTTTGTAATGACTTATTTACTGCCCTGAAAATAAATGCTTCAATAAAATAGCCTCTTACTTTTCAAAGTGTGGGTCATAAGGACCACCCGAATTGCAGAATCTTGGCCTCAATCTCAGGTTCACTGAACCAGATTCTGTATTTTAACAAGACCCCCATACATACTGTGTATGTATGCACAGTAAATAAGATAGAATTGCGTATAGACCTTTATTGAACCCTATCTATTATGTTGAAATAATCGGTTTATAGGTCTGTTTCCTTCACTGGACTGTGAGCTCCTTGAGGACTGGATTCAGTCTTATTCATCTTTGTAACTTCGGTTTCTAACTCAGGGCCAGATAAGAGTAAGACCTCAATAAAGCTGTATTGCACATCAATTTCAATCACTATTGTCACCACTTTCTCTCCTCTTTGGCATCCCAAGGCATTTGTTGTTCAGAACCATACCTTTCATGATGGCACTAGTTATCTTCTTCCTGGTACTGATTGCTCTTTAATCATCTTGCAGATATAACTCTGTGTTCTCTGTCATGACTAAATTACATAAGAAAAGGGCATTCTCATATTTCTTTCTGTGCAGTGCTAGGGAACATAATAAGTTGGTAACCACCACAGTTTGATTTTGAAACAGCACTGTGTTATTGGGATGGCACCATTTCAATGGCATTGTATTGACAACAATTTGCCAGAAAAATAGGAATCTGTGCTTTAGTGGAAGTGATCTCTCCTAGGCTAAGGGATCCTCTCTTCCACTTAGCTAATGACAATGGATTTTATCACTACATATAAACTCGCTTGGTATCTGGATTCTTACCCAATGCAGACTCCATTTGGTAGGTGTGAACATCTTGATTATATAAGCAATTATTCCAGATATTTAAGAGATTGATATAGCAACAAAGATATTAGGATATATAGTAAACCATCGAGAAGCCAATCTATAGAGCTACTAAGAGATTTGAACATCTAATGAGTGAGTAGTTTTATAGGTTATTGAATATAAGCATCAAAAGCATCAGACATTCCAAATATTTATGCACTTACAAATATTTACAGGTCTTTTAAAGATCAAGTCTGTCATTATCGGTTTCTGTGCTGTATATTGTCAATATCCACAGTGACCCCAGAGGAGCCTGTGCTGGCAGGAGTAATGTTGTGGTATGTTCAGCTCTGCTGGATATCCATAGAGGGGGGCTGGAATGCCTTGTGGAACAATGCCCTGGTCTCCCGAGAGCAAAGAATGAAGCTCAGTCTAGTTTGATAACCACATTAAAGCACTACCAACATCTGTTCAAGCCAAAGACAACACTATCTCTAGGAATTAACCTTCTGAACCTCTGAATCATTACCCTCAGCAGAGTGAAAGTTGGACAACAAGAGCCTATTTTTCTGTGGTTCATCAGAGAGACGTGGTAAGCCATATTTTACTGCAACAGCATGAGAAGGCCTGGCTCAGCTTTATACATTTTAAACATAGAATATATTTGTGTGGGAAATAAGCAGACAATGAAAGTAAATAAACTTTTGATGATACCATGCAACTTTCAGCATCCGTCCCACTCTGGAAAAAATTGACCATGGATCATTGTCCCAGAGAATAGAGTTTTCTGGATTTGTACTTAAATGTTTTCCCCTTATTTTAATAAAACATTAGGTATCAATAATGAGAATATTAACAATTTGCAAGATGCATTTCAAATTTATAGTAATATAAAAAAAATCAAACCTTTGTTGAAAGTAATATAAATCACTATAAGTGAAATACTAACTAGTTGGATGGGCTTTATGAAGTTGTATCAGGTAGAGAAGGAGGCAAAGAAGATGGAAGAAAAAAATCTAATGAAAGAAAAATTTATAGTGGAAGCAAGCATAAACGTCTGTCATCAAAACTTTAGAAGAAGACTCTGAGGTTTGGAGGTGTGTTTTTTTTTAATGAAGACTGTCTACAGCTTCTACTATGATAGATTTTAAGCCTTGTACCACACTAATTGAAAAATCCATCTCCAGTTTTTTTTTATTTTCTGATACATTCCTAAGTGCAGCAACCCATCATTAAGAGACATGAGGCTTCTATGCCAAATCTGCCTCAGGCGATTAAAATTAAACTGAGATTTGTTTTTAAATTAGTGCCTGAAACATATGCATTTTCTTTTATAACACTTAGTACTTACTATGCATTATTTTAAAAGAAAAATGTCAATACTGTGTGGTGACTGACACCTGTAATTGTTATAAAAATATTCCCATTTTTGGTGATTCAAAGTATATAGACTATCTAAATATAGTCTATATAGCATATATAAAGTATTATACATTAAAATATAAAAATACATAAAATATATATAAATTGTATAGACTTACTTTATCAAATAAAATAAGGCAGAGTAGAATGTTAGTGTTGGGCTTTCTCCACTCAACTTCCTAGAAGTCATTAAGTATGTAATACTGTAGATGGCTCTAGAGTGGTTGTCCTTGTAGGTTGGCTTGCTAGTGCTTACACAGTAGGCAACTGGCATGATAACTTGGAGTCAGTGCAAAATGGCATGAGACTGTATTGTGTCTGGACAAAGAAGGCTGCACTGGGAAATACCACCCTTGAGATTACCTAAGTGGACTCCCTCCACCTTGCAAGTTTAGAGGAGTTCTGTTTTAGTTCTCACCCCTAAAATTGATCTGGAGAGAAGATTGTAATGGTAGAAAATATAATTAGGCTGTGGAGGTACCTGAAACACACCAGGTATTTAATAAATGTTTTTGAGTGAGTGAGTGAATGAAATAAAACTTTGGATGCAGGATGCTCTTGCCCAGCGGTTGTGCCAACATGGTCCATGGATTTGGAGCTTCCCAAAGCCTTTAAAGATGGTTTACTAGGCCAAAACTATTTTTATAATGATGCTAAGACATTCTATGCTTTTTTTCACTGTGTTAACATTTGCACTGAAGGCGCAGAATCAAGGTGGATAAAACTTCTGGCATGTTAGCATGAATCAAGGCAATGGCACCAAGCTATTCTAACATTCATTGTACTCTTCACTGCCAAGCACTCACAGAAAAAAAGTTTACTTAAGAATGTTCTTGATGAAGCAGTAAAAATAAATAAACATTAATTTTATTAAATCTTGACTCTTAAGTACTTGTATACATAATTCACTTCTGGTGCACACTGAAATATGATGGTTGTCTTAAGAAAATGCACTTGTACAATTGTTTGAATTGCATGCTGAACTAGTCACTTTTTAAATGACCATTTATTTACTTAAAAGGACAACTGATGGAAAAACTGGTTATTCAGACTTGGGTATTTGACAGATATTTTCTCAAAAACAAAAAACAAAAAACAAAGTTATCCTGCATTACAACAAAAATGGTGGACAGTATTTATTGCCAATGATGGGATTTGAGCTATCAAGCAAAAATAAGAATTTTGGAAAACGTGTTCACCACCATAAGCTTGACAGTTTCTCAGTAATTAAAGAGTTTTCTGATGTTACTGGTGATGATATTAACATGTGACTTTTTGGAATGTTGTATAATTTAAAGCATAAGTATTTGAAAGATCTTCATAACTCATAAATCAGTATTTTTGAAATTATCAATTTATGATAGGATAACATCATGCATGAGTCAAAAGTCAATGCAAAATACAAGATATGTCAATGGACTTTGGTATAACAGAATATTTAAAGGTCATTGATATGGTTTCAAACTCCACATTGCAGATAGCCTAAAGAAACTATCACTTGCTGAGCTCTGGTTTAATAACAAGAATATCCACAATTGTCTCAAAGGCAATTAAAATGCTGCTTACTTTTCCAAAAACATATTTATGTGAGACTGGATTTTCTTCATTTCCATCAACACATATTGCAGTAGATTGAAAGCAGAAGCAGATATGAAAACAATGAACTATCTGAAAATGAAATAAACAATGCCATTTACAATAGCATTAAAAATTATAAAATACTTATGGGAAAATTTAACCAAGGAAGTGAAAGATCTGAACACTAAAAATTATAAGATATTGAGGAAAGAAGTTAAAGAAGACAGAAGTAAATGGAAAGATATCCTGTTTATGGATTAGAAAAATTAATATTGTTAAAAGTCCATACTATCTAAAGCAATCCCTATTTAATGCAATTCCTATGAAACTGTCAATGATATTTTCCAGAGAAATAGAAAAAATAATATTAAATTTTATATGGATGAAAGCTCCATATAAATATCCTGCATATCCAAAGCATTCATGAGAATGAGAAACAAAGTTGAAGGTACCACACTTCCTGATTTCAAATTATATTACAAAGCTCTAGTAATCAAAACAATCTGATACTGCCACAAAACCAGACACATAGAGCAGTGGAACATTATAGAAACCCCCAATATAAACCCACACATAAATAGTGAACTAATATTTGCCAAGGGAGCCAAGAATACTCAATGAGAAATGGATAATCTCTTCAATAAATGATGCTGGGAAAACTGGATACTCACATGCAAAAGAATGAAGTCAAATCCCTATCTTACTCTGATCATAAAAATTAACTCAGAATAGATTAAAAACTTAACTTTAAGACCTCAAACTGCAAAACTCTTAGAAGAAAACATAGGGAAAAGCTCCTTGACATTGGTTTTGGCAATGACTTTTTTTATATTAAAACCAAAAGTGCAAGCAACAAAAGCAAAAATAAACAAGTGGAATAGCATCTGACTAAAAAATTTCTGCAAAGCAACAAAAACAATAAAAAAAATGAAAAGGTACCCAACAGAATGGGACAAAATACTTGCAATTCATGTATCTGATAAGGGGTTAACATCCAAAATATATAAGGAACTAATACAACTCAATAAAAATTCCTCCAATTAATCTGATTAAAAATGGGTAGATGACTTGAATAGATATTTTCCAAAGAATACATAAAAGTGGACAACAGGTACATGAAAAGATGCTCAACATCACTAATCATCCCACACCTGTAAAATGGCTATTATCAAAAGCACAAGAGATGATAAGTACTGGTGAGGCCATAGAGAAAAGGGAACTCTGATGAACTTTTGGTGGGAATGTAAATTGATACAACCACTATGGTAAAGAGTATGGAAGTTCTTCAAAAAAAGTAAAAATAGAACTATTATGTGATCCAGCAATCCCACTTATTGGTGTGTGTGTGTGTGTGTGTGTGTGTGTGTGTGTGTGTGTGTGTGTGTATATATATATATATATATATATATATATATATATATATATATATAAAATCTTCAGAGAAAATGTAATTAATATCTTGAATAGATATCTTCACCACTTTGTTCATTGCCACATTATTCCCAGTAGCCACGACATGGAAACGACCTAAGTGTCCATCAATGGGTGAATGGATAAAGTATGAGATATATAATGGAATAGTATTCAAACATAAAAAGAAGAAAATCCTGCCATTTTCAACAATGTAGATGAACTTGGAGAGCATTGTGCTAAGTGAAGTAAACCAGACAGAAAAAGATAGTGTATGATCCCACTAATGTGGGGAATCGAAAAGAGGTGAACTCATAGAATCAGAGAGAAGAGGGTGGTTTATCAGAGTCTGTGTGGTCAGGGAAATGGGGAGATGTTGGTCACAGGGTACAAACTCCAAGGTATAAGATGAATAAATTCTAACGTGTAACATGGTGAGTATAATTAACAATACTGTGTTATATATTTGAAAGTTGCTATCAGAGTAGATCTTAAATGTTATTCCCAACCATACAGAAAATTAACTCTGTGAGGTGATGGAGATGTTAACTAACCTTATTGTGGTAATCATTGCACAATATATACATATATCAAATCATCATATTGTACACCTTAAACATTGTTATATGTCAATTATATCAATAAAGCTGGATAAATAAATAAGTTTCAGGTGGAAAAAGCAGATATGAGAATCTGGTTATTTTCTATTAAGCCAGGTATTAAGGAGTTTTAAAAAAATGTAAAACAAAGTCACTTTTTTAAACTTACTTTTTTGTTTTTAAAATAGTTAACTTTCATAAACTATGTGAACATGTAATAGGTTTATTGTTATTTAAGTGAATAAATATATTTTGTTTTAATTTCTAATATAGACATCTAGACATAACCTACACAAACAGAACTTATTTAAATCATCAGTAATTAAGAATGTGAAGGATTGTGACAACATGGATGGACCTCGAGATAATCATGCTAAGCGAAATAAGCCAGACAGAGAAAGTTGAAAATCACATGATATCACTTATATGTGGGATATAAACCTAAAAGCAATAAATGAACAGGACAAACAAACAGAGACTCATGGACATGGTTGCCAGAGGGTAGCGGGGAGGAGGAAGGGGGATGTAGACAGAGTAAAGAGGGTCAAATACGTTGTGACAGAAAGAAATCTAACTATGGGATGCCCATGCAATGTAAATATATATATGCCTTACCATTAAAGTGTACAGCTGAAACTTACTGGATTTTGTAAACCAATGTTACCATAAAAAAATATAGAAAAAAAAAAAGAATGTAAAGGATCCTTGACACCAAAAAATATAAAAACTGGTTCCCTAGTTAGTGGTTTTTAAAGAGTGGTCCCTGGACCATCAGCAGCACTTAAGAACTTGTTAGAAATGCCCTCATTCCAAATCTATTGGACCAGAACCCCTGGGGAGGGGCTGAGTACTCTGTGTTTTAACCAGCCTTCCAGGGGATTCTGATGCTCTCCAAACTTTAGAAACTGGAAATAAAAACTTGACTCCCTCTTCACCAAACCCTGGCCGCACCCTATGGGTCAGTGTGCACAGTTACCCTAAGGTCTGATGATTGTGCACAGTGGAGAGCCTGACTTCCCAGGCCAAATGTTGCAAACAGGCATTGCTTTGGTCTCATAAACAGATATCCTTTCCTCATTTCCTCATTACTTGCACCACAGTCACTTAGGTGGGCACTGCCAGCGAACTTGCTGGAAAATCTAAGTAGTACCTTGGTCTGGGAGAGGAAACTTGGTGGATCTGTAAGGAAGTAGCTTATAACATTATGCAGGGCTTCTGATCTTAGCTATGAAGCAGAATCTTCTGGGGGAGCTTATGTCAATGTGGACTCCTAAACTCTATCCCCTAGGAATTATCATTCATAAAGTACAGGAAGGATCTGAAATCTATATTTTAACAAGTGCCCCCTAGGTCTGTGATGATCAGCCAAATTTAGGACTCACGGATTTTAGTGAGTCTGGCTTCTTCCTTTTGCAGATAAAAAAACTAAGGCCTAGAGATTAAGCCATTTGTCCAAGGTCACATAGTTGGTCAGTGGAAGAGCTGGGATCCACTATACCAGTGTCTCCATCTCCGCTTCACACTGAGCAAATCTACTTTCATCTGCTTTACCTATGGGAGCTCAACAAAAGAGGGGTTTGTTTTGTTTTTAATTGAGAAGAGGTGCAGGCCTGAAGACCCCTGTACTCTACCATGCTCACTACCCTCCACTGGAGGCTCCTTATACACACCAAAGGTGAGGCAGTGTGGTGCCATGGGCTAAGCACTGAGTAGGGGCTGGAGGGCCTGGATTCGCTGCTTCTGACTCTGTCAATAAAATCCTGTGTGACTGGGTAAGTCACTTCACTTCTTTGGTTCTGAGTTTCTTCATTTGTGGAATGGGCATCCTATTTAATGAGCAGGATTTCTATTTGGCTAACATGTTTATTTTCTCCCTAGACCCAAGGACAGTGCCTTGCCTGTATATCAGGTGTAGCAATAAATGTTTAGAGAATGAATGAATAAAAGTAGGAAACAAGAATGTGGTTTATGAATGTTCACTATTATTAATAATAAATTCAAAAACTGGCTGCTCCAGATGCTTGGGTTTAATAGTAGCTTGATTCAGAATGGTTTCTCACAGGACCGAACTACCTTAACAGACCTTTGTTTTTGAATGTAAGAAAAGGACAACTTGCACTGACAGTCATGTCTGCAAGATGTCAAGTCGAAAGAGCCAGCTAATTTGGTCTGTTCAATGAAAAAGCAAAGCCAACAGTATTGAGCCTTGTGCTTCAAAGGAAACTAAGTGACTAGGAGCCTTTTCCATTGCTGCTCATTGGCTTGGTGTTATGTACACACAGCTATCCTTTCAGTTTCCACAAAATGGCTTATTTTCATTTCTGAAATGGCAGCCACGTGGGAGCCTCCAATTGCTGTGGAGAAGGCAGGGAGAGGCCCAGCTGGTTGACAGCCACTGGAGCTCCTTGAGCCCTCTTTTTCGCCTTGGCTGCTGTTGGGAGGCAGGAGTCCAAGGTTTTTATAGTTCCTCTCTCGAATTAGTGCCCTCAGACTCTACAGCTATGAACATGCAATTAGTCTTTGTGCACAAAAGGGAGCTTGACCCTTGCCCGTCTTTGATTGGCATGTACAACTCTTGTGGCTACTTACTCAAGGCCCTCTCCAAGGAGCACAGTGCCTTGTTCTTGCACCTGCCTTCAGCTTTTCTCTTTTGTGACTTTTGTGACTTGTTTCACATAATATTCAGCCCAGCGAGGTTGCAGGGATGAAGGCATCGTCAGGCACAGTAAGATCTCCTGTTTGTCAGGGAGGTTGGGGGAGTAGGTGGGAAGGAGGTTCGCATTTGTAATCTGAGTTTTGGATAATTGCTGAGCCCCAAAACACTTAGCAGGAGCCCAAAGAACTGTTTTTTTCTTAATAAATGAACACTTTGCTTTCAAAAGCAGACCTCCCATGTTACGGGAAACAAGCTGTATGCACAAAGCTTTACATTTCTTCCCCAGTTCACCTGCTTTCTAACCAACATAGAAACTTTGTAGTGAAAGACACGCAATTACTGTGGTAAGAAAATTTCTCTTTAAGCCATGCTTTCCAAGATAGAAGAAGAGTATTTATTAGCAGCCTGAATGAGTTCAATACTGTGGTGGTGGATTGCATTTTCAATAAATGTTTTTGAGAAGCCTGATTTGTTTTGGAAACAATCTCATTTCTTACTGTCCATGCTGTGCCATGACCATGAGAATTAACTACTCAGCTATGGCACTTGGAGAAAAACTCCGAAATATATCTGGTTTGAACTAAAACCCATCTCAAACTCCCATATTAGCAGAGACTATTTAATAAATGGTTAAAAAACAATAGTAGCTGGCATTTTTAGAGTGCCTATTTAGGTTTAGGCCCTCCATGTTGCAGTTCAGTGTCTTCATTTTATAAAAAAATTAATGTTCAGAAATGTTAAGATGAACAGACACTTGGCCTGTTCAACTGCTGAAAGGCAGAACAGAGAAGTAAAACCAAGTCTCTGGGTTTGTTCCTCCATGGTATGTTGCTGAGAATTTTAAAAAATAATTTAAAAAATACACATTAGATTTAATATAGCCAAAAGAGTGTTTTTTAATTGAGGCAACATTTGGTTAATAACATTATATAAATTTCAGGTGTACAATATTACAATTCAATATCTGTATACTCTGTTGTATGCTCACCACCCAAAGTCTAGTTTCTTTCTGTTACAATATACTTGACCTCTCATTTCACCCTCCCTCATCCCCCTTCTTCTCTGGTAACCACCATTCTGTTATTTTTCCAACTATGTGACTAAAATTTTCTTTGGGATATTACTTCTGAGCTGACTGCACTGCATGGGAATATCCATCTCACTTCTATTTACATTGTACAGTTAATCATCTTGACATTGCCCAGTTTGATGATTTACCTTTTCACAAGCCCTGCTTCCTAGTCACGTTTGGCTTTTTTCAGAAACCATCTACCTTGGACAACAAGGGTTTGCCAAAATTTAGGACATTCAGAAGAAGCTTCCATTTCTAGAAATGACTCTAAAATAAATGTTTATTCCAAAAATGGCTAGCATAGATGTGTATGTTTTCAGCTTTCCTCTGTGTGCACAAACTCCAATGTGCTTAGGGAGGCATGGAATGGTAAATAAGAGTTTGCCCGTTAACATTACATACCCACCCTTTGAATCCTAGCTCCACTACCTTATTACTTTTGTGAAAATTATTTAACTCCTCTAATCTTAGTTTTCTTGCCTATAAAATGAAGACAATAATAATAATATCTACCTGAACAAATTTGCTGTTTGATTAAATAGTAATATGTGCAACACCCCAGGGTATATAGTAAATGCCCAATAAATGTTAGTTTCCTATGCTCACCTCTTCTGCTGCTATATTTGGTAAAGTCAAGTCTTTCTTTTTAGTCATGCCTCATCTCTTTTTTGATTTATAGAAGGTTATTGCTGGAAAGGCCCTTTAATATAATCTTATCTAGTTGTTTTCAAACTTATTTTAACAGCAGAAAACTATAGTTCAAAGGAAATTTTAGATGGAACCTTAATAACTGCTACAGCCAAGGTAGAACTCCTGGAGTTTCATTGGTGGGTCAGAGGTGGCAGGTGCAGAGCTCCAGTATTTCAGGCTCCACTGAGTTGAATTGTGTTGTCATCACCGAATCCTCCTTTTCTACCCTTCCAACATGGTTTCAAAGGAAGTTCTATGCACACTTTAAAACTTCACCTTACACCCTAAAACCTTCATAATGCCTTGTCAGAAAGATCCACCCAGAATTAATCTCTTTTCCAATTTTTCATCTGCAAAGAGACTCACCTTAGCATTGTCTCTACTATAGCATTTATCAGATTATGCTTGGTATTAGAGTTATTTTTATCTATACCTACTCTCTTTAAAAAAATAATGACAGTTTTCCAACTGTTAGTAAGTGCCAAGAACCATTCTAATATTACATAGATACTCATTTAATATTCTTTATACCTATTTTTATACCAAGTTTTTTTTTAAGGGACAGAGCCCATATTTTAATTATTTCTGCATCCCCACAGCAGAAAACTTACACATAAGAAGCCCTCAATTTCTGCTTGTTGAATTGTTAAATAAATGGTCAGAGATAAATCCAAATATTAAGGGCTAGGAAACCAAGGGAAAGATTCCTAATAATATTATTCTTTGTTTTATCAGAGTTGTTCTCTTTAAAAAGTAACTTAAGATGCTTCACATATCTCAACCTCATTTATTTCTGTCATCCTGATATTATGTGCTTGCCTGATTTCTTAAGCAAATACAGCCATTCCAATCTTCCTTTTGCCCTTTCTCCATTATTTGAAGGAAAAGGAGGCAGAAAAACCATCTTCTGCACAGGTAATACCTCAGAATATGCAAACAATTTGAAAACTGTTAGACTAGATACTAAAGCATGCCTACAGTAAAAAGAAGAATAATTGGTGAATGTTTACAACAATTGTTTTATAAAGTCAAGTGAGGAAACTAATATTAGAAACTTTTATTTAGAATCACAGGGGAATAACTGACGGTAAATAATTGAAAAAGCCTTTGAAAATATATTGCATCAAATTCAAGTGAAAGAAAACAAGAGAGAATAGCAGGAAAATATAAGAAATTCATTTTTTTCTCTGACTTGTAAGAAAGCATTGTTATGTGGGTATGCTTCAGCAGCTAATTACCAAGATAGAAAGAGGATGGAGTAATCAGATGCCATAGTACTTACAAGGGGGAATTTGTTTTTGGAAATGTGAAAGCATTTTAAGTCTTATTATTTAACTTTATATACTACACAAAAGTATCTAAGATGTATAAAACATTTTTTTCATTCCACAAATATAAGTAAATTTGAATGCATAAGTTTTTAACTTATACTTTAGTGCCTTGTTTGTGGTCATTGGTCAAAGACTGATCATCAGAGATGAGGCTGGCAGGATTTTCATTGTATTTAAGATACAATGACATCAATACTTGGAGGAGTGAGTCTTACTGTGTTTGTTTCTACAAGGATTAGTCCTATTATTTCATAATCATTTGATATTCAATTCTTTACTGATGATAAAAGAGGAAAAAAGCAGGCTCTAATGATGATGGTAGCCATACCCCATTACAAGGCCAATGTAGAAATACTTTTCATGTTGTGGATCTGGGAACAAACTTAGGCCAGTGCACCTTTTACTTAGGCTAGCATCAAGCCAGAGCTTTGTGGCTTTTTAATCTTGTGAAACGACAAGTCTTGAAGATTCAAAGAATGACATATTCTGTGCAAACAGGAGTTGGTTTGTACATTTTTAAGGAAGGGGACTGACTTGTATAACACTGTTGCACAGACTAGAGCTGCTAATGATGCTAAGATGACAGTGCAAGAAAGCAGAAACTTAGGTTTGAAGGCAGCAAAAAAGACAAATAGCATGTTTGGTTAATGCTATTCCTACTAGTGGGAAACATAATATTTTGGGAAGAAAAGGCAGTAAAACAAGTATCCTTGGATCAAATTTTTAAAAAATATCACCAACTAACTGTCTTTCTATAAAACTTCAAGTATTCCTGGACAAATTTCCCCAGGGGAGCTCTTTTGAATTTTATGATCTCAATGGTATTCTTTCCCCTCTGGATTGGTTGCTGTAAGCATGAGGAAGAATTGTAAGGTAGATAAGAAAAAGCTATGTGGTATACTATATACGATGCTAATTTTTTTAATTTTGAAATTTTAATTTTTCAATTAGTTAACATCCAATATTAATTAATTTATTTTTATTAATTTTTTTAGGTGAGGCAACCCTTGATTGACCTCACAGATGCAAGGACCCTGTCAGCTTACAATCCATGATTTTTTTATTTTTTATGCCTATAGCACCTGGTCTTCCTAGGTGATCTCCCATCCAAGTACTAACCAGGCCCCACCCTGCTTAGCTTCTGAGGTCAGATGGGATCAGGCTTGTTCAGGGTGGCATGGCCATGGATCAATATTAATTTATTATGCAACACTAAATTAACTATAATTTTATGGGATAGATCTGTGTGCTCTATTAATCTTATGTTGTACATGCACTTGGGAAAGTATTTCCTTGAACCAAGATATCACTCACAGTTTGTAGTTGTTTCCATAACACATTTGTCATTCTGGCTCTTCTCCAGGAATGTGGCATCCTGGTACACCCAGTGGTCCTCATCAGCAGTGTGGCCACACCTTGGTGTGTCACAATCATTTGGGAGTTAGAGTGTAAGTAATTTACTAGTAAGTTAAGAGTCTGAAATTTGTGAATGATTGCCTGTTTTAGTAAATTAGACTTAGTTCAACATTATCTTTATGACAATGTTGCTCTCATTCACTTGCATTCTGAAATGCTTGCTTGATTGGGAGATAATGAGGTGGGAACTTGGTCCTCTGGGAGCCACACCTGTATGTGCACATCTTCTATCATGCGTGTCCCCAGTGGATATAAGGCTGAGAACAGCCATGCTATTCCATTTTTGTGTGTGTGAGAAACTCAGATATGAACTGTAGTCCACTTCTAGGAACATAACTTCACCCCAGGCCTGCTTACTCATCCACTGTACTGCTTCAACAACTCCTGGAGAAATTAAGCAAAGGCTTACACTAACTATGGACAATTTTATTCTTTCAAATCTACTTAGAGGGCTGAATAACTGAGACCATTCATTTGTTTAGTCACTCAACAAACACTTATTGAGAACATTTTTTTTTTATGTATCAAAGCACTACTTCACAGGAGAAAGAGAATTTGCACCTGTTGACACTTTAAAAATAAGTCTGATCTTGGTAGTTTGAGAGGAGGGCATTGCATGAGCAAAGGCAAGGAGAGGAAAGTGAATGAGTTTTCACAGAAGAAAAGCTGTCCAGAGTGTCTGAAGGCCAAGGAATTTGGAGAGGTCTTGGGGGTGTGTAGCTAGACAATTTGGAATGATCCAAGCCAATGGCTAAGGGACCTTACTCAGTCCCCAGCAATTAGAACTCAGAAGTGACTGTGTTGCTGCTCTCTATGATGTGCACTGATCTGTCACAGTAACTACTCGATAAATTCCTGCTGAACACATCTGTCTGTCTGTCACATGGAAAACTGTCAGCATTCCTAGTCTAGTTTTGCCACATAGATGTCTGGCTATTGGGTATGGTGCTCTTTCTTCACATTTAAAAAATTAAGATATAACTCACATGCCATAAAACTCACTCATTTAAAGTACACAATTTAGTGGCTTTAAGTGTATCCACAAAGTTGTGCAACCTTCACCACGATCTATTTCCAGAACATTTTCATTAATCCAAAAATTGGTGTAAAACCTGTACATTATTAGCAGTCACTCTCCATCCCCCCCCACTCTAGATAACCACTAACCTACTTTGTTTTTTAAGATTTACCTGAATAAATATTTGAAATATTTTATATAAATGAAATCATACAATATGGAGCCTTTCTGTCTGACTTTTTTCTCTTATAATAATGTTTTCAAGGTTCATCCATGTGGTAGCATGTATCAATACTGTATTCCCTTTTTGACAGACTGCTACTCCATTGTATCACATTTTGTTTATATATTCAGTTGATGGACATTTGGGTTGTTTCCACCTTTTGGCTATCATGAATAATGTTAATATCAACATTCATATGCAAGTTTTTGTGTGGACATATGTTGTCATTTCTTTTGAGTATATACTTAGGAGGGGAATTTCTGAGTCATATAGTAATCTCTGTTTAACTTTTTGAGGGACTGCCAAACCATTTTTCAAAGTGGCAGCACCATTTAACAATCCAACCAGAAAAGTGGGACAGTTCCTAGTTCTCCACATCCTCACCAACACGTGTTATTATCTGTCTTTTTTACTTTAGCCTACTTAATATACACGAAATAGTATGTCATTGTGGTTTTGACTGGCATTTTTCTAATGACTAATGATGTTGAATATCTTCATGTGCTAATTGGCCACTTATTCATCTTCTTTGGAAAAATGTCTAATTAGATTTGTTGCCTACTTTCAATTGGGTTATTTGTCTTTTTATTATTGAATTACAAGAGTTATTTATATATACGGGATACTAGATACTTATCTGATATATGATTTGTTAATATTGTCTCCCATTGTGTGGTTTGTATTTTCACTTTCTTGAGCATATCCTTTGAAATACAAAATATTTTAATTTTGACAAGGTACAATTCATCCTATTTTTTTCTTTTGTTGTTTGTGGGAACAGTGTTGTTTTAAATGAAAGAATAGCCCATGGATAAGGTCAGTGGCCAATAGGGTTTGCTAAGGGTTGATGTATGGCTAGACTCCTAAGGCTGGAAAGAATGAACTAGCTTTAATCCTACTAGATTTAGATAACATTTTAGAATCAGATAATCATTCTCTAGTTGCAAACAATTCTGTTGTTAATATGGTATAGACAAAGGCCTGGATGAGAATGAAAAAGACTACCATCTCTGGGTCTCCATTTTCTCTGCTCTTGGACTGCAGGAATATAAAAACCTGAGGATTGGACAAGAACAAGGGCATGTTGCTGTGCTAAAAACCAGCTTTGAAATTAAAAGTCAATTTCTAACTCACTGTGTAAACCTTTGGCCTTGATTTAAATCAAATTTACATTTGAAAATAAAGAAGGCCTCCAGTGATAAGATTCTAACCAACATTTTAAATTGTGAAAGAGGTTAAAAATTGAACACATTTTAAAAACGGAGAGAAAACTTGGAAACTCTGGCTTGCGATACTGCTGTATGTAAAATAATGAAGCTATTTTAAAGTTTCTCAACTGAGTTAATGGTTTTGTCGAGTAGATCTTTGCTAATTTCTGCAATTTGCTCTTGAGGAGCTCTCTGCCTTTGAGCACTTTGCTCAGAGAATCTTCAACTCTCAGAGTTGGAAGGAATCTTAAATGTCATCTAATCTGAACCCCCATTCCTTTTACAAATCTGCTTTGCAACAATGAGTGGAATGTGGCAGGGAAAATGCCAGTAAGAACCATGGGCGGCTTAAGGATATTATGTCTGCTACAGAAAGGACTCTAAAGGAAGAGAGAGAAATGAAGTGGGAAAGGGAATTGAACAACAGCAAAATAAGTAGGGTTCACAAAGTCTAAGAAAGAAGGACAGTTTCTGAGATTCAGTTGTGTAAAAAGGCATCATTTTTCCAGATTCCTGCCAGGTACACTTAGTCACCCACTCGTCTGGGGTCCTCTTCCATTTTACGAATTCTATTCTAGCACTGGCCACTATCTGTTATTTGTGGATATATTTGTGTATCCTTATAGATCAGAAGAAGCTCCTAGAGAAAAAAGCCTCAATCTCACTCATCTGTGCAGCCTTTCCAGTGTTTGATATTTAAGGGCTTAGCTGGTAGTATTGTGACATGGCGACAAATATGGTTTTTGAGGTAAGGCTGACTCTTGGTAAGTCTATGTCATTGTTACCTGCTATCATGTTTTTATTAGTCTCACTTTGTTCCCTTCTTTACATCTTATACTGCAGTTAAATTCATCTTTTATCTCTCTGCCTTTGCACATACTATTCCCTTTAATTGGGCTGAACTCCCTTTTTTGGTTTTGTCTAATAACTTGGCTTCTCTTTCAAGACTCGGATCAGAAGGCACTCCCTCCAGGAAGTTTCTGCAGAGTCCCAGGGATAAGAATAGTGCCCTTCCTCTGTGCTCTCACAGCACTCTGTGCTCTTCCCCCAAAATACTTATGACTCTTTCTTGTAATCACTGGTCTCCTACACAAGTCTGAATGCTCTTCTGGAACAAGACTGTATTTTTTTCATCCTTCTCCTCTCTAACACCTAGCAGAAATTTTGAAGAAATGATTCATTATAGCAATGGCTAAAATACAATGAACACAGCTCACACATCAGGCAGTAGACTGAGTAATTTTTATGCACTAACTTAATCTTCATTATTGTCTCCACTACCTAGATCAGGCAACTGAGCTTCAGAGAATTAAGCCATTGGCCCCAGGCCGCATAAATGGCAACTGGCAGAGGTGGGATTTGAACCCAAAAACTGTCTGATTCTTGACCACTAGGCTACAGAGAGGCAGCTGTTTCCTTTCAGTGCCTGTTGGGCGGATGTCACTACAGTGAAATATGATCCCACATTTGGCGAGATTGCCTGGACACTAATTCAGCCTCCTGGAATTTTTTCTGGGGTAAGACAGGTTATAATAAAATAACACATGCCAAAATGGACCCTGAAGTTAGCATAGAAGTGAAAACTGGTTACTCTTGAAGAAGAATCTTTTTGCACAAGAGTTGAGAGTTTAGAAAATGTTATTAGGCAGAACCTCTGCATTCATGAGAAACTCCAGGGTCCTGCAAGGTCTTTTTAGAAAGACTTAAAGTTCTCCTCTAGCCAGAGTAAACAGAGCATTACAAATCAGGTTCCAACACAGTGGCGAGCTCTTTGTGCAAAGAGCTCAATCTTACTCCCAGGCTATCAAAAGCCAGCTTCTTCCCTGGCAAATCTTGCACTGCTTAACCTATGTTGCATCCAGCTGCACCCTGCTGGGACTTATGAGACCACCTCCTTGACTCTGGGACTTTTGCTCTATTTGCTCTTACACCTGAGTTCTGGCCCTGGCTCAATTAGTTGTGTAACTATAGTCATGTCTCTTAACTTCTCTGACTTAATTTCCTCATCTGTCATGTGGAGCTCTTAGTACTACTCATATTGTCTACCTCCTGGATTACAGGGTATAAAATAAGGCAGTATGCAGTCTAGAGCTTTGAGAAATAAACATAAGGGGTGGTTATTATTCTTCATTTGACTTGTCTCCTGCATTGACATTTTTTAAAGTAAGTTTTTATTTTTTCAATTGCAGTCAACATACAATATTATATTAGTTTCTGGTGTACAACATAGTGATTAGACATTTATATAACTTATGAAATGATCATCCCAATAAGTTTAGTACCCATATGACACCATACATAGTTACTACAATATAATTGATTGTATTCCTTATGCTATACTTTAATCTCCATGACTATTTCATAACTATCAATTTGTATTTCTTAATTCATTCCTTCCCTTTACCCATTTCCCTCAACACTACATCCATCTGACAACTATCAAAATGTCCTCTGTATCTAAGAGTTTGTTTCTGTTTTTTTTTTCATTTAATTTGCCTTTTTTTTTTAGATTCCTCATATAAGTGGAATACTATGGTACTCATCTTTGTCTTACTTATTTCACTTAGCATAATATCCTCTAGATCTATCCATATTGCTGCAACAAGATTCCATTCATTTTTATGTCTGAGAAATATTCCATTGTATATGTGCACTACTTTATCCATTCATTCATTGATGGGCACCTAGATTGCTTCCATATCACGGCTATTGTAAATAATGCTGCAATGAACATATGGATTCATGTGTCTTTGCGAATTAGTGTTTTGGGTTTCTTGAGATGGGTACCAAGAAGTAGAAGTCCTTTGTTTCTTGTTATAGCCTTTGGTTTAAAGTCTAAATAGTCTGGTATAAGTATTGCTATCCCAGATTTTTTGTTGTTGTTGTTTCTATTTTCATCAAATATATTTTTCCATCCCTTTACTTTTAGTCTGTGTATGTCTTTCTATCTGAAGTGAGTCTCTTGTAAGGATCTTGTTTCCTTATTCATTTAGTTACCCTATGTCTTTTGATTGGAGTATTTAATCCATTTACATTTAAAGTAATTGTTGGTAGATATGTAGTTATTGCCATTTTAATATTTATATTTTTGATTTTTTTCTCCTTTTTCTTAAAGTCATACCTTTAACATTTTTTGTAATTCTGGTTTAGTGTTGATGGACTTCTTTAGCTTTTTCTTGTTTAGGAAGCTCTTTATCTGTCCTTTGATTCTAAATGATAGCTTTGACATGGAAAGTAACCGTGGTTGAAGATCCTTGCTTTTCATCACTTTGAGTATTTCATGCCAATCCCTTCCAGCCTGCAAAGTTTCTGTTAAGAAATCAGCTGGAAGTCTTATGGGAGCTCCCTTGGAGGTAACTAACTGCTTTTCTATTGCTATTATAAAAAGTATTTCTTTGTCTTTAATCTTTGGCCTTTTGATGTGACTTGGTGTGGGCCTCTTTGGGTTCATCTTGTTTGGGACTCTCTATGCTTCCTGGGCTTGTTTGTCTGTTTCCTTTGCCACATTAAGAAAGTTTTCCATTATTATTTCTTCCAATAAGTTTTCAATTCCTTGCTCTTTCTCTCCTTCATCTGCTACCCCTATGGTGTAAATGTTGGTACACTTGATGTTGTACCAGGGGCCACTTTGGAATTCTTTATTCTTATTGCTGTTCTGATTGGGTGTTTCCTGCTATCCTTTCTTCCAAATTGCTGATTTGATCCTCTGCTTCATGTAATCTACTGTAGATTCCCTCTTCATTTTGATTGGTTCTTCATTTCTGACTGGTTCTTTTTTATGTTTTATATCTCCATTTTAATATTTTCTATCTCTTTGTTAAAGTTCTCACTGAGTTCATCTATTCTTCCCCTAATTTCATTGAGCATCCTTATAACCAGTGTTTTGAACACTCCATCTGGTAGATTGCTTGTTTTCACTTTGTTTAGTTATTTTTTGGAGTTTTGTTCTGTTCTTTCATTTGGGATATGTATTTTTGTCTCCTCATTTTGGCTGCCTCCATGTGTTTCTATGTATTAGGTAGAGCTGCTATGTCTCCTGGTCTGAGCAGAGTGGCCTTATGTAGTAGGTGTCTTGCAGGACTCAGTGACACAGTCTTCCTGGTCACCTGATCCAGGTGCTCTGTGTATGTGTCCCTTGTGTGGGTTGTGTGTGCCCTTCTTCTGTAGTTGAGCCTTGATTGCTGTTGGTATGTCAGTGGATGTATTGTCCCTCTGGCTGTTTGGTAGTAAAGATTGTCCATGACTACAGTGGGGGAGCTGTTGTACAGGGCTTACCTTTAGGAGCAGGATTTACTTTGGCAAGGCTTTGGTGCCTACTGAGTCTTCCCTTTGGGTACACCATTTTTAGAGGTGATGAGATAGTGCTCTGGTGTAGTCTGAAGCTGGCTACTGGGTGTTTTGGTTCTATGGCCCCTTAGGAGGGGCTGTGGTGTGGCCAAGGTCTGTTGCTACCTGTGCCTTACCTGGGACCACTTGGTATGAACTACACTATTATCTGCGGATGGTGCCAGATGTGCTGGGCTTAGAGGTGCCTGGGAGAGGCCTAGCTGTGAACTGAGGCTGGCTACCACTAATGCCTGGCTTAGGATCTGCTCAGTGAGAGATAAGGGTCATATAGAGGTCAGATGCTGCTTGTTTGGGGTTTATGTACCTTTGAGCAATTTTAAGAAAGTTCATAGTATTACCAAGCCTGGCTTTTTCTATGGAAAAGCCATTGCAAGTGGCTTGGATGGTCCCAAAAGTTGGGTAAGATAAGGTCTCAGGAAATTACTAGGATGGGATAAATGGTGTTAGTCAAATTAATGGAGACTCATACATGGTGCCCACCTCTGTGTGTGTGCTAAGTCAGGGGAGGGATCAACAAAGGAACGATGGCTTCTGCCAGCACTCTGTCTGGTAAAGAGCTGCACCTCCAACCCTCACCCTGAAGTCAGACTGTTTAGTTCCTCTTTGTGTGTCCCTGGAACCTTTGGAGCTGCTTTCCCAGTGCTGGAACTCAGAGTGAGTGAGTCATCAGTGAGTAAGACCATGTGTAGTCCCTTTAAGAGGACAATCTGGGACTTCAGATGCCCTCTGTTTCACCAGCCACAATCTCCACTGGTTTTCACAGCCAGAAGTTATGGGGACTCTCTCCCTAGCACTGGAACCCTGGGCTGGGGAGCCTTGTGTGTGGGGCTGGGACCCCTTGATTCTCAGGGAGACTCTCCACAACTGAGATATCCCTCCTGATTTTTAAACACCACATAGAAGTGTGGGACTAGCCTGTTCTGTGTCTCTGCCCCTTCTACCAGTCTCAAGGTGGCTTGTTTTGTATATCATTAATTATAGGACTTTTGTTCAGCTAGACTTCAGGTGATTTCAATGATGATTGTTCTTTAGTTGTTACTTTGATGTGGTCTGAGCAGAGGTAGGTACAGCATTTATCTACTCTTTCATCTTGACCAGAAGTCTCTGCACTGACATTTAAAAATTTATCAATGACAAGAACACAAGCTTCTTCTTACATTTAAGAACCTGAGAAATGACTATTAATCTGGATTAACATTTACCTAGAGGCCATCTTTGTGCTTCTGGCCATTACTTTATTAGGCCTTAGCAGCTGTTTATTTCTTTTATATGAGTATAATTTCATTTTGTAGAGTTTCTGAAGAGTGCTTCACACCCCTCTTCCTTTTGAAAATAGTAGCTCTTGGTTGTCCTCAGGGCTCCTAAATAGTAGTAAAAGCCTCAAATAAGCCTGAGCAGACTCCTTTCACTTGGATGTGTGAGAACACTAATGGCAGCAATTAATTGAGGGGGATGTGGGCTTTGTAAATTGAGGATAAGTGAATGAGTCATGGTACATAGACTGACCCCCCTCACCTGTTCAGCCTATGATGACACCTGCCTCAGATCATTAAAGCCCCTTGCCCAATTGACATGGTCTGACTGCCTCCGCTGGTGGGGTTGAACAAAGCCAAGCATTTACTGGTTGGAGTGCAGAGATGAATAGAATTCAGTTTTTCGGCCAGGGCTGGCCCAGACAGCTGCTCATGCAAAAGGGATTCAAATGAACATGTTTCTTTGTAGAGTGTGTATGTTTTTATTGAATTTGAAGAAAAGCATGTGATGGCTCCCCCTTTGGAAAACAAACTAGTTATATATTCCCATGTTGTCTGGTAGTTGGAAGCCGGACATGTCCACAACAGCACTTCATGGAAAGAATTGCTTTTCCTGTTGAACGTGAGGCTTGTCTGTAGGACCACAGCTGGTGCTTTTACAAAATCACGTGGCAAGTGGCTGAAAAGGGCCCTTTAGAGAAATCTTGAGTATAGTAAATATTCTTTCCTTTTAAATTGGGAATTATCACACCACAGATTTTGTGTTCTCTTAATTTGTATTGACACATATTGGGTTTTCCTTGGAGTTTGGATATAGGGTCTACTAAGGCAATTTGCTGTACTGTGTGCAGTTCAAAAGTTTCCAGGGAGGCAAGAGCTGGTGGACCAAGTGACACCCAAAACAGTTATCAGACTGAACCATTTGCATTTCCATTCAGGTCATGCTGTCTCGGCCAAGCTGTTGACTTAGCACTGTTTTGACTTGGGTGGCTTTGACTCTTCCATTCAGGCTTTAGAAACATCATTGAGTTAACAGGCCACACACCATTCACCCTTCTCCCTCCCTACTCTTCAACTCCTTTGTGTTAGATAAGGAGGCCTTTCCCTGCTACAAAAAGGTAGCAGGCCTAAGTTTCCATGAGCTCTGTGCCCCTTATACCACCCCCAATTTAGTCTTTGTGCAGGGCTGCTTTTGTTTCCTTCTAAGAATTAAAAGTTAATTGATACCTCAAATGGATGTTGGTCACAAAGCATTTCACCATCCAATGCAGTCCTGCATCCCATTAGATTAACCCTCTTCTGCAGTTCATTGTAAATAAACATCCCACAAAAAAAAAAAAAAAACACAGCTTACCTACCTGAAGCATTGTATTCATTTGGGTTTTGCAGTAGGGTTAAAATTCTATGACAGTGTCACTGGGTTAATTAATTTAGATTAATGACTCTTGGAGTTCTGTTTTCCTTTACCTTCCTTATTTGTCACAGACCAATAAACCAGTATTTCCAAATGTCTGAATTTATCAGGCTATCCAGAGTTCTTTCAGAGATTGGTAGTCATCAACCTTAGACCTCTAATTGCAATACTGCAAATTCTCCTAAATAAGTAAAATGTTATATCTTGATGTGGTAATCCAACATAGATGGACTGTATATTCATAGTATTCTTCTGATAAGTTTATTCTCATAGAAGAGAAATATGTAAATTCTTTTTTTTCCCAAACATGGAATAAAAAATTTCCATGGGGTCAACTGAAAATGGAGTGGAATTGACTCAATTAAGTTGAAAAATAAAGAAATAAAGAGCACACTCTTTATTAGACTTTTGCTATTACTCCAAGGTATGCAGTGATCTGGCCTCTCCTGATAGAATCCAGATTTCAATAAGATGTTCTGGAATTTTGAATCTTAGAGGTGAATTAAGTTGTTCTTTATGCTAAAGAAACTTCCCCCATTAGCGAGTTTCTATTAACTCTCAGCTAAGGCCACACAAATGGAATAATTTTTGTTGCCATTAGAAGAAAGGATTTTTTTCCCTATAGTTTAAGCTAACTAATTCATTAATGTGGTAGAAGGGTTTGGTGGATAATTAATATATACTTAATTATTATTCCTATTTCTATTCCATATGGTCCCGTCTGCCACATAATGCTTCCCACACCTCTTAGAGTATCAAAATGAAACCATGACTTGCCTAAAAAAGATTTAAAAATGACCAATAAGCACATTGAAAAGATGCTCAACATCATTAACCATAGGAAAATGTAAAGCAAAACCACAGTGAGAGATTACTTCAAACCCACTGTAGTGGGTAGAATCAAGAAGTCAGATAATAGCAAGTGTTGGAGAAATTGGACCCCTATTACATTGCTGGTGAGAATGTAAAATGGTGTAGCCGCTTCAGAAAACACTGGCAGTTCTTCAAAATGTTAAGCATAGTGTTACCATATGACCCAGAAATTCCACTTGTGGGTATATACCCAAGAGAACTGAAAATGTTACATCTACACAAAAACTTGTACTCAAATGTTTATAGCAGCATTATACACGATGGCTAAGGAGTGGAAACAACCTAAATGTTCATCAATAGATGAAAAGATAAACAAAATGTCACATCTTACAATGGAATATTATTTGACCATTAGACAGAATGAAGTACTGATATATGCTACAATGTGGGTGAACCTTGAAAAATTGGGTTAAGTTAAAGAAGACAGACACAAAAAGGCACATTTTACAGGATTTCATTTACATTAAATGTTCATAAATAAGCAAATCCATGATGACAGAAAGTAGATTAGTGTTTAGCAGGGGCTGGGAGAAGGAAAATTAAGTGGGGATGATGGCTAAGTGGAGTGTCTTGTGTGTTGGAGGGGATAAAATATTCTAAAATTAATTGTGGGGATGGGTACACAACTCTGTGAATATACTAAAAGCTGTTGAATTGTATACTTTAGATAGGTAAGTTGTATAATTTGTGAATTGTGCCTCAAAAGAGCTGTAAAAAATTTGAAATCATGATTCTGGACTTAGAGAAGAAATCTTTTACCTAACATATTCAAGACCTTAAAAAAAAACAAAATAAGCTGAAAGCAAGACAGTCATATAAAATGCATATTCAAAGGCTTAGGCATATTTGTGTGGCTCACCATTTTTAGTATTTTCCTTTGGTCTGCATTCAGATGAAAACAAAACAGCCCCTATTGGTTTTCTAAGCAATGCATATAATAAGAGTTGTGATGCTGTTGATTCTAGTTGTATTTAGTATTTTTAAATTTTCCAGGTTATTTATTAAAGTGATGGTGTAAAGACAAATTGGTGGGTTGAACTTTTCAGCCTTTACAACAAACATTTTCTCTGAATTGCAATCAGGTTTGTCAAAGTACTAAGCTGGCAATGTGAGAAACTAAGACTTGCATTCCAATATGTTTAATCACAAAACAAATTAACATTTCCTTCTGAAATGAGAATAATTACCAGCACTTGTCTATCTGAAGATTTAAGCCACTGGAAATATCATGCTTATCTTTCCTATAGCACCTGTCTCTTCTTGCTTGGAAAAATGAGCAGCCCCATCACTCTGGCACAGAAACTGAAGGGGGAGATGTATGCAGCCCATTAATACTTCCCAATAATAATAGTGACTAATATTCTTGAGTTCTAACCCTGCATCATGTACTATCCTGAATGATTTATACAAATCATTGTTTCATCTTCTCAATCCTGCAACTGAAGCACAGGACTAAAACATATAGGGTCAACATCTACCAAGTCTTGAAACTGAGATTTTATCCCAAGTCTGTGTGATGCCAAAATCTTGCTCTTAGCCACAGTGTTGTTATGTCCCTTGGCCTTTCAGACTACCCAAATCATTTTTTTTTAACACAAGGGGTCCCTATGGCTCTAGATCTATAGCACAAGTTCATAACTCGGTGTGTGTGTGGGGGGGCTGTTTTTGTCCCCAGGGGATATTTGGAAATATCTGGAGACAGTTTTGGTGGGCACAACTGGGGTGAAGAAATGCTACTGGCATCTTGTTGGTAGAGGTCAGAGATGCTGCAAAACAGGGTAGTAAGAGGATCAATAACAATACCATGCAAAGCCATTTTGGAATCTAAGACAAAAGGGAAAATCAGCAATACTGATCCTGTCTTTATCAAATTTTCATATTTTGTTCATCATGGATTTAGGGGGCATAAATTTCAATTTTTGAAAATATATTAAAATATGTTGATTACTGATTTTTTAAAAATTATATTTACCTTTATGATGTTTTCAGTGTTCTTTCTTTCTTTTTAGCATTTATTTATTTAAATTAGTTTTAAGTATACAGTAAATTGGTTAAATATCTATGTAGTTCATAAAACATTCCCCCCAATTGTTTACTCCCTTCCTTGGTCCTCCACCTAGCCATCATTATAATGCTAACTGCATTTCCTATGTCGTGCTCCCCATTCCATGATTACTGATTTTTCTGATGTCCCATTAAATTTTGTGCCCATGGCAAGTGCCTCATCACCTCATTCACTTTACCCCAGTCCTAGCTCTGTTGCAAAACATCCTACAGTGCATAGGATAGTCCCCAAAACCGAGAATTATACAGTCCAAAATGTCTGTCTTGCCAAGGTTGAGAAACACTGGCCTGAAGTATTGGAGGAATTTTCCCTATGGAAGGGCAAAAGGGGAATAAAACAGCAGCATCATAATGTAAGTCTTAATAATAGCCACTATTTACAAAAACTATTACTCCAATCTAGGTACTGCTGCACTTGTGTGATCGATCTTACACAGGTGTTGATCTATCTTTTTAAAATACACCCTGCCCTGCCCTCCAGCATTGGAGCTGTCTTCTAGCCATTAGTTATAGCTTTGCATAGGAAAATAATGTACTGTATTATTGTTCCATCTATACATGTAACATCAGTTTTGTTTTTCCTAACAACAAAAATATACTTCAAATTCTCTCAATAAATTTGGTGCCCATTTTGCTAAAGAGTGTCACTGTTGTAGATTTTGGAGCTGCCTGAAGACAGTCCATTGTTGCCATCCAAGTGCTCCAGAATACCTTTTGATGTAATAATAAAAGGAGTGTTAACTTTAAGCCATAGAGATGTTCTTAGGAAACACTCTCTGTAATTGTCTTATGTTGTTCTGAATGGTAAACTCTGTGGTGCTGCAGAAAGCTGGAGAACTTTAAGGGCAGAGAGAACTAAGTTCATGTTCCTTCTCTATTATTTAGTATGTATATGATCTTGGACAAAGCAGTTAACTTTTCAAGGTTGGCAATAATAATATTGCCTGGCTAGTGAGGTATTGGTGTGAGAATGAAATGTGATAGGTTAATATACACAATGAATGTTAGTTCTATCCCAGCCCTTGAAAAATATATCAAGATGGATACATTTTATTCAAAGAAAAAGCTTCATTGTTCTGATTTTTTAGAAATCTAAAACTTGCTTCTATTTACAAAAAATAATAATAAACTAGATACCTTTAGCTGAAAAAATATCAATAATAGTAAAGGAATGTGACTTGAAAAGTTCTTAAAAGTTTTCACTATGAAAATCCATTAGGTATCTTCTCTTCCACATCTTCCCATCACTTTAAGGCTCACAAGCTATTAACTTCTTTCTAGTTTTTCCTGAAGTAGGTCTTTATCTTATTACTAAAGCCATCTGGGCTGGTTTAACTCAGTCAGAGCCCTGAGCTAATGAGGCCAAGGTCAGGGCTGGATCCCCATGGAGAGCCATTAGCTTTGCTCCCTTCTTTGGTCCCCCATCCTACTTCCCTAACCCTACCAGCTGGCTTTTCACCATGTGTTGCTACAAGGGGTGGGGGGCGGGTGAGAAGAAGACTGTGGCTGTGGACCTTCACTACTAGTAATACAGCCCAATGCCTGAGCCTTTTTATGAAAAGGACTCTGCGCGAAAACCAATCCCCAATTGCACTGGGCCTTGAAGACAGATGATAAGCACTGATGGTCATATAAAGGCACCGATCACAGTACAAGTTATAATCACTGTACAGATTTTAATTATTTTCTAACTTACTCCCTTTTCCTGAATGATTGGTTCCACCAGAGAGTGGCAGCTACTTCCCAATGCTCTAACATGGTCCTTGGTCATTTAAGGCCACATAACTGGTGCTAACTATTGTCAGCAGCACCATGGCAAGAACCTTCTGTGAAGCTTGCAAGCAAGGTTAAACATTGGGAAGAGACTCTTGTCAGTAGTATCCAATTACTGTTGCTATGATACATTTGGCACATTCACTGTAAACATGAAGAAAAACTCTCCTGATCCAAGGTGGAGACAGTTTGTCATGTAGCTTTTAATTTTTCTTCTGTTGCATGTGTGACTTTTAAAGGGCATTTGCTAACCCATTACACCGGTATCATTGTATCACGTTTTCCCATTTTTATCAAAATTATCAGCTTAAATTCCTAATAAAGAGAGTATCTCCTAGGAGTTCTTACCTATTTCATTCATTATTATCAAAATAGGAATGAAATCAATTTAAATCTTTTCAAAAATAATATCTAAATTGTGCTCAAACATTGTCTTTAGTGTGTACAGGATGTTGACCTTTTTTTGGAGGGAGTTTATGATTTCAAGGCTTTTCTGGCAGCAACATATGTAAAGAAAAAAGGAATCACATTGGTATGGATAAAATTATACGCAGCTCAGGCTAGACAAGTGTCAGAGGGAAGGACTAAGAACAATTATAGGCATAGCTCTTTATTGTGGAAAACTTTCAACATGTAAAAAAGTAGATTAATATAATGAACCTCCAGATATCAATCATCCAGTTTTCACGACCATATCTGTTTCATCTCTACCCTAATTCAGCCTCCTTCCCAACTATTTTGAAGCAAGCTCAAGAGATCTCATTTCATCCATAAAAAACTTTAATAGTTATCACTAAGTAAAGATTTCAAGAACATTTTATATAGGTTTGCAAAATGGCAGAAAATCCTGTGATGGGAGAAAATATCCTGAGTAGTGCCGGCTTTCCTGAATCACATTTTTTTTTTTTTTTGCCTCACAGACTCTTAAAACTTGGATAATTGATTGGAGGGATCAGAAGGGACCAGGGTGTTTGAGAGTCCTCAGAGGACTGTCACTAGATGAGGTAAAGATGCTAATATCCAGGTGGATATTACAAAAGAAATCTGCCACCAAGCTGTCCTTCAGTCTAGGTAGCTAAAAAGAAGAAGAAAAAAAGTTGAATCAGTGATAAGAAGGGAAGCTCATCAAAAGGAGCATACTAAGTGAAAATTTAACGCATTGCTCTTATTTCTTTAAAAGTTGCCCCAAATCATCATAATAGTCATTAACATTTATTAAGCACTTAATACATACCATGAACAGTTTATGGATTATCTCTTGTAGTCCTCAAGATATCTGTGATAAGTATTGTTATTATCCTCATTTTACAGATGAGGAAACAGGCCTACACAGGTCTGAGGGTGGGGTTGTGATTCCAATGCAAGCAGTCTGATTCCAGTGCCATTGTTCATAACTATTACGCATTTCTGCTTTTCAACTAGTTTTGAAAGTAATAGGTAATGGTTAAGTGTAGCTGTTTTAATAGTCAGCTCTTTGTGTCTGTGGATTTTGCATCCTCAGATTCAACCATGCAGAGATTGAAAATATTTCGAAAAAAAATTCTAGAAAGTTCCAAAAAGCACAACTTGAATTTGCCAGGCACTGAGCACTACACCAATTCTTTTCAAATAAAGTGATGTGTAGGCATACTCTTCTGTAGTCTATATGCAAATATAGGGTATATGCAACTACTATACCATTTTATATAAAGGATTGAGCATCCATGGATTTAGATTTCTGTGAGGTGGTCCCGACACCAATCTCCTCCCCAACCCCCATATACTGAGGGATGGCTGTACTTTTATTTTTGATTCAGAAGATTTAGAAAATGTATAGCTATAAATACATGAGCACTGAACCTTAACAGAATCTCAGCTAAAGCTCATGCCTGGTGATTTGGAACATATGCCTCTGTCATTCATTTATTCATTCAGCAAATGTTATTTGAACCCCTACCACCAAAGTGTGTGTGTGTGTGTGTGTGTGTGTGTGTGTGTGTGTGTGTGTGTTCACACTAGACATTGCTGTGTGCCAGGGTCACTCCTGCCTAGGTGCATCCTTGAATGCAAACACCTTTTTGCTTTAGGATGGGTGTAACTCTTTCAAAAGTGAAGAATACCAAAATTAAAGTTTGAATGTGCAGTCCTTTGGACTCTTGGTTGTAAGTAACAGAGACCTGCTTTAACTAGTTTAGGCAAAAAGGCAGAATTTATTCTACAGACCCCAGGGTTCTCAAGGAACCCAGGGATAAGAATGCAGCCAGGCTTCAGAAATGACCTGAGACCAGACACTGGGTTGGTGGTCAGGAATTTTCTTTCACTCTGTCTCATCTCTGCCTCTCTCTGAAGGTCAGCTTAAGTTTCTTTCTCTGCTCCCCAGGCTGAATGACAGTATTTGGCTATCCTTAGCACCTGTATTGATATTATTGGTCCAGCTACCCAAAGTGAGACCAAGTTTCTTTTTGTCTCAATTATAGATGCATGGATGGCTGCCCATCCCTGGACCTGTGGAGGGACTGAGAAGGAGGGGCAGTACCCAGAAAAGGAAGACAGAGGGAAAGCAAGTAAGACAATCAAATAGGCATTCAATAAAAAAAAGTGGTAACAAGTACTATAGAAGCACATTAAAATACATGTATTCAAGTGTCTTAACCTTCTTTCTGAGATGAAAATTAAGAAGCCAAATCAAATATTACTCAAATATCTGCCATTTGTCCACAATCATGGCAATTATTATATAACATATATAGCATAGTATCAAATGCCTTGATTCTAGAAATATTTGAAGTCAATATAAATTGGATCACAAAAAAAATTCTCACTGAATACCTCCCATGGTCAGTTGGAACTTCTTTCAGTTTTATTTCAGGTACCTACAAGTTCCTAAATAGGAGAGGAAATTTATAAACTTTATGCTGATCCAAGTTCTTGAGACTGCAAAAGGAATTAGCTCTTTGCTTTGCACAACTGGGAGGTTACAATGAATGATACATGATTAGTTTCTTAGCACTGGTAATTGTACTTTTAAAAATAATAAGATTTTCAGCTCCAAATTATATTCATAATTAATCTAATAATACCCTACAATATGCACTGCATTCCTGTAATGGGTGTCTTTTACCTTTTAGCATTAGCTAATATGTCATTGTACCTTGCAAATAATACTGCATACTGTATACTCTAACTATAACTGTGTTGTTTAAACTGGGAAAAATCTCATTTTCTAGGTGTAGTGGTGATTTTCAGCTATTTAAACCAATTTTACACTCAGTGATGGAGATGCAAGCAGTTATAACAATGTGTTCTTGAAATTGGCATGAGTCATCAATGGCCTCAAATATTTGGCCAGTGGGATCTGGCGGCAGTTGAGAAGATGCAGACTACATGGAATTGAACAGGCTGTCTGTGTTTCTCATCCCCTTTTGTCAGAAGAGGGGAAGCCTCAACTCCTCATGAAGGAGTTCTGTGCAAAAATGAACTGACTTTCTAGTTTAGACTCATGAAAAGTCATTGAGAGGATGCATGTAAGTAAGGGTTGCAGGGTCAGTCCTTCAGTCTTAAAGCCAGAATGATGCTTAACATTCCAGACCATGGCCTTCTACAAACCACCAGAAGCCTCTTCAAAGGCCACCTCTGCCCTGTTCCCACCCTGTTAGCACAAGGTGGAAATTCCATTTTGAGTTCTACAATAAGAACAATCAATAACATTTTTATACTGCTTTACCATTTACAAATCACTTCCACGTGCATTTTATCATTGGATTAGGACCAGACATTTTATAGGGAAGGTTATTTAGTGTAAGAAAGAGTAAGTAACCTGTAGGTGGTTACAGAGCCATTCAATCACAAAGCCAGGCCTGAAATCTAGGTTTTTGGATCCAAATCCTATTTTTTCCCAAGTGTTGTTGGAAAATCTTCAAACCAAAGGATACCATGGCTTCTTGCCTCAAGGAAACGAGATAAAAGATTTTAGGACAGTTGCGCAGAGCAGGAATAAGGAAGTTGATACTTCACAGCCCAAAGTTTGGTAAAACACAATTTATGTTAACCTTCCTCACAATTACATCAAAAAACACACTTCAGGACTTTAAGAAGTGATACACAGACAAAAAGAGCCTATTCAGATAAGACGTTTGAAGCCCTTTATTAGTATTTGCTTACCTAGCTCATCTTCCTGTTCTCCCACCCCCACTGAAAAAAAAACAGGAAGATCATCAGGAGGTTAAATTTTTTTAAATACATAATTTTATTCAGATTTATCCACACAGCAGATCTAGGCATCCAGCTTTGGGGAAATCCATAGCACCACCTTTAAAAAGTGAGCTCCATTTCATGATTTTTCTTATTTAGTCTAGTGATTAGGATTTGGTGCTGCTCTCTTGTGATTTTAAAACGACTTAAAACCTGACTGTTTCCTCCAGACACAGCAGTAGCGTGAAGGGGGATCAGCCTGTAGTTCTAGGATGTTTTTCTTACAAGATTGTGCTTGCTTTTCTCAGTTATTCTTCGTCTTATGGATGCTGCTGCGAAGCTAATGCTGGTCTGATTTTTAATCATGAACAGGAGTACATCAGAGACTTGTAACTTTTAAAACTCCTCCTTTACAGATTCTTAACTAGAGATACCATTGAGGACACAGCCAGGACATACTGTTGAACCTCTCTAAGGTTATGTAAACATTAAATATAAATATCAACCTTATTGTGCCCTCTTCCCCCTGAAAAAAGAAAGTTATGACACTTGCACAGTCAGAATTTTCTACATATAAATCTGAGTGAAAGAGGACTGGGATTTAAATAGGTGATAAGTGCGTTATGGTCAGTTAGTGGCCTCTTGAATGTGTAGCAGAATGAATCGTTTGCTTGATACATTCCCACCTGAACCAAACACTGTTATCTTCTTATTTCTTACACCCTTTCCCACTCACCTGGAACAGAACACTTCCCTTTGTTGTATCTTATCTAAGAACAAGGAAATGCCACTAGCTACAGGTAAATATGACCTTTGTGAATTGGCAGAAACCTTCCCCAATGGGATGGCTTTGAGCTCTGGTTTCCAACATGAGATTCATTTCAAAGTAGACTAGTCAGTTTATATTTAATGATGGATTCATTGGTAGTTGCTGGTCTGTTGATACAATTATGTGTAATGCTAGTAAAAGCCGTATTACTTGCATTTACAGAAATTTTGTTAAAATTTCTTAAAACAGTCAATCATATAACATTTAAAAATGTAGTTGACTTTGTGATTGAGAAGTGATACTGACTGCTAAATTGATATTCTTTATAAAATGTCATCATTCATATATTTAGAAAGTTTTAAGTAGAAATGGATAGTTGTATAAAAATAGGATTGTCCGATGAAATACAGAGTGCTCAGTTAAATTTGAATTTCAAATAAACGACAAGTATTTTTTTTTTTGTTTAAGTCCATCCTGTGCTATATTTGGGGCCCATTTACACTAAAAAATGTTTATTGTTTATCTGTAGTTCACATTTGCCTGGGTATCTTGTATTTTTATTTGCTAAATCTGGCAAGCCTAGTAAATAGCACCTATTTCTTCATGATATGGAGCTATCAGATCAAATAACAATCATTCTTAATGCACAGCTAGATTGAAATAAGCCTGTTAATAACAAGCAATCAACTGGAAAAGAGTATGTTTCAGCTGAATCTATATTAGCTAGTTTATTTTACAAATAATGACAGAATTGTGCATAAAGAACTATATGCTTTTATTCATTCTGAGTTCTCAGATTCCATATTGTAATTAACCATGTAGTAGCAGAGGGAATCTTGGGACAATGTGTCCTCCAGCTGTGACAGACAGCCAGGCAGCAATTAGGAAGTATTGCAGGAGCTTACTAGGCATATGTTTGGATTTCTTTTGCTGCCATTAGAACAGACCACAGATCTGTAAAGGTGATTAGTCCAGAGTACTCTATAGCTTCAGCCAGGATCAAAAACATCTATAGTGTTCTGTGAACTGCTTTTAATGTAAAGAAGTTTTTAAGATTATTCTGTGAAAGAAGTGATTAATATTGAGAGCAGCAGCAGCAGCAGCAGTCGCTATTTGTTGAAGGTTGACTAGGGCCAGGCACTGTGGTGGGCTCCTGACTTCCTGTTGGACTCTGGCTGATTGTGGAGTCCATGACTTTTCTAGTAGATCACTCTGCATTCTCATGTATAGGTGACACTGGGAGGAGGTTGTAGATAATTAAAAAGAACTTAAATGTTAATGTTTTTATAAGTTTTTGTTTTGTTGTTATTGTTTATTAAATGTTATTTTTATTAGCAGCAATAACATAAGGGCTCACTATGTGCCACACTCTGTACTTTTAATGCCATTTCTCATTGACTCCTGATAACAGCTCAATGAGTAGGTTTTATTCTTCTTCTTCTTTTAAAAATAATGAATCTGTAGCTCAAAGATATTACATAATTTAACCAAAGTTACTTGACAGAACTAATTCTAGAATTTTAACTTAGGTAGAAGTTCCTAACCACTCTGCAGAATTCCTTCTGTAAATGACTAACTCCATACAGAAGTATCTTAACTTAAAATATGGGCCATGCTTTAACAGGTTACTTAAGCTTTTGAGGTGTGGTTTAATGGAAAGTTCTGCATTGGATTTTCAGAATTTACTTACAGTGTAATATTAATTTAAGGATATTGTGCTTTAAGAAGCAAAATACTTTTGAGAGGAAATGAATCTCATCAATTTCCTTAATTTTATTTTCTACCTCATTCTAGAAAATTTTTAAGGCAAGTTATTAACTTTTATGCTCACTTATTTTCTGTTAAGATAGAGTTTTTATTTTGCAGTAATTTATTTAGCAAACCCTTTTAGAATGTCTCTGTGTTTGACTCTTGCCCTTAAGGAACATCACGTGGTCTGGGAAAGAGACAGGTAAAACAGAATTACCAGAAAGTTATCGCCTCAAAGATTTGGAAATATTCCAGAGATTAAATCTGTTCCAACATGACCTGCAACAAGAAAAACAGTATAAAAATTTTATTTCCACCATCCCTGCTCCAATTCAGAAATTACCACAGATTTTTCCTTTTGCAAGATCAGGGCAGTAATATCTTCTCTGTTTTCCATTTTACCTCTGAACTCGGAGTGTTAGCACCCTCTGGGCTTCCCCGCTTCAAGAAATGACTGGCTGTGCTTTCTCAGCTGCCCCTTTTATCACCTGATCTCGGATAAAAAGGAATTGTGAAGTTTTGATGATTGCTCCTGCAGAAACCAATTCTTATCGGCTGGCCTCAGGTGGGAGGTTGAGTCTCCTGATGGATGATCTTGCTTAGCCAGGTGGCCTTACCATTAGATTCCATTTAAGGTGTCCTGGCTCCTATCTCTCCTCCTTACCTCAGTGAAATTTCACAGAATTAGAAGAACTCTAATTTTCTGGATGAGGAGATTGAAGCTCAGAGAAGGGAAAGGACTTGATTATAGGAAACGTAGCTAGTAGCACAGGCAAAACGAGAACCTGTCCCTCTCACTCCTAGTCTAAAAATCTTGGTCTCATTCTTCAGACTTAGTTTGGTTCTCAAGATCTCTTTTTTGGTCTAGAAACATATTCTATAGAGTTTCTAATAGAATATGAGCATCATTTACCCAGAGCAGAAGCTGGTCTAGTGGAAGTCATGAACTAGATTACATAATATTTCAGATTAGAGAGCTTTCATAACTAAAGGCACAAATATGAAATGAAACAAATTAAAATAACAACTCCTCCCCACCAAAACAAAGCAGTTAGTGGTTTGTTATTATTCCTTTGGAAATATATTTAAAAAATGCTTTTTGGAGTTCTTCGAAGGAAGAAACTAGAAAGCTGGCAATGGATGTACAGTAATCACTAGGTGCAAGAAGTGCCATTGCAGAAAGTAGATTATAACCAGGACACTGTAATACCTTAGTCACTTCTGTTAATTGAGAATGAGGAAGATGGATTTCTTTTTACTTGCAATCACATTCTTTATATATGTGTTCTGAGTAATAACATTTGATCCCCAATTTTATCTGAACTCTCTTTAAATAAATCTGAAACTTGACTATGCTGTTTAAAAATGGCCAGCCAGAGAAAAAGACAACCAGCACAGATGAATTTGTGTGGCATTTTGTAGACCCTGCTTTGGTCAGGCAAGCAAGGATTACTAATTAACACTTCCCAAATGCTTTAAAATAATTCATTGATCACAATAGCACATCTGTAAAAACATTTCCATATGAGAAGTGTAAGGCTCTGATCTGTTTAGATAGAACCACCTGGTCCCGAATTGGCAGCCCCATTTACAAATGAATTATGTCATGTTCCAGATGTTAGTATGTAAGTCAGTTGAGAACCTGGAGCATGTTTTCCTGTAGAAGCAATATTATTTATGATGGTTAGTTTCTTAGGCTAACTGGAAAACACTATTGCCCTTGAATCACACTGTGGATTGGCTTACAAGTCTATTTAAACCATGGTGTGATTGATAGGCAATAGTGTCTGCCAGTTAGTCTAACAAACTAATGGAGAAGTGAGACCCATAGTTCTTCAAAGATACTCGTAAGGAATTGATATGAGTGCTACGATTTAGATTGCAGAACTAAAATCAATCATTGACAAATCTCCCAAGTTCAATTTGCCTCTATCATTCCTCATTTGTAAAGGGCTAAGCTAGAATAACTTGACGTGGTGCTGTCAGTGCAGCAGCTGCTGTAGGGAGACCTGGCCTGAGAAGTCTGCCTTGAGAATTCTATTGCCAGGGCACTGACACTCATTTTCTCTGTAATTTTGGACAAGTGACCACCCTTCCCTGAATGGCACTCAGGAGAGTGAAGTTAGACCTGTGGGGAGATGTGTCCCTGGTCGGTTTGGGTTCCAGCTGATGTCCTACCCCATCCTGGCACCACCATTTCTGCCTGGAGAAGGGGGTTAAGGAATGGAAGAGAACTGACAAAATAACGAGGTGTTCAAGTTCTTGTTTTTTAAAATTAAAAATAGAAATGTATATACATGTATTTCTATGTATGTATATGTACATATACATACATACATGCATTGCATATGTGTATATGCATATGATTAGAGAAATAACATGTATCAATTGTTTAAAAATCAACATAGAAATATTATAAATAATAAAATCCCATTTGTTTATAATTCCACCACCCACAGATAACTGCCAGTAATATTTTGGTGTATATGCTCATTAAATAACTTTATCTATGTTTGTGAGTATACACACACCTTTCTAAAAAGTACAACTAGATCATACTAATATTGTTTGATGACTAAAATTTTTAATAATATCATATTTCAGATATGTCCATGTCAATAAATATAAATCTACTTATTTTAAATGAGAAGAAAATTATAAATAAATAAATATAGATCCACTTTGGCATTTTTAACAAACATTTGGTAGCCCATTATATGGAGAAACTATCTTTTGTTTAACTGCTCCCCTATTGATGAGCCAAACTTCCTCTTGATGAACTGTACAGAATTTTCTGCTTGGCTTGTGCCAGCTCTGGAGAGATATTGCAAATACCGTATTTTTTCCCAACTTCACTTCAGTCTGTCTTGGTGGGTGTATTTAAGTCATGGAAATAGGGAAATGCTACAAATAATTTTTTTTTCTCTCAGAGCCCCTCAGCTCACTCCTTGGCTTCACTTTGCCTAACTCGGGTGGTCTGATGAGAGGGAATGCATGGGAGAAAAGGAACTGACAACAATCACAGTAACAACCAGATTTGTGGCTAATGCTCCAGTCAAAAAGTACAGGCATTGGATCTTAACAGTGATGTATAAATAATAATAAGGTTTTGGAAGCCAAGTGTTTTGGCAAATAAATTAAAGCTTTGTTATCTGTTAACCTAGTAATGACTTTCAGATTGAATAGATCACAGGTGAGTAGCAAAGCCAGTAAAAGAAAAATCTAAAAGAAGACCACAACTGGTGTTTTGGCTTTTCAGGGATTTTCATTGTTTCTGTCAGGGAAAGAAGCTTCCTGGGAGAATGGCTCCTGTTATCCCCAAATATTTGTTCTCTATACTGTGATATTTTAAACCTGTGAATGCAATACCAAGGATAACAGGTGGCACTTCTGGATTCTTCTTTTCTGGTAAGGGTGAGACTTTCCAGGTTTCGGTTTTTGGAAAGAGTGGAAAGGACGGCCAGAGAAATATGGGACTTACTACCCTTAGGGATATCATAGATATGTCACTTCACTACAGCCTTTTTTTTTTGCCTTTTGCCTCAATCAAATAACAAGGATATAGTGTTATAAGACACCTTGTTAATCTAAGGGCTATTACCTGCATCAGTGCATGTCTCTCTGTCCCTGAGACACACAGTACCTTGAGCGCCTCAGAAATTCTGCTCTACAACATTCTTTTTTGTTTCTTAGATTCCACATATAAGTAAAATCATATGGTATTTATCTTTCTCTCTCTGACTTATTTCACTCAGCATAATAACCTTTAAGTCCGTTCATATATACAACATTCTTTTTTTCCCCCTCACATTACTTTTAGGAGCACAATGTGGTGAAGAGTGTAGGCTCCAGGTCCTAACAGATTTGAATTTGAAGCCCAGCTTTGCCACTTACAAACTATGTGACCCTGGGCATGTTACATTAAATCTACTTTCTGCCTCAGTTTCTTAAGTTAAAAAATGAGAATGATAATGTGTGTCTTGTAGTTTTGTTGTGAGACTCAATCAAGATGATGCATATAAAGTGCTTGTTACTCTGTGTGGCATTTAAAATAAGTTTGGTACCATCCTGATTTCTTGTACTCTCCATACATTTTAAATAAATGCAATTGAACGGACCCTTTGACTACTCTCAGGTGCCTCTAAGTGATCTTTAAAATGATCAAATTCTTCTCTGATAAAACTCATTTCCTACTGAACACAACACACACTCCATTATTCATCTCAACTTCAACTTTTTCTCATGAAACAGCTACTGAAAATTTTCTCCATCCTCCTCATCCTTTTAAGTTTGTCTCCTCCAGGCAGCCTTCCTTGATCACCCCAGCCCACAATGCTTGCATACACTCACCTAACTGATATCCTTCAGCAATTAAATTCCTTCTTTCTCTCAGGATCACCCACTTGGCTCTGAACCTTGCACTAACTAGTGGCAGGCAGATCTGGAGCTGTTACAATAAAATGGCCATCTGACCCCTTTGTCATGTGATGACTCCTCCAAATTTATCAGACATAACAGCAAGACCTACATCAATCCAGCTGTGCTTAGGAAATAGGGTTGTCAGATTTAGCAAGTAAAAATACAGGATTCCCAGTTAAATTTAAATTTCACATAAGCAGCAAATATTATTTTAGTGTGAGTATATCCCAAATATTGTGTGAGTAAGACTGATTCTAAAAATGTTTATTGTTAAATTCCAATTTAAGTGGATATCCTGTTTTTTATTTGGCTTCCCTAATTGGGAACTGAGGAGAAAGACCCTGAGAAGTCAAAAAAGTTGTGACAAATCCTGGGCATGAAAGTACTTTGAGATAACTGACTCATTTAACAAATGCCTTTTTACCTATTTCCTCATCTGGTTTCTCTGTCTACCATGGCCAATATATATAAGGAGTCCATTGGGTTCTTACAATTTTCTTGGGGACATCATTCATAATGTTGACATTAAGGTTTACTTATAACTATTTTCTGGCAGATGAAAGTAATGCGTCTTGCTCCAACAAAATTAGCATATATGACAAATTTTTCATAAACAGAATTCAGCATCTCGAGAAAGGAATTTATATCAGGTTTATACCAAGGTGTCATATGGCCAGTGGCCATCCTGTACTCATCACAGATTAGCCATAAAATGTGCTGCACATTTTTCAAAACATGGGTTGTGACCCAGTAATGGGCTGGAAATCTTTTCAGTGGGTGACAACTAACATTAGTGATGATGCTGATGCTGATGCTGATGATGCTGCTGCTGATGGAATTGAATAGAATATCAAAATGTGTTCCATATCATCAATGTATTGTTGAAAATTTTGATTCTATTACATATGTGTCTACTTGGTGGAGATAAAAGTATATTTCTGATTGTGTCTCACTGTCAAAAAGTTTTGAAAGGTACTGACGTGGTGGTAAACGCCTTGAAATCTGAGACCTGCAGATCAGGGTCCGAATCTTTAATTTGCTACATGCTTATTGTGTAACCTTAGGCAAATGACTTGACTGTTCTGGGCCTTGGTTACCTGATCTGTAATTTGGGGATAATAATTGTACTTGCCTCGAGGGTTTTTATGAGGATTTAATTAATTAATCCATGCAAAGTACTTAGCACAGAACCTGGCATGTAGCAGAGGATCAATGCAGTTTTTGCTGTTATTATCAGTGATTAGCCAAGAGCTGAGAGGCTTGGAAGAGACAGGCTCATTAACTGTGGGTGAGCAGTGACAGCTGACAGCCAGATGTGGAAAGAGAGAATTCAGAATAATGCAAAAGCTGATGAGGTACAATAAAGGATATTCATATTGATGACCCTGAGTCATTAAGAAAAGTTTAAATTATGCCCAGAATGTTACACTGAATAAAACAAATTTGTAATACATTTAGAAGGCCTTCTAGTGAAAGTGATCCAAATAAGCAAGATGAACACTTAACAGATAATATTAGATAATTGGACAATTAATTTATATGGAAGTTCTGCTTCTACCTGTAGTCTGGATAAATGAGATACTGCAGTCCTGTAGTTTTCCTGTGAGCAAGTCCTGACTCCCAGTTAGGTTGCAGGCTCCTTAAGGCCACAGGCTGCATTTTGCATTCCTCCTAGATCTCCTGCAGAGTCAGTGGGGGGCCCAGCACACGGCTCTTGGTCCTAGGCTCCGCATTCTCCAGGCAAAAATGTGGAAGCAGCTCCTCTCTCTGTATGTTAGGATACTTCTACAAACTAGACCAGGTACTAGCCCACACTGTTGGTGGAGAGGTGGTGGTCTTCCCTTCACGCTCCTCCTAGCTAGCTTTGGGAGATGAGAGCAGGGGAAAATATGTAACCCTTCTCTAGCACAGGCATACTGCTGCTTGCTAATATTTGCTAGGTGATCATGTGTGTGTGTGTGTGTGTGTGTGTGTGTGTGTATGCGTGTGTGTGTGTGTGTGTGTGTGTGTGTGTGTGTGTGTGTGTGTGTGTGACAGAGAGAGAGAGGGAGAGCGAGAGCAAGAGAAAGAGAGAATGAATTATGATTTCAGAGCTTTATAAGACTGGTGTTCAAAATCCTTTTGAGTATGAAAACCCTTTATTTTTAAATTTATTGGGGTGACATTGATTAATAAAATTATGCTTCAAGTGTACAATTATATAATACATCATCTATACATTGCACTGTGTGCTCACCACCCAAAGTCAAATCTCCTTCCATCACCATATATTTGATCCCCTTTACCCTTTTCTACCTCCTCCCTCTCTCCTTTCCTTTGGTAACCACGAAACTGTTGTTTGTGTCCATGAGTTTTTGTTTGTTTGTCTTATTAGTTTATTACTTTCAGTTTTATATCGCACATATGAGTGAAATCATATGGTTCTCAACTTTTTCTGTCTGACTTATTTCGCTTAGCATGATATTTTAAAGATCCATCCATGTCATTGCAAATGGCAGTATTTCATTTTTTCTTATGGCTGAGTAGTATTCCATTGTACATATGTACCACAGCTGCTGCTTCTTCTTTTTTTTTTAATTTTCTGCTTGGATGATATGTCCATATCCAACAGTGGGGTATTTAGGACCCCTACTATGATAGTGTTTTGGTCAGTTTCTCCCTTTAGTTCTGTTAGTAATTGCTTTACATATATGGGGGTTCCCTGATTGGGAGTATAGCTATTAATAAGTGTTATTTCTTCTTGGTGCATGATTCCCTTTATCATTATAAAGTGTCTCTAAGTATCTTTCTTTACATTTTTATTTTGAAGTCTATTTCATTCAGTATTAGTACCACTACTCCCGCTTTTCTCTGAATGCCACTTGCTTGAAAAAACATTTTCCATCCTTTCACTTCGAGTCTATATTTGTCTTTGGAGCTGAAATGTGTCTCCGGGAGGCAGCATATGGTTGGGTTTTGTTTTTTGATCTCTTCTGAAACTCTGTGCCTTTTTACTGGTGAGTTCAGTCCATTTACATTTAGGGTGATTATTGAAATATGAGGTCTTCTTACCGCTATTTTATCTTTTGCTTTCTGGTAGCTTGGTGTTTCCATTGCTTCCTTAACCTTGTGTTTCTGTTTTCTTTTTATTTTGGTTGGCTTTTGTGGGATTTATCTCTGGTCTTTCTTGTTTTATGTTATATATTTCAGTATATACTTCAGTTCTGAATCTTTGGTGTGTGGTTACCATTATGAATATTTTCTTCTGCACATGCTTTATCTCCATTTCCCTTTGCAAATTTGGATCTTTGAATCCTCCCGCTTTTCAGTCATTGTTGTCTCAGTTTGTCCCTATGTATGCTGAACGTTCATTACTATCTTGCTATACTCAATCTCTTCTTATTGTTTAAGTTTAAAATGCCATGTTCTTAGTAAGGGTTACATTCTTCTGCTTCTATCTGCCTGCTAGTTGCCTTGCTCCAAATTGTGTTGTTATTTATTTTTTTTGTCATTTTGTTTTAGGCGAGCTGATCCCTTTCAATATTTCCTATAATGCAGGCCTTGTAGTGGAGAACTTTCTCAAATTTGTTTGTCTGGAAAGGTCTTTATTTCTCCTTCTTATTTAAAGGAGAGCTTTGCTGGATACTTGATTTATGGCTGGTAGTTCCTTTCCTTTAATAGTTTGAATATTTGATTCCACTCCTTTCTTTCTTGTAAGGTTTGAGAAGTCCGACGATAATCAAATGGGTTTAGTTTTAATTTTTCCATGGCTGCCCTGAGTATTCTTTCTTTGTCATTGATTTTTGATCATTTTGATACAATGTGTCTTGAAGAAGGCCTTTTTGGGTTGAGATAATTGGATGTTCTGTTGACTTCTTGAATTCCAAGCCCCAGCTTATTCCTAGATTTGGGAAATTTTCATCAACTATTTGTCTGAAAATGTTTTCTAATCCCTGCTCTATTCCTCCCCTTCGAGAATGCCCATTATTCTTGTTTCCTCTCCTGATGGTATCAGCTAGTTCTTGTATTTCTCTTTCATTATTTTTTTTTCTTTTGTTTCTCTCTTCTTTCTTCTGATTTATTTCTAGATTTCTTTCTTCAAGATCACCGATCCTTTCCTCCATTTGGATGACTCTATTTCCCAAGCTTGCTATTTCATTTTTAATCCCTTTCAATGTGTTATTTATCTGCAGAAGTTGTATTTGGTTCATTTTTAGGGTTTCAATCTAATTGCTAAAGAACTCATTCTGGTCATCTAGCTGTTTTTTCACTTTCTGTAATTTTTTATATGAATTATTTGGATCTCACTGAGTTTTTTTCAGAAATACCATCCTGAATTTTCTGTCATTTAATCACATATTTTTATGTCTGTGTTTATTTTCCAGAGATTTTCTCTTTCTTTCTGAGATGACTTGTCACCTGGTTGTTCATGGGGTTTAATGGACTATTTCTCTGCCTGGGAATTAATGCAAGTGTGTTCTGCTTTTCTTTTCTTCCAGAAAGAAGATTTATTATATAAAGGTCTCTATTTAGCCTGTTGCAAAGATGGCTTTTTAATTTTGATTTCCAGTAGGTGGCATCTAAGCCTCTTGGATCCCTGCTTTATATAAAGTCTTCATAATGCCTTTTTTTTCCTTATAGATATTCAATCATGCTTGCTACCCTCAGTCTCAGTCTATGTCAGTGTTAGCGACATTTTTGATAGTGTTTGCTCAGATTCCCTGGGGGCTCCGTGGTGTTCGTTCACAGATGGTATGGGGGGAGGGGCCCCTCTGTTTGGGGAATGGGGCTGTGGCTCAGCCTCACATATAGCAACCATGGCTGGTAATAATCAACTATTACTTCTCTGCCTTCCCTGATTCTCTGCCATTCCTGATTCTCTGCTTTCTGCCCTGAACCCTGGGCACTGCTGCTGGCCATGGTGAGCTCACAGCTTTCCCAAGCAGGGCTGTTCAGGGAACTCACTGCACGTTTCCCCTCCATCTCTTCCTACAGGGAGCTCCAGCTGTGAGAGGCAGCTTCTTTGTTTCTCCCAGGCCACCATCCAACACCTGGGGTTCTGACCTGTTCTAGCTCTTATGTGCAGATCCCATGCTCAGACTTGCTGGTGTGCAGTCTCATTATTTTTTGTTGCGTTTTAGATGTTCAGCTTATTGTTGTTTCAAGGGGCAGAGTTCTGAAGACGTCTCTCACTCCGCTGTTTCTCGCAATATGTACCATACCTTCTTTATTCAACCATCTATAGAAGGACAGTTTAGTTGTTTCTGTGTCTTGACCACTGTGAATAATGCTGCAATGAACATAGGGTTACATATATCTTTACAAATAAATGTTTTCAGATTTTTTAGGTAGATACCCAGAAAAAGGATTGCTGGATCCATGCTGTTTTCCATAGTGACTGTACCAATTTACATTCCCATCAATAGTATATGAGGGTTCCTTTTTCCCCACAACTTCTGCAACACTTGTTATTTCTTGTCTTGTTGGTGATAGCCATTCTAACAGGTGTAAGATTATATCTCATCATGATTTTGACTTGCATTTCCCTAATAGCTAGTGAGGTTAAGCATCTTTTCATATGTTTATTTGTCATTTGTAAGTCTTCTGTTCAAGTCCTCTGCCCATTTTTAAATTTAATTGTTGTTTTTGTATTGTTGAGTTGTATGGGTTCTTTGTATATTTTGGATATTAGGCTCTTATCAGAGGTGTTGTTTGCAAATATCTTCTCCCATTTTGTTGGTTGCTTCTTTATTTTGTTGGTGTTTTTTTCTTTTCTGTGCAGAAGGTTTTTAGTTTGATATAGCCCCATTCATTTAGTTTTGCCTTTACTTCCCTTGCCTTTGAAGTCAAATGCATAAAATTCCTTCTAAGACCAAGATCTATAAGTTTAGTACCTATGTTTTTAAATGCATTTTATTGTTTCGGGTCTTATATTTAGGTCTTTCATCCATTTTGAGTTAATTTTGGCATGTGGTGATAGCAGTCTAATTTCATTCTTGTACATGTGGCTTTTCACTTTTCCCTACACCATTGATTAAAGAGGCTTTATTTTCTCCATTATATGTTTTTTGGCTTTGTTGAAATTTAGTTGCCCATATATATGTGGATTTACTTCTGGGTTCTCAATTCTGTTCCATTGGTCTCTGTATCTGTTTTTCTGCCAGTACCATACTGTTTTGATTATTGTCTCTTTGTAGCATAGTTTGAAGTAGAGAGTGTAATATCTGCAGGCCTTGTTCTTTTTATTTCAGGATTGCTTTAGTTATTTGGGGTCTTTTGTGCTTTCATACAAATCTGATGATTTTTTTTGTATTTTTTTTTAAAAATGCTATAGGGATTTTGATGGGGATTTCATTAAATCTGTATAATGTTTTAGGTAATAATATAATTTTAACTATGTTGATCCTCCAATACAAGAACATGGAATATCTTTTAATTTCTTTATATCTTCTTCAATTTCTGTTAATGATGTCTCAGTTTTAAGTATATAGGTTCTTTACATCCTTTGTTATGTTTATTCCTAGGTATTTTGTTGTTGTTGTTGTAATTGCAAAAGCGATTCAATTTTTACATTTTTTTTTCTGAAATTTCATTGTCAATATATAAGAACAAAGTGGATTTTTGTACATTGATTTTGTATCCCGCAACTTTATTGTATTTTATCAGAAACTATTGTTTCTAATAGTTTTTTTTTTTTTCGGTAGAGTCTTTAGGGGTTTATTTATAAAGAATTATTTCATCTGCAAAAAATGATAGTGCAACTACTTAATTCTCAACTTGGATGCCTTTTATTTTTTCTCTTGCCTGATTGATATGGCTAGGACTTCCAACACTATGTTGAATAACAGTGGTGAGAGAGAAAATCCTTGTCTTGTTTCTGATCTTAGAGGAAAAGCTTTCAGGTTTTCACCATTAAGTATGATATTAGCTGAGGGTTTGTCATATACAGCCTTTATTATGTCAAGGTACTTTCTTTTTATACACATTTTATTAAGTGTTTTAATCATAAATGGATGCTGTATCTTGTCAAATGCTTTTTCTGTATCTATTGATATTATATGGTTTTTATACTTTATTTTGTTAATGTGGTATACAACATTGATTGATTTGCATATGTTGAATCATTCTTGTGTCTCTTGAAATAACACTACTTAATCATGATGTATAATCTTTTAAATGTATTATTATATTTGATTTGCTAATATTTTGTTTAGAATTTTTGTATCTGTATTCATCAGAGAGATTGGTCTGTAGTTTTCTTGTGTTATTTTTGGCATGTTTTGATATTAAGGAAATGTTGGACTCATAAAATGATTTAGGAATTTTTGTCTTGAAGACTCTTTTTTAAATAAAAATCATTTTTATTGAGGAAATCAAACGGCTAATTTTGGGGAACTCTTGATAAAGACATTTTTTAAAATGAGCCAACAATCACTTTCAAATTCATTTTGGGTCTTTGGCACAGCGATCCAACACTCATTTAGAAAGCCCAAGGTTTCTCTCAAAGTATGGACACATGTAAAAACTCCTTTTTAATGTTTCAATTTTCATGAGGTATCTCATTCCATCTCACCCTTCCAACTGCCACACTGACAATAAAAGAGTTTTATGATTAGAATTTGGTGATTGAGAAAAAATACATTGGCAAAATGTAACTGTGGATTCAAAGCACTTTTAATGAGTCAATCATAGCTACATCTCTCTTCATTAAAAATATATAGCACACATGTGAGTAAGTCACATTTTTGAGTACAGTTCTCTGACGGCTCCCTGTACTTTTCCTTCTTTGCTTTTGCACAATTTATAATTATTTTATTTATTCATTTGTGAACTAATTTAATGCCTGTTGCTTCACTACAGTGTAGGTTCCATGAAATCAGGGACCACCTCAATTTCTGCTTACTCTTTTTTTTTTCTCCAAGGCTCTACACAGTACCTGGGACCTGGTAAGTTCTCATTAAATATTTGCTAAATACAGGCATGGGTGACACACTTAATAATGCAGCTTCTGGCCTTTTCTGTGGTAGAACCAGTCAAAATTGAGCTTGCCTAAGTTCTGCCGAAGGCAAGAGGCAACAACCTTCTAGGTGAAACTACACACGCATGGTTCTGTAGAATAACTTTATTCAACAAATACAAGTAAGTACAACGTACAACTAGGAGAAAAAAGATAGAGGAAATAAGTTAGTCACAGGGGTGATAAGATGATGTTTGAGCCAATATCAAAAATATATGTATGAGAACTTTCTGGACAGAAGCGACTGCATGAACATAGGCCCTAAAATTGGAAAGAAGAGTGTGTGCTAGAAAGACCCAGAGAAGGCTGGTAGTGTGCCTACTGAGGAAACTGATGGTATATCATTAGCCTCTGATAGAATTTGCAGTTCTTGAGATACAATACTTACATTTTATTCCTTATTTTGTGTTGATAACATGTGCATAAGGTAAAAAATTCACAAGGAACAAAGTGGAAACAGTGGAAAGTGCATTTCCCTCTTACCCAGTCATTTCTTCCACTGCCTACCCAGTTTCCTTTCCCAAAAGAACAGCTGTTAACAGTTCTGAAGATAAAATGTTCCCTGAAGGAAATTTTCAGGTTGTACTTGTGTAAAATAAATGAGTAAATAAATATGTAAACGAAGAAATGAGTATTTCCCTACTTTTCATCCCTTTTGAGATATACACCAATACACATCTTGCTGACCATACTTTCTCACTTTTTTCTATACGTGTGTGTGTGTACACATGTGCGTGCATGCGTACTCACTTGCACACACATGCATGCACACACAGTTTTACCAAAATAGGACTAAAGAATACAAGTTTTCACTGTGGATACCTTTCTTTAAAAAATGTGCAGCCTTTTTTTCTTGGACTTCATACTGCCCCCACAAAGGCAACTCATATAAATAAGGATGTATCTTTGTATGCCTCCCTCTATGCTTGCACAATTTATAGAATATTTACATTTCATGTTTTGGACATTTTATTTTGTAACAGTGGCATCTTAGTGTGTGCGTGTACACACACACACACACACACACACACATATATATACACATATACACATGCGTATATATGTGTGTGTGTGTGTGTGTGTGTGTGTGTGTGTGTATAATCACATCTTGCTTTTCTCATGTAACAGTACACCATGGAAATCATCTCATTCTGTTAAATGGTGGTGTAAAAGGCTGGGGATTAGATGTACCTCACAAACATTCCTTCCATTTCTAGTGCTTCTATTTCTATGGAGTAGATTCTTAAGAGTGGAATTGCTAGGTTGAAGTGTATCTATATTTTTAGTTTTAGTAGATGATACCAAATTCCTCTCCACATGAGCTGTGAGGATTCATTTTTCCACCAGCAATATAGGAGAGTACACTTTTTCTAAAGTTTCTGTATTCACTTTGGTAAAAAACAAACAAACAAAAAAAACCCACAACCAAACAACAAAAACAACAACAACAAAAACAAATTTACGATAACCTTTCAATTTGTTATTAGCTACTTGTTGGCCCATATGTGTAATATTTTGAACACTGAAAATACTTGAGTAGACTCACTTTTGAAACTAGAGCCCTGAGTAGGAAAATGCTTTAATTTTATCCATTTTGTTGCAATTCAACTTGTGTTAATAATCACCATGATAGTCTACCCATTGCTGAGCTCTTCTGCTGTATCCAACATTTTAATAAGCACTATTTCATTTAAACCTTAGAGCTATGAGGAGACACTCTTATTCCTTCCACTTGACAAATGAAGAAATTTATAGAAATTGAGGAATTTATCAAAGGTTGTATGTCTAGTAAGTGGCACAATGGGTCTTAGTTCAGAATGGGAGTCTTCAAATCAGTACCACTAGATTTTGATTAGTGTGTATTCCCTTGGGCTACAGGAGGTTGAGGCTAGTCCTGGTCTTTGTAGAGGTGCACCCAAGGTCCCAAGTGCCCCGTGTTTGGACCAAGCCAACTGGATGTGGGTGGCACTGTCTTTCATACATCATACTTGATGTATGAAGTGGGATTTGAAAGGCTGGATTTTTATCTCTTGTCCCTCAGCAGATTTTCTGTCATTCAGGAGCTGGAAGTCTTTCCTTAGGTGCTCTTTCTCTATGGACACTTTGCTATCAGAATCTTTCTAGGCTGTCCCAGCAAAATAAGTCAGGCTTCTGGGGGAAAAGTCTTAGAGCAGCTAATCTCCAGGCCCTGAGTGTGTTTTCATTCCTGTAGCTCTGTTTCTGTGCTGACAGGAGGCATTCTTTAATGTCACTGTGATAGCATAAGTACTTATGCAAATGATTTTCAGAGAATGTTAATTTCATGAGCACAGAATTCCAGCCAAATCTCCCTCCTGAGAGAAAGTGAAGGACACTTTACACTTCTACCCTAAGAAATACTTATAAAGAGTTAATCAGATGCATATTGGTTCATCAAATAAAGGGAATCACTGATATTAATGCTTTGACTGAAAATAGTTTTTCCTTGAAAGAGTAACCAAAGTAACTATCAATCATTGAGCACCCAGTAAATGGTAAGTGATTTACATACATTATCTCATTTGATCTTTACCACAACCTTAATGAGGTAGGTACCTTTACTATACCCATTCTGTAGATGAACCAATTGAGGCTTAGGGAGATTGGGGGCTTCCTCTCTAAGATGATACTGTAAGTAAGTGGTGGAAGTTGGAATTAGAAACCAGAGTGTTTTGGCCTTCCTTAGCCTCTTGCTCAGTTTCCAGCCTGCTAAGGCTTCTGGAGCCATCTCCTTTTATTGAACAAGTTTCCATTTATCTAAGACTTACTATGTGCTAGGCACTTCACACCTATCCAGTCTGCATGACTTTATGTGCTTTTTGTTCTTTATTCCATATACTCCATCTTTACAGGAAGTTTCCTTCTGCAGAAGAAAATTATGTGCTTCATATTATTTGCAAAGATGACTGTTTTTACATAGCCCATCATAGGTGTGTCTTGTGTCTGAGTCTTTCTTGTAAAGTACAAAATAAACTTAGTCATACGCTGTTGTCTCTCATCCCTAAAAAATATTATAGAAATTAGACTGACAGACCTGTTGACTAAAGTCCTCAAGGAAGTTCTTCCTGTGGTGAAAAGCAATAATGACCATAGACCAATGTAGAGTGCAGTGGTGGGCAGTGGAAGGAAACCTGAATTTCAAGATAGGACCTCTAAAAGTCTTACCTCTTTCTTTGTCAGCTTTGTGTCCTTGGATAAAGAAAGGTGCAAAACCTACGTGAGCTCATACAAATGAAAGAGGTGATCAGAATGGGAATTCTCATGTCTCCAATCAGCCTTTTTCATAGCAGACCCAAGGGCTGCAGGCCCCCAAATCTTGCCTTAAACCTCACTCGCTTCTGCCAGGTGAGCTCTAGGTTCCCTTGCCCATTCTGCACAAAAATGCCTATTATTTAGAGTAGTCAGTGGTACTAAGTCCTGACTGCACACCAGAATCATGTGAGGAGCTTTTAGAAAAAGCTATCATTCACTGAATACACAGTAAGTGACAGATGATTTACAGATGACTCAAAGGGCTCTTGTTCTCTACACTGGAAAATTTTATTTAATTCATCTGGGTCTCAGAATTTTAAAAAAGTTTAGTGGCAGCCAGGTGTGAGAGACCCTGACTGAGATTTAGACTAGTGGGTCCTGTTCTGGGCTAAATGTTTATGTCCTCCACATTTATATGTTGAATTCCTATCTCTACAATGTGATAGCTTTAGGACATGAGTCCTTTGGGAGGTAATTAGATTTAGAATAAGTCAAAAGGGTGGGACCCTCACAATGGAATTATTGCCCTTACAAGAAGAGGAAGACAGAGCTCCTCTTTCTCTCTGAGCACATATTGAAGAAAGACCATGTGAGTGCACAGCAAGAAGATAGCCATTTATAAACCAGGTATACGGTTCTCACCAGATAATAAAGCTGTCAGCACCTTGATCTTGAATTTCTCAGCCTGTAGAACTATGGGAAATAAATGTCTGTTGTTAAAGCCACCTAGTCTGTGGTATTTTGTCATAGGAGCCCAAGTTGACCAAGACAGGCTCTAACTCTGGCTATACATCAAAATAACTTGAGGAGCTTGTACAGAATGCACAATTTGGGAGCAAACCCCAGTGGTGGTGTAAATCAGTGTTAGGTAACAGAAAACAGTATGTCTCCAGAAGACCCTTGCGAAGATATGACTTGTGGGAGAGGAAGAGACTTGCTCCATTACTAAATTCTTAATTCAGATCTTCACTGATTTTATTCTTGACTGCCACAGCAGCATCTTGCCTGATCTTCTAACCTTGATTCTTATTTTTTTCTAATAAATTATTTACTGTGATAAGAGTGATGTTTCTGAAACACAAATCAGTCTTTGTTGCTCCTCTGCTCGGAATCACCAAGGTAGATTTCTGTTTCTAGAAAGAGAAAGATAGAATCAATGTACTTTTCATTATTATTTCTGCTAATATCAGCAAAAACCTCTGGACATTACTTAGAAAACAAATGTAAGAAGACACTGAAAGGTGGAGAGAAGAAGCCAGGCTAAGTAGGGACCTTGGGATGTAAATAACAACAGGTGGTGAGTTCTATTGATTTTCTTTTGGACACATATATCTCAAAATTGGAGCTGAGGAAGCCAGGAAACCAGAAAAACCAACAGGCACAAACAAGCCTCTATAAAAGCTCATTTTCTCTGGCCAAAGGACTAGGTAAAAGGAAGCCTAGAAAGACAGAAAACATTTATGCAATAAGTTCTTTACCCTAGCCAAATACCAGAGAAAATATTGTAGCTCAACCCTACCCATGCCGCAAAGGCCAAGTGAAGAGTCTAGATTTCCACCCTCAGTCTGATGAAGTGCCCCAATCCCCAAACCTGCTGGAGTAGTGTCAGAGAAGTGGAAACTTTCAACTCCTCCAGAGGTAATAAAATCTCAACCCCCATAATGTTAGTGGAGACCATGTGGGAAACCTGGACTTCCAACCCAACCCATCAATAATGAGGTATACGTTCCTATCTATGTTGGGTGGCGCCAGAGTAGACCTTATGGGGATTCAGGAAATTCACCAACATCAAGCAGTGATGAGGCCACCATCCCACAGTGTAAATGGAAGCCTTATGGAGAACAGGAATGAGGTACCCCTGCTCTTCCCAGCCAAAATAGTATCAGTGGGATTCTAGTGAGAAGCCCAAATTCCTACTCCTATCCAACAGTGATAAGGAATGCCTCCCAGGCCTAGATGTCAAAAGGTATTGAGTGTGGAACCTGGAATCCCCCTTCTCCTGCACCAACCTGGCACCAACAGGTGGCACACCTTTCCCTCTCAGGGTGCTGTCACCTAAAACAGAAGATTTAATAAGATTTAAATTTTAAGATCTGAAATCTCATAATGTAATAGCAACAAAAAAAGTCCAGGATTCAACAGAAAATCACATATTATACCAAAAACCAGGAACACCTCAACTTGAATGAGAAAAGACAATCAACAGATACTAACACTGAAATTATGCAGATGTTTGGCTTATTTAAAAATAACCACTTTAAGAATGCTTCAGTAAGCAATTATAAACATTCTTCAAACAAATGAAAAAAAATGAAAGATTCAGCAAAAAATAATAGAAAGTCTCAGCAAAGAGAGTTTATAAAGAATGGAAATAAAAAATTAAGATCTGAAAGATTACAATAACCGAAATGAAATAATGTCCATGGGCTGAACAACAGAATAGAGGACAGAGAAAAGAATCAATAAACTTGATGATAGGACAATAAGAATTACCTAATCTGAAAAATAGAGCAAAAACTGACTGGAAAAATTTGAGCAGGGCCTCAGAGACCTCGGGACTTTAATGGAAGATCTAACATTTGTGTCATCAGAGACCCAGAAAGAGGGCAGGGCAAAAAAACATTTGAAGAAATAATTTGTTTTAGTTTTCTGAATTTGGGAAAAAACAAATTTCATGAAGCTGAGCAAATTACAAACAGGATAAACCCAATGAAATCTACACCAAGATACAATAGTTCCCCCTTATCTGTGGGGGATATGTTTCAAAACTCCCAGTAGATTGTTGAAACTGGATAGTATTGAACATATCTATATCTATATCTATATCTATATCTATCTATATCTATATCCATATACACATACATATACATATATATATGTATGTGTGTGTGAGTATATATATATATATATATATATACACACACACATATATATGTGTATATATGTGTGTGTGTGTGTGTGTATGTGTGTGTGTATATATATATATATATATATATATATATATATATATATATATATATATAATGTTTTTTTCCTGTATATACATACCCATGATGAAGTTTAATTTATAAATTAGGCACAGTAAGAGATTAAATTAACCATAATAACTAATAAAGTAAAACAATTATAAAAATATACTGTGATAAAAGTTAAGTGAATATGACTCTCTTTTTTCTGTAATTTCTTATTGCACTGTAAATATAGTGTGGATACTCTGGACAAATGAGGTGATTCACATCCTGAGTTGGATGGAGCAGGACTGTGTGAGATTTTATCATGTTACTCAGAAAGGTGCATAATTTAAAATGTATAAATTGTTTATTTATGGAATTTTAATTTAATATTTTCAAACTGTGCTTGACTGCAAGTAATTGAAACTGTGGGAAGTGCAACCATGGATGGAGGGGGCTACTGTGCACTATAATCAAAACTATAGACAAACTAAAGACAAAGAAAATATTTTGAAAGCAGGGAGAGAAACAATACCTTCACTACAGGGAAAGGCAACTTGAATAACAGTGACTTTCTTATCAGAAACCCTGGAGGAAAGAAGGATGTGTCACAGAATTTCTCAAACGCTGAAAGATAAACAAACTAAAAAAAGATAAATTAACTAAAAGATAAAGATTGGTAATGTGGATAAAAAAACACAATACAAGCCTATGCTGTTTATGTGAAATTCACTTCAAATTCAATGACATAAGTAGATTGAAAGTAAAAGGACAGAAGTTACACCATGCAAATGTGATTTAAAAAAGAGTAGAAACACCTATAATTAATACTATATAAAGTAGATTTCAGAGCGAAGAAAATTTCCAGGGGTAAGAGAGTTGTTGCTTTGTGAGAAAAGTGTCAATTCAGGAAGAAGACATAGTAATAGTAAATGTGTATTCACCAAACAACAGCTGCAAAACACTCACACATCAAAAACTGATAGACCGATTGATAACATTAAATGCTGCCAAGGCTTTGGAGCAACAGGAACTCTCATTTATTGCTTATGAGAGTGCAACATGGTACTGCCATTCTGGAAGGCAGTTTGGCAATTACTTGTAAGACTAAACATACCCTTACCATACAATCCAGCAACTGCATTACTTGATATTTATGCAAAGAAGTTGAAAATTTATGTCCACACAAAAACCTACCTGAGGATGTTTATCACAGCTTTATTCATAATTGCCAAAAGCTTGAAGCAACTAAGATATTTTTCGGTATGTGAATGGATAAATAAACGGTGGTACATTTAGATAATGGAATATTGATATTCACTGCTAAAAAGAAATGAATTATCAAGTTATGAAAAGACTTGAGGAAACTTAAATGCATATTATTATGTGAAATAAGCCCATCCGAAAAGGTTGCATAGACTACATACTGTGTGACTCCAACTATAAGACATTCTGGAAAGGATAAAACTATGGAGAAAGTAAAAAAATAAGTGGATGCCAGAGATTAAGGGAGAGGAATGGATGTAAAGATGGAGCACAGATGTTTAGAGCAGCGAAACTACTACAACTATGATGTATGCAGCACTTGTCTCAGGGTTTGTGTGTTCACCATGTTACAAAAAGAAAGGTGGACATACATTACCCAAATGTGGCTAGAATTTTCTTAATCAATTGCTCCAAACAAAGAATTGTATTTATTTGAAGTAAAAGGCTACTAGATTTAAAAATCTGAGTCAGAGAGTTGTTTTGACATTGCTTAACTGGAATTTAGTTAGAGAATCCTGACTTTTAATATTAGCAGAGACAAGGTTAAGTTAAAACTAGTCTCAAACAAAAGAGAGCCCATTGGATAATATTCCAACTTCCCTCCTCATGTCCTGCTACACACTGAGCAAACAAATAAACAAACAAACAACCCAATTCCTTCCTTACCTCAGCAGTCAGCTTTAAGCTTCACCTCTTATGCCAGGTCTTAGAGAATTCTTTGCCTGGATATTATTAATGAAAAACATAGATCCAACCCTCTTACGACAAACTCCCAATACTTGGCTTTGCAAGGGTTCCCACTTAGCCTTTGCCATTTCTACATCTTCATGGAAGTAGAGCTTAGCATTTTTTTTCTTTAATTTTCAATCAGTTTTTTTAAAGATTAATAGCATTAATGCAGCAATCTTCTCTGCCATGCTGAATGCTGGCTAGACAAAATTGGAGATGTCTCCAGCCCATCATTTTAGTAAGAAGGATACTGTTTTGAACTTCCTTCACTGAGGTAAAGTGGGCTGTGCAATCATCTGCTTTAATGACAAGCTCTGGCTGAGCTGGGTCAGGGGTTTTGGTACCTGCCCTATGCTCTCACAATATCATGTGATGATTCTCTCTAAACATTCTAGCATGGATTTCCCCTCAAGTTACCTTGGCATTATAATATTTTTTAAACCAAAACATTCCGGAGCTAGTTTAACTCTGATACTTATGCCTCCAGAAATAATATTGAGAATAATGTTTTGAAAAATTTTTTGGAGAGTTTTTTTTAAAAATTTGTATAACTGATGTGACCAACAGGTTTTGTTCTAACAGTTCCCTGTATAAACGTTCTTGTGCGAGAACTGATGAACAATAGATCACTATGTAGGAATCAACAGTAAAATCAACAAGATTCATTTTATTTTTATATTTAGTAGAACCAAATGAGAACTCACTTCTGAAGGATTTATAGATCTGTAAATTATATAACAAAATCAGTGAGATTTTGAGAATGCCAATGAATTGTTGGTAAATGACTGGTCCATAGTAGCTCTGCCAAAGTAAGACCTATAACAGGGGAGACATAACCACCATTAGGGTTTTGACTCAAAAGATACATTTTAACTCCTACTTGAAATAACACCAGTTGAAAGAAACAGATTGATTTAAGTATTGGTTGTGTTTCGTGACTGGCCATCATAGTTTGGCCTTTATAGGAATGCAGGAAAAAACTAGTTTTTTAAAATACAGGGTCAAAATACAGAAGATTCAAATATGAAGTGGCCAAGAGGAAAGTTACTAACCCATATAACTAAGATGAGTTGTGAATTTCATGGAAATTAGGAGGCAATGTGTGTGTGGGGGGGGGGCGACTAAGAGAGAGAGAGAGAGAGAGAGAGAGAGAGAGAGAGAGAGAGAGAGAGGAAAGTAATTACAACAAAGAATCTCAGTTCCTTCACTTGAGTTTCTCTTTTTAGCCCCTCTAAACATTACCTTACCATATTCTGCTTTACTTGGATTGTTCTCTGCTCATGTACCATCATCCTTGGCCAGGCCAAATTCTCAACAGATTCACTACACAGTTATTATAGTAGTCACACATATATTGAGCTATGTACCTATGTCAGACTCTTTGGTAGACACTACACACCACAACATTTAATCTCCATAACACATTGTAAGATTGGCAGAGAGTGATAGTAGATGATTTGTAGAAATAAGCAGGAACCAGATCAGGTAGGGACTTGTTCACCATAGCAGGAATTTAGATTTTATTCTGAATGTGAATGAACATCACTGGAAGGTTTTGAGCAGGGGAATGATACAGTCTGATTTATATCATAAGTGAATCATCTAGATGTCCGGCAGAGTATTGACTGAAAAGGGTCAAGAGCAGAATCATAGAGACCAGTAAGGAGGTTACTGAAATGATCCAGACAAAAGAGAACAGTATGTTTGACCATAGAGGTAGTGATGGAGTGGAAAGAAGTGCATAGATTCCAGATATATTTTGAAAAATAAGAGATGACAGTTTTTCCTGATGGATTAAATGTAACTTAGTGAAGGAGAGAAGTTTAAGAATGACCCCAAGCATTTTTGTCTGAGAAAATGGGTAAGTGATGGTGCCACTGGAAGAGGATTTGAAGTGAGAATGAAATCAAAAGTTGAACATAAAGTCTGAGATTCCTATTAGACACCCAGAGTAGAAGTCACAAAGGTAGTTGAATATATGAGTATAGAGCTCAGGAAAATGCAACTGCTACACTTCCCCTCAGTGCTGGAGACTAGAACATTATGGGAAGCTATTGGGCTAGGGGGTGAGAAGACAAAAGATAAACTTTTTTTCATGAAGAACTGAATTAAGCTGCCACTACCTGTGCTATATCTTCAATATCACTATGTGATGGAAAACCTGAAAACCTATAATAAGTCTTGGTTGTGTACTACAATCCTGGGAACCATGTAGGAGCAACATGAAATGCCAATAAAAGGAAGCATGGGACATTGAGAATGTGGGAGAGAAACAAAATTATATTCTATTCAAATAAGCTTCTGCAGCAAAATTGCAAAACACCTGAAAAATCTACACTAAGAAACACCACCATGGAAATAAAAAAAAAAAATCAGAATGTGATTTCATCAAGGATGAAATAATTTTTATGGAAAGGTCTTACAAAGATATTTTTCAAATATTTCTGAGACCAAATCTATTTTTTTAATTACAATGGAAATTCAGAATTATTTTATATTAGTTTCAGGTATACAATATAGAGGTTAGACATTTATACAGTTTATAAAGTGATCTGCCATATTAGTACCCACCTGGCACTCTACATAGTTGTTACAATATTATTGACTATAATATCCATGCTGTACTTTACATCACCATGACTATTTTCTAAATACCAATTTATACTTTTTTAATCTCTTCACCCTTCTCAACCAATCCTCCAAAACACCTCCCATCTGGCAACCATCATTTGTTCTCTGTATCTATGAATCTCTTTCTGGTTTATTTGTTTATTTTGTTCTTTAAATCCCACAGGTAAGTGAGATCATATGATACTTGTCTTTCTCTGTCTGACTTATTTCACTTAACATAATACTGTTAAGGTCCATGCATGATGTCAGAAATGGTAATATTTTATACTTTTTATGGCTGAGTGGTGTTCCATTGTATATACATGCCACCTTTTATTTTTTATTAGTTTTTTTTAGTTTCAAGTATATAGTACATTAGTTAGACATCTATATAGTTCATAAAAAGATCCCCCTAATTTCTTTCTCTCTTCTTGTTTTCCACCTAGCCAATATATTTATGCTAACTACATTCCCTATGCCATGTTCCCCATCTCTGTTACCATCTACCAACTAAAAATTTATACTTCTTTAACCCTTCATCCCATTCTCCCAGCTCCTCCCAATTCCCCCTACACCTCTGTCCATCACCAAATTGTCCACTGTATTTCTGAGTCATTTTTTGATTAGTTTGTTCTTTTGTTCCTCAGATTCTGCATATAAGTGAAATCATATGGTATTTATTTTTCTCTGTCTGACTTAGTTCACTCAGCATAATAACCTCTAGATCCATCCACGTTGTTGCAAATGGTAGGATTTCATTTAATGGCTGAGTAATATTCCATTGTATATATGAGCCACAACTTTTTTATCCAATTGTCTGTTGATGGGCATTTAGGTTGTGTCCAATCTTGGCTATTGTAAATTGTGCTGCCATGAATATTGGGGTGAATAGATTTTATGAATTATCATTTTGGTTTTCTTTGGATAAATACCCAGAAGTGCAATTACTATATCAAAAAGAAGATCCATATTTAATTTTTTGAGATACCTCTAGACTCTTTTCCATAGCTGCTGTACCAATTTGCAATCCCACCAACAATGTATAAGGGTTCCTTTTTTTCTGCATCCACGGCAACATTTATTGTTCTTTGATTTATTGATGATGGCCATTCTGACAGGTGTGAGGTGATATCTCATTGTGGTTTTAATTTTCATTTCTCTGATGGTTAGCGACCTTGAACATGTTTTTATATGTCTATTAGCCATCTATATTTTCTATTTGGAGGAGTATCTATCTGTTCAGGTGTTCTGCCCATTTTTTAATTGGATTGTTGCTTTTTTTGTTGTTCAGTTGTATGAGTTTTTTATATATTTTGGATAGTAACCTCTTATAAGATGTATCATTAGTGAATAATTTCTCTCAGTCAGTTTTCTTTTTGTTTTATTGATGGTTTTCTTTGCTGTACAAAAACTTTTTAGTTTGATATAGTGCCATTTGTTTATTTTTTCTTTTGTTTCTCGACCTAGGGACATATATCCAAAAAGAAATTACTGTTAGTATTATCAGAGAGTTCACTGCCTATATTTTCTTCTAGAAGTTTTATGGTTTCGGGTCTTACATTTAAGTCTTTTAAATTTATTTTGAGCCTATTCTTGTATACGTTGTAAGAAGGTGGTCCAGTTTCTTTCTTTCCTTTTTTTGTTTCTTTTTTGCATGCATCTGTCCAATTTCCCCAATGCCATTTGTTGAAGAGACTGTCCTTTATCTCATTGTATATTCTTACCTCCTTTGTCATATATTAAGTGAGAGTATAAGCATGGATTTATTTCTGGGCTCTCAATTCGGTTCTATTGATCAATGTATCAGTTTTTATGCCAGTACCATGCTGTTTTGATTACTGTAGCCCTATTTGGGATCTTTTATGGTACTATATAAATTTTAGGATTATTTGTTTGAGCCATTGGTATTTTGATAGGGACTGCATTGAATCTATAGATTGCTTTGGGTAGTATGGCCATTTTAATGATGATTCTTCCTACTCATGAGCACAGTATATGCTTCCATTTATTTGTATTTTCTTCAATTTCTTTTTTCCTCATTTATTTATTTATTTATTTATTTATTTATTTATTTAAGTTTATTGGGGTAATAATGGTTAACACAATTATATAACTTTCAAGTGTACATTATCATTTGACATCTGTATATTCTATTGTGTGTTTACCACCCAAAATCCAGTTTTCTTTAGCTACCATATATTTGGCCCCCTCTACCCAATTCATCCTTCCTCTAAGCCCTATATTTGACACCCTTTACTTCATCCTCCTCCCCCCTTCCTCCCCCACCCTACTAGTAACCACTAGTATACAGTCTTCTGGTAACCACTAGCCTATAGCCCATGTTCATGAGTCTTTGTTTGTTTGTCCTGCTCATTTGTTGCTTTTAGGTTTACATCCCCCATATAAGTGATATCATGTGATCTTCAGCTTCTTCTGTCCAACTTGATGTCAAGTTTTGTAATTTTGATTTTTATGTAGTACTAAAATAATTAACAATTAAAGAATACATTTCATATTTAAAGATATTCACATTCAGTGAAATGTTTTTTTCAACTATAGTAAAAGTTTCATTACCCCCTTCAATTTTACTCAAATTGGACACTGTGTTTCACTTATTTAGACATCAATAAAAATTGTTACATAGAATCATCTGAAGTTATAGAAATTCTTTGTCTTTATAACCACTGTGCTTTGATTTTTTATTTGGAATCAATTTTTTAAACATGAAATATGAATATTGTATTATTACCACAGGGATTGTAGTCTAGAAGTGTACTCAAAGCAAGCTCAAAGAATGAAAAATTATTAAAAATTTTCTTTAAAAAAGAACAGCCTGGGTCTGGGGCCTATTATTTAACGAGGATTTATCTAGCTGTACTTTCTTGTAGAATAAAATAATTAAAACATGAATACTCAAATTTGGCTCATTTGAACCTAACATATACAGTACTCCCCCCTTGTCCATGATTTGTTACCCATGGTCAATTGCAGTCTAAAAATATTAAATGGATAATTTCAGAAATATGCAATTCATAAGTTTTAAATTTCATGCTGTTCTGAGTAGTGTGATAAAATCTCACACCCACCTGCTCAATCCCACACAGGACTTGAATCATCCCATTGTCCAGTGTTTTCCCACTGTATATACTACTTGCCTGTTAGTCACTTAATAGCCATCTCAGTTATCAGAGAGATAGACTACATTCATATAACTTTTATTACAGTATATTGTTATAATTATTCTATTATTATTGAATCTACTGTACCTAATTTATAAATTAAACTTTATCATAGTTATGTATTGGAAAAAATAGTATATATGAAGTTTGGTAGTATCTGTGGTTTGAGGTCTTGGAACATATGCCCTGCAGATAATATTAATCACAACATTATTTTAGAATTTAGACCAAAAGAGGATTGAGAGGAGGCCAAATTTAGAAATGCTTGGTTATGGTGCTAATCAAAACAAGACTGACTTTTACTGAATTTTATTGTTCTTAAATTAAAATTTTCTGTGAACAGTGTTTTTCCTTATTGCCTGCAGGTGGATAGAGCACTTTCACTGCCCTGCCCTTGGTAGGCCACTGCTCCACACCAATCTACTTAATGAAAAAGTGGCCTAATTAGTGTTGGGTTTGTGGCCTCCAAACACCATTATTTTAGTGTGGGAGGGTGATGTCAGTGACTTTCTATAGGTTGCGTATTTTGTCCTTCTGAGGGCCTTTAGTTGCTTACAGCATTGGTGGGGTACAACATACACCATAGTGACATAAATGACCTGGAGGTGATTTTATTGTCTGCCTTTTGAGGGGAGCATCATTGTCATTTAGGTTCTGGCAATCTTGACTCTGACATTGCCCTCCCTCTCCACCTCTCACACATGTAGGACCACCAAAGCCCTTTTTCTTTCTGCTCGTGGAACAAAGTGTTGAGGAAATTTGTCTGCAGTTCTCAGCCCCCACCCAGTTCTTATCCTCTAATGTTTGGCTAACTGTGGATCTGCCAGTCTGGCTCCTAACCCTCCATGAACTCACCTTCCTCCTTTCTCACACTCCTGCCCCTCTCTTTTATTTCCTCCCTTCCTACTACAGATAGACACAAATACATATCTTTTCACAACTTATTGGTTTTATTTTATTCAATATCCATGTAGCTGGTTGGTCTCCTATTTGATTTCTCTGAGTTAGATCAATTCTCTACAGCTGCTTCAGAAGATGCTACAGCTAGTTCTAGGTCTCTGACCCAGGCTCTGCATTTACTGGCTTCACAGGATGTTGCTTGGAATGGCTGGATTCTCCAATGTTCCTTGTTTTTGCTCAGCTCATTTTCATTTTCTAGTGTATTTTCTTTATGGTAACAGATGAATATTGTTGGCCTTATTGCTTTGTCAGGCATTCTTGAACAAGAGACAGATGATGGAGATTTTTTTCTTGAATTTCGTTGAGGGGTTTTTCTTACTTTTGTGGTTTTCTTCAGCACCTGAAAGAGCAACAGGGTGAGTTAGCAGGAGGCCAGTTTGAGAGAAAAAAGATGAAAATGTATAGGAAGGGGGACTGCCTGAGTAAATATGTGGGTTGAGGAAGGGGTTTGTGCCAAGCAAGGATAAGGTAGGGGTCCTGAGGAGATGTGTGGGGAAGAAAAGGAGCAGCATGGGTAGGGTCATCTGACCTTGCCATTGTTTCTGGTCTTGGGTTTACATGGAATCTTCCTTTCCCTCTTCCTTTTGGTTTCGTGGGTTGATTGTTTCATGCTTGTGGTTGGTTGTTCTATAAGCTTCACTGATGTGCAGATTTCCTCCCAGTGGTCTACTCCAGGGCTCCTGACCTCTTATATACAGAGATAGAGACGGGGAGAGATACTCTCCTGTAGGCAATGAGTAGCCACACCTTTCAGCTTTGTTTGGTCATCAAAAGGCTCTACCAACTAAGGATATCATTGAGGTGGCTTGGACATTTTAAAGCACTGTTTTTGACATCTCTGTGGGGACAGAGAGGCCAAGATGCTGTGGTTGGAGAAACAGGGTTTTTCCTTAATACCCCTGAAGGTCCAACCCAAAGTGACCGCTATCCTTTCTGGTCACATGGCAGTATTTCCTCGAATATTTTCCCTGCAGCCACCCCCATTCAGTGGTTCATTATATTCTCTCCCATACTTTACCTTCCATTTTGAATGTCTTACCTACAATTCCCCCAACATAATGTGGCCTTATTTAGTTCCCTAGGCAGATGTGAATCATTTTATTTCCTTCTAACCAATTTCCCTCTTGCCTGTTTTTGTATGGCTGATACAAAAGAAAGTTCTTTTTTCCCCACATTTTAAATGAATTAGAAAAAAATCAGAAAGAGAATATTTTATGATATGAAAATTATATTAAATTCACATTTCAGTGTCCATCAATAAAGTTTTATTAGAACACAGATACACTCATTTATTTATTATGTATGGTTGCTTCTGCCTATCATACAGTTGAGTAAGTAGTATGACAACTTACAAAGACTAGAGAGTCTGTAACACTTCAAATATTTATTTTCTGTGTCTTTATAGAAAAACATTGGCCAACTCCTGCTCTATTTTGTTCCACTGACTTATTTACCTATCCTTATGCCAATACCACACTGTTTCAACCACTGCAATTTTATTATAAGTCCTAAAATGAACTAGTGCAGCTTATCCAACTTTGCTGTTCTTTTACAAGATCATTTTGGCTATTCTAGGCCCTTCACATATGCATATAAATTTTAATTGGCTTTTCTATATATATATATATATATATGTTGAAGCCTGCTATATTTTTATTGTGGTGGTGTTGAATTTATAAATCAGTATAGGGAGAATTGAAATCTTAACAAAGTTTAGACTTCTATTCTGTGAACATGTTATATCTCTCCACTTAATTAGGTCTTTAATTTCAGTCTACAGTGTCTTTTTAATTTTTGATATGGAGCTTTTATACAATTTCTGTTAAATTAATTCCTAAGTATTTTATATTTTGATGCTGCTATAAATGGAATTGTCTTTAAATTTAATTTTTGATTTTTTTCCAACATCAAAATTATATATAAATGCAATTAATTATTATATATTGACCTCACATCCTGTGGCCCTTATAAATTGACTTGTTGTTTTGTAGATTCCTTAAGATTTTCTACTTAATCAAGCAGTCTGTGAATAAGTGAAATTCTACTTTCTCTTTTTTTATCTTTATGTCATTTATAATTTGATTGCCTTATTATATTAGACTACATCCTCCAATGTTGAACATAACTGATAAAAATTGACCTTTTTGCATTGATCCTGATCTTAGAGAGAACGTATTAAATACTTCACCGTTAATTATGCTATTGGTCATAGGATTTCTTGTTTATCCCTTTTATCAGGCAGAGAAAGTTCCCTTTCATTCTTCGTTTGCTGAAAGGTTTTATCATGAATGGATGTTGAATTTTGCCAAATGTATTTTTAGCACATTTTTAACTATGTTTTTCACTTTTATTCTATTAATGTGGTGAAATACATTAACTTATTTTTAAATATTGCAACAAATGGCCATTCCTGGGATAAACCTCACTTGGTAATGATGTATAATTAAAAAATATAAATTGTTGTATTTGATTTACTAATATTTTAAGAATTTTTACATCAATTTTTGTAAGTGATTGTGGTCTATAGTTTTCTTGCTTTGTATGCTAGCCTCATAAATGTAGTTTAGAGGTGCTCCTTTTTTTCTGAAAGTATTTGTGTGAAATTATTTGGTAGTACACACCAATGAAGACATCCATTATTGGAACTTTCTTGTGAGAAGGTTTTGAATTAATTTTGATATTTATGTTGTTCAAAAATTCCAGTCTTGTGTTTTGGTGAATGGCTTTTCAAAAAAATTTTTAATTTAATCTGAATTGGTGAATTTGTTAGCATGAAATTGTACATGATATTCACTTCATAGTTTTTAAATGTCTGTAGCATATGTAGTGATGCTACTACTATAATTCCTAAAATTGGTAACTCATGTTTTGTCTTTTTTAAAACAATTTTATTAATTTTTTAAAAAGTTCTTTATGCTTTCTTGATTTTCTCATGTTTTGTCTTTTTCTATTTCATTGATTTCTCCTCCTTGTGTTTATTATTTTCTTTATTTTCTATGTAATTTGGATTTGTTTTTTATAGCTTCTTAAATTGGGATATAATAATAAGTGTAATATAAAAATAAAACTATAAATTTCCTACTTAGGACCTGAAACTCACTCACAAAATTTGATATCTTGTGTTTTCTTATGCAGTTTGATTTATCTTTTAATTTCACTTGTGATTTCATTTTTAACCATAGATTATTTAGAAACATGTAGCTGATTTCTGAATATTTGGAGATTTTTCAGGTATGTTTAGGATATTGATTGCTAATTAAATTCTTCTATGGTCAGAGAACATATTTCTATGATTTACATATTTTAAAGTACATTAAAACTCATTTTATGTCCCAGAATTACTTCTATTTTGGTGTAGGCAAAATATGTTGATAGTAGTTTTCAAATATTATTAAGGAGGTCATTGAATAGCACTGTTTTGTTATATCATTGATGCAACGCCATGGGAGCTTAACTGTTATTTATATCAATTAGCCTATGTTAAATTAGTTTTATTATACATCATTTCACTTAAAATACCAGACTCTATCCATGATGTTAAATGAGGACTTATATACATCCTTACTGATTTCTTTTTCTTCTTGATTTATCAATTATTAATAGAAGTTAAATATGCCACTATGATTGTGGATTTACCTGTTTTTCCCTTAGTTTTATAAATTTTTCTTCATATATTTGGAGGTTCTTTTATTGCATACACATTTATTATTGTTATATATTATTTTCTTAAACATACATTCAATTTTCAATTATGATGAATATATATTAGTTTCAGGTATACAGCACAGTGATTATACACATATGTAACTTACAAAGTGATCACCCTGATAAATCAGGTACTCATCGGACACACCAAAGCTATTATAACACTACTGACTACATTCCCCATGCTATCCTCTACATTCCCATGATTATTTTGTAACTATCAGTTGGTACCTGTTAATCCCCTACCCACATCTACCCCCCACAAATTATCAACCATCAAAATGCTCTCTGTAGCCATGAGCTTATTTCTGTTGTGTCTGTTTATCCCGTAGATTCTAAATTTAAGTGAAATTGTATGACATTTGTCTTTCTCTGTCTTACTTCACTCAGCAAAATACCCTCTAGATCCATTAATGTTGTTGCAGATGGCAAGATTTCATTCATTTATGCATTCATTCATTCATTTGGGCTGAGTAAAATTCCAATGTATATAGGTACTACATCTTATTTAGCCATTCATCCATTGATGGATATCCAGGTGCTTTCATATAATCACTATTGTAAATAATGCTGCAATGAACAAATGGATGCACATGTTCCTTTAAAGTAATGTTTTGATTTTCTTTGGATAAATACCCAGAAGTGAGATTATTGGGTCCTTCTTTGTCTCTTTGTTTTAATGTCTGTTTTGTCTGGTATATGTATTGCTACTTCAGCTTTTTTTTTTTAATTTACATTTTTAAAAATGTTTTTCTTTCCTTCCTTTACTTTCAGTCTCTGTGTGTGTTTTCATCTGAAATAAGTCTCTTGTAGGCAGCATATGTAAGGGTCTTGCTTTCTTATCCATTAAGGTACCCCATCTTCTGATTGGAGCATTTAATCCTTTTTCCTATAAAGTAATTGTTGATAGATATGTAATTATTGCCATTTATTATATATACTTGTATATACACATATATGTATATATATATGTATATATGTATATGTATATATATGTATATATATGTGTGTTTGTATATGTGTGTTTGTGTGTATCTATATCTATATATATAGATATAGATATAGATATAGATATAGATATAGATATAGATATATATTCTACTTATAGAAGTCCTTTAATATTGGCTTAGTGGTGATGAACTCCTTTAGCTTTTTCCTGTATGGGAAGCTCTTAATCTGTCTTTCAACTGTAAGTGATAGCATTGTTGGATAGAGTAATCTTGGTTGAAGATCCCAGCCATAGGCCAAGTTCAGCTGCAGACTGTGCACTGTCCGGGGCCACCGACAAGAGTAACCAAGCAATCTGCAGATGGCTTTATCTGTGCTAGGCTTATAGGTGCCAGACAGGCTAAGACAGAAAACAAGGGTGGCTGCCACTAGTGCCAGGTTTGGGACTGTTCAGCAAGAGATACAAGCATGCTGAGACAAGACACTGCTTGTTTGCGTTTTGTGAGCCTTTGAGAGTTATTAGGAAAGTCCACAGCTTGAGGCAAAACAGGTCATTTGTATAGAAAAAATTACTGGAGTGGCTTGGATGGTCCCCCAAATTGGGAGGGGTGAGGTATCAGGGAATCACAAGGGTAGGGTGTCCAGTGTTAGCCAGGTTGATGGAGCTCAGATATGGTGGCCACCTGCATATGCACACTGGGGTAGTGGAGAACTCAACAAAGAACAATGGATTTTGCAAGCACTTCTGTCTGGGAGGAAGGTGTCCCTCCAACCCTCACCCTGAGGCCAGATAACTCAGTTCCTCCTCACAGGACCCTGCTGCTCCTTGAGCAGTTACCCCAGTGCTAGAACTCAGAGTGAGTGAGTCTGCCAGTAAGTCCATATAGACCCTTTTAGAGGAATGTCTGTGACTCCCACAGTCCTCCGTTTTACTTCAGCCATAATCTTCACTGGTTTTCACAGCCAGAGGTTGTGGAGACTTTTCTTCCTGGCATTGAAACCCGGGGCTTTGGAGCCTAGTGTGGTGTTGGAACCCCTCCCTCCTCCAGGGAACCTCCACAACCAAGATATCCCTCCCGATTCTCAACCATCATATGTGTTTGTGGGATCAGCCTATTCTGCATCTCTGTCACTCCTACCAGTCTCAAGGTGGCCTCTGATGTATGTCCCTATTTGTAGGACTTCTGTTTACTCAGAACTCAGGCAACTCCCAATGATGGTTGTTTTGTAGTTTAGTTGGAATTTTGATGTGGTTGTTAGAGGTGGGGGGGGGGGTGGAGCACAGCATCTACCTACTACATCATCGTGACTGGAAGTCTCCAGAACTTTATTATTATTTTTTTAATTTCAGCACTTTAATGATGTTCTTTGATTTTCAAGCCTAGTTGTTTCTTATATGAAGCCATCTGTAATTCTTATAGTTGTTTCCATGTTCATAACGTGCTTTTTTTCTTTGCTTTTAAGATTTTTTAAAATCTTTGTTTGCAGCAGTTTGTCTATGGTGTGTTTAGGTGAAATTTCTTTTTAAAGGTTCACTAATTTCTCTGGATCTGTAGGTTGGTGTTTAATCAAACTTTATTTTTTTTCTTTTGACTCATTCTCTCTGGCATTACAATTGCATGTATTTTCGAAACTCTGATTTTGCTCCTAAGGCAATTGAGTCTCTCCCTTTTTAAGTATGTTTTTCTCTGTTTGCTTTATTTAGGATGAATTTATTGACCTGTCTTCAAATTCGCTGATATTTATTTCTATTGTGCTTTAATCTCCTGTCTCTTTTTAATCCAATGATTTTTGGTTAAGATATTTTATTCTTTAGTTTTAGGATTATCATTTAGTTATTTTTATAGCTTTTAAATCTTTCCTGAGCTTCTCCATCTTTTCATCCATTATATCCATCTTTTCCTGTACATATATTTTTATTGACATAAAATATATAAAACATAGAGTTACCCATTGTAAAGTGAAATTCAGTATCATTTAATACATTCACAATGTTGTGCAACTATAGCTCTATCTACTTTCAAAATATGCTCATCACGCCCCGCCCCCAAACAAAATTCTGTACCCATTAAGCAGTCACTTTCAACTTCCAACAGCACCTAGAAACCACTAATCTGCTATGGATTTTCTTGTTGTAGACAGTTCATACAAATGGAATGATACAATATGTGACCCTTGTATCCTGCTTTTTTCACTTAATGTTTTCAAGGTGCATTGGTGTTGTAGCATGTATTAGAACTTTATTCCATTTTATGGCTATAAAATTGTCCACTATGTTAATGTACCACATGTTGTTTATCCATTCATCAGTTGATAGAAATTTGAGTTGTTTCCAGCTTGCGTGCCTGTTTTAAATTATTTTTATATACATAGGAGTGGAATTGTTGGGTCAAATAGTAACTCTATGTTTAAATATTTGAGGAAACATCAAACTGTTTTCCACAGTAGCTGTACCCTTTACAGCCCCATCAGTATCATATAAGGGTTCTGATTTCTCCAAATCTTTGTCAACATACATTATTTCTTGTCTTTTTGTATGTGTGTTGCTGAAGCAAGCACATGTCTATCTTTTTGATTATTGGCATCCTAGTGATTGTAAAATAATATTTCACTGTGATTGGATTTGTATTTCTCTAATGACTAACGAATGATGTTGAGCATCTCATGTGCTTACTGGCCATTTGTATATTTTATTTGTAGAATTTCTATTCAAGTCTTTTGCCCATTTTTATATCGTGTTATTTGTCTTTGTTGTTGAGTTGTGTGAATTCTTTATATATTCTGGTTACTAGACTCATATTAGATATATGATTTACAAATATGTCCCCTGATTCTATGGTTTCTTTTCACTTTCTTGATAGTGTCTTCTGATGTAAAAAAAAATTTAAATTGTTATAAAATCCAATTTATGTATTTTTTCTTTTGTTGGTAATGCTTTTAGTGTCATGTGCAAAAATTCATTGTCAAATCCAATATCATGAAGATTTATCACTGTTTTCTTGTTTTTTGTTTTTAGGGTGTTATGGTTTTAGTTCTTATATTTAGGTCATAGATCCATTCTGAGTTAGTTTTTGAATATGGTATGAAGCAGGCTTTTAACTGTAGCATTAACTCATTTATTTAGATTAAATCAGCCACTGCTAGTGGTTTCCTAGGAGGAGATTTCTTTTTAATCTTTAGAATTGTCAAAAGCTCTATCTGTTACTTAAACACTGTTTTGAACATGTATGAACCCAGCTGAAGAAAGAATAAACTCAAGAGCTCCCCAAGCCCTTAGTTTTACTTTTGACATCTTTGACTATCTAATATTAACCTCCCCTTTAAGGTATATCTCCTGACTGTTCTCTAAACAGATCATTCAAGCCAGGCAAATTGTCCATCCCTACCTGAACCTCAGCAGCCCTTTCTTGCTAAAGACCATGTCTGTATCATTAACCACTGTATCTCTAGCATCTAACATGGTACCTGGCACACACAGTGAAGTTACTCCTTACACGTGGGGTAGATCTTAAAGTCAGCATGTAAAATGAAAATCTCACAGTCAAAATTACTTTTGAAGATGCCTTGGGAAGGTGCCACAGTGGAAAATGACATCTTTCTCTCAGAAATTCCAGTGTGGCCAGCATTTTTTTCAGCATGAATGCAGATCACTGGGTTCTTTTTAATTCCCAGATTAAGTAATTGACTTGCACTAGTAGTTGGCCATGTTGTATGAAAAACTGATGTCTTTAAACAAAAAAAAAATGATACTCAGCAAACTGAGGTGTTTACATTAGGAGATGGAAGAACAGATTCATGCCTCTTAATCCCACACTCGGTCTAGGGTATATATTAATTGAGTGTAATGGTTGAGAAGATTTACCCATACTATTTAAACAATTATCTCCTGGTGTGTACTGCTGAATCAATGTAAGTGAAATATGACTATGAATGCCAGTATTGTAGACATTCAAAAAGTTTCTTGCATGAGTAACTTAATACTGTTCTTTCTACTTGAATGTCTTCCTTTTGTTGCCTATCAAAATCCTATACATTTTTCAGAGAAAAGCTGATGAACCACTTACCCCTACACCCAGCAGGCTAATTATTTCATTTATTGTGTCTACTCTGCAGCAAACAACACAAAACATTTTACTTGCTTTGTCCTCCTTTAATGCTCACAACGATCTTATGAGAATGGAATAATGAATATTTTTTCTGTTTTAAGGATGAGAACACTGAGATTTAGAGAGGTTAACTATCTTGCCCAAGGTAACTGTCATCTACTTTGCTCACCACTACCTTTCCGGGGCCAAGAATAGTCTCTGGCATATAATGCATACTCAACAAATATCAAATATTGACTGCATAAAATGATTATCAGATTCCAAGCCTGTGTGCTTAGTCGCTCTTCCAGGGCTTCTTGATGTGTTCCAACTTATGACCCCAGTCATACCTTCTTATTCTATTATCCACATATTAGCCCCAAACAAGAATATATCATGGATGTTCATTTGCTTTAAATTTGTGTCATAAACACTATATGTATCTTAAATGTTTTTTTCAAAGTCTGTTTGCTCCTTGTGAGTCTCATGTGCTTTTTACCTCCTGTTCCCTTCTCCTTCATCACAGTTCCATGTTCTACTTTCTCCTGCCCTCTGTCCAATCCTATTCTCAAATTCTTACTTCATACTCAGAGTTAAAGGGCCAGCAGCCTAGAACAGTTTTCCTCTCAGTGGGGTTCACATTTTCCAAGGGACCTAATTCCTAAGATGGAAGAAAGAAACCCTAAGGATGCAAGTTCTAGCCCTGGTTTAGAGCAGGGTTTCTCGATCTCAGCAACCGTAACATTCTGGGCTGGATAATTGTTATTGGGGACTTTCCTGTGCGTTGTAGAATGCATCACAACATTTCCACATTCAGCACACTAGATGTCCCCTTCTCAGTTATGACAACAAAAATTTTTCTAGACATTGCCCTATGTTTCCTGGGGAGAAGTATCACTCACAATTAAGAACTATTGGTTTAGAGGATTCTGTGGGGAAGTGAAGTCTTCCAGGATATCTTAAAATCACACCAGGTATCATGAGTGTAAATGCCTGCAGGGGCCAGGCAGAGATGAAAATGCAAGGAAGCAGAAAAGTATTACATTTAAGAAGTAGTGGACTTGTGGAAAACTGGAGAGTGCATGCCATATCTAAAGGCATTCAAAAGGCATTATAAATCTCCGTGAACCAGACAAAATACGTCTGAGGATTGAAATGGGATGCCAGCTAGGAGCCTCTGATGGCTCAGCTCTGGCACATGATCTTGTCACTTGGGCTAGTGATTTCTCATCCCAATTTCTTCTCCCTCACCTCACCACTTTTCTGGCTTCAAAATAAGAATGTCCCTAAATAGTCAAGGCACATCAGTTCACCCTAAAACACAAAAATAATTTGAAATTCCACTAAAGAATGTTAAATGTATATGTGCTATTCAAGTGAACAAATTTCAAAGACTATCCAATAATTTGAAACTGCCTATATGTTAAGTGGAAAGGACAATGACATATAAGAATTATACAGTCAGGAAAGAAACTCTGCAAAAGAACACCAGGAAAACAGATCAAAATGTTAATAAGGTTGTATCTGTGGGTTTTTTCATCTCTATTTTAGCTTTCTTATTTTTTAAAAAATTTATGTTTAATATGAGAAGTCTACACTTGAAAAGAGAGCTCTGTGCTGTCTAGTTCTTGTCCAGGTGGGGAAGGTGTCATGAAATCAAATGATAAAAATTCCAGTGACTAAGCTAGCCATCCCAGCCCTACCCTGTCAGAGGCATCATATCAATCAATAACAAGAGAACTTGAAGTTCTTCGTGTGCAGTTATTAACATTAATAACAATTGGAACACTAATCTCTGCCCACTGCATTCTGTTCTCTGGCTGCTTTCTGCTGCTTTTTAATGATGCACTTTTGCTTTTTCTCAAGTACTCCACATTATATACATGCTGTACTGCCCTACCTTCCTTCGATTTATGCATGTCTCTAGCAGATGGTTGGGCCAGTTCACCTCTGGTGCTTGTTTAGCATAACAGAGAGCTCAACAACTGGGGCACTCACAAGGTTCAGCTTGCATGTCTGGATCCTGGTGGGGTAAACACACAGGGTTAAGGCCAGCACTTGCCATCTTTGACCCACCTTCACAGCAATTACGGATGGATTTTCCTATTCACTTTTCAAGAGTTGTTTTTCCTCTCTCCTTTTATTCTACCCCTTCCCCCTAATTCTTTTCCTTGGTCTTCCCTAGATTTCTCTGAGATTTCCATAAGTGGTGGTGGGGACAGGGAATTTTCCAGAAAAAAATATGTCATATTGAAATGCAGAATTGGGTGTCTGCTAACCCCTGTTTTTGGTGGCTGAGCCTTAGGCTTGAAGGTCTATCCCTTATTTAATCATTCTTTTTCCCTGTCTCAAGAAAAAATGTCACATCAACCATCCAGTCTCCTCAGTATGATAGGACTTTTGAGCACATGAGGATATGAGTCATTAAAGAAATTTTGATTGGCTAACACTCTTCCAGTTTCTGGGAGCCTGTGGAGTAGTTCAAGTCACCTCCCAGGAGCTTGGCCTTCTGACTGCCTCAATTCAGAGCTACACTTCTCCCTATGCTCTTAACGCATTGATTTTAAACTCCTGTGGTCTAAGGAGTATTTAATAGATGCTTACTATGGCAAAACAAGCTTCATTTTTTTCCATTTGATCTGAGGCCTAAGATCTAGGTTTTCATTGTAAGGGCATCTAAGGAGTTGAAGGTTGTTATTGTTCTAGGATGCTATAAGCTTTGCCTTAACATTTTAAAATGTACACAGCTTGAGATGAGAGAGCTGTAAAGTGCCAGCCAGAACTTTACTGTAATATGTTATTTCCATGTGGGTGGAAAAAATTGATTTCTAATTCATAAAGTATATCCCCAGATGCCAGTCATTATGTACTTTTCCAGTTTCAGCTTAAAAGTACTCTGTGCAGTATATTCACAGAAGGCAGAAAAGAGGGTTTGATTTCTTCTCACCCCAGGTGAAGAAGGAAAAAATGGAACTTTGTGGAGAGGAAGCCAAGAAAACAGTTGGGGTGGTGTGATTGTTGGGGGAGGAGCCCGGATAAATGGTGGTCTCCATATATTTTCAGGACGTCTCTTTTCTCTCCAGAGCTGGAGGAAAATCAATATCTTGTTTTCAGATGGGTAAATGGAGTCGTCTCTTTAAAGTGCCCCGGTCAGTTCACCACACGTCGGGCAGCTGCTGCTTTCCAGGCTGCCCCGCGATTCCCAGGCTGGGAGGATTGACAAGGCGATGATAAACTAACGTGCCCCCTCAGCTCTGGGTGTGCACCATTGTTCCCGCAGCTGAGACCCTCTGCTGCTATTTGCTTTCTCCCACATACATTATTCAACAGCCCAGGAAAAGGCCAAGAACCTCTTTCATTCAGGAATTCTGTATTAAAATAATCAATTTCAAACTGAAGCCGGGAAAGCCAGCTTGCTACAGGGAGAGCCTATTAATAAGCCACCAGTCTTTTCCATTTGCATTGAACTCATGCCTGTATTGTGGTAATATGGGATTATTTTTTTTCAGTTTCCTCCAAGAAACTACACATCACATTGGTTCTCCTGCTCTTTCATAAAGAGCGTGTAGAAGAGCTTCTTCGTTTGATCCCATCATTAATAGAACACTAGAGGCCATATTTGTGCCTGCTACTCTGCACTGGCTAATTCTGATTTTGAAAGTACTTTAAAAAAGCCATTAACTCTCCATGAAATGTAGCAGGAAAAAAAGTTTTCAAGTGTTTTGTTTTCCATTCATTGGCCTTACATTTCTTGTCTTGCCTCTCCAGCCCCCTGCCTCTAACCCTCCTCCCAGTGCACGCGTGTGTGCTCTCTCTCTCTCTCTCTCTCTCTCTCTCTCTCTCTCACGCACACACACTGTAATATTCAAATACCAAGTCAAACAATTAGTAACCTTACATATACAAGTCAGAATAAGTTTTAAGTGCCTTCTAGCAGCCTCATGAAATGCTTTCCCAAATGGGTGATCTTTTCCTGTTTGATTAATAAAGGGTTAATCAGAAACTTTCTTTTTGTGGCTACCTTATTGTCAAAATTCCAGGTTTATATATCAATCTTTTCCATGCCTTTAAACAACTCAGTGACCAAAAAGTAATAATCGCCATTTTGTAATCAGTTCAACTAACATTTATTGAACATCAATTGCATATATAGGAAATCCTCAGGACTTTAACTTGGGGCATCACATTGAATCAGTTATGATTCCCCAAGTGTCTTGTGCAATGTAGATTTTTAATAGTGTTGCCAGGCTTAACAAAAAAAAATAATAAAAAGACAGTTAAATTTGAATTTTCAATAAAAAGTGATTATTATTATGTTTCATGAAGTTTTTGGGACACGCTTGTAGTCATTGTGTATCTGAAATTCAAATTTAACTGGGAATCCTACATTATATTTGGAAATCCTACTTTTTAAAGGAATTCTTGACATGACTTTGAGGTTTTTGATGTTGCTAGTACTTCACACTTACCTTTGAAACTTAGAACAGAGAGAAATTTATTCACTGAAAGCTTAGTTCAAGTTAATTAAAAGTTTACTTTTTCATGTAAGAAGATTTTTCAACTAATTTATAGAGAGATCTTTTCCCCTTCTTTTTGTTCCACAGGTGGCATAGAACAGTTTTTATTTTCAAATTTTTGTGATAAATTACTAAAAGTATGAAACTATTTTAAAGTAATTCTAAAATAACTCATAAAAAGAAATATTTCTATACCAACAGTTGATTTAATAAAGATAAAGAAAAAAATCCCAAAATAATTCAACATGTATCCCATACTGGGTCAAGGACTACTAAGCATTAGAGAGACAAAGCAAAAGTGAATGTATCCATGAAAATGCCCAATGCATGGATAATCAATGAATAATAGCTACAGCTGACTATGAGCAGGTCCTGGCAGAGGAGAGATATAGGAGCAGATCCTTGAAACCAGTGGTAGGGGTCCATTCCAGAGGACAGAAGACTCACTTAGCCTAGATTCTGCAAAGTACGAAAAATTAGAGTGGCCAAAGTACGTGATTATTGTTTTCAAGAATAAGTTCTGGTTAGTGTTTTATCAAAGGCAATTGAGGTGCTGAGGGTGCTAAAGCATAGTGATTGTCCTCTAGGAGATCAAAATAGGTTCACTAAGACATAGCACATACAAGACAAAATAAGTGTCAGGATTGCAGATATAATAGCAACTACCCTTTATAACAGGCTTACTGTATGCCAAGCACTGTGCTAAATGCTTTACATTCTTTGTTTCCTTTATCCTCACAATATCCTTTTGAGGATACCTATGTTCTTTTTCAGAGGCTCAGAGGAGGGAGAGAACTCTTCTGAAAATATTGTCTCTCAAAGCAGCAAGTATATGATTCTCATTTATCTAATTTTTCTAACCCACTACCCAATAGTATATTGATTTATTTTGTTGCAGTGGCTTTATAATATGTTTGGATATACAGTACTATAAAATGATATTTTTATTTATTGATGAAAAGGTGATTTAATAAATAATAATGCATCTAACATCTTTCTAGAGAAAAAATAACATTGTGTGGATATGATCTTTCACCACATATTAAAATAAATTGCAGACGAGGGCAAATATAAAAATAATAAAAATTGCTGGAAATTCCTGGAGACTACATGTACAAGACAGGAACAGGACTGGATACTCAGAAGCTATAAAAGAAGAGATAGGCCCACTAGATTTTATATAAATTTAAAACTTCTGTATGGCAAAAGAAACCATAAACAAAATTCACAGACAAATAATAGATTTAGAAAATTATTTGTAATACAAATGAGAGGTAGAAGATATATCCACAATATATAAAGAGCTCTTGCAAATAAAATAAGTGATAAACACCCTAAAGGAAAAATCAGCAAAGGGTATGTAGAGACATATTCACAGAATAGTAATCCAAAAAAGCTAAACAAAAAAACTTATGACAAGGTGCTCAAATTCACTAGTGGTCAAGGAGGCTCAAACCAAAGTAATGTAATATTAACTTACACTCATCAGCCAGGTAAATTTTTTTTTAAAAGTGATACCACCTCTTCCTGAATAGGTGTTGTGAGATCTTGCAATGTTTACTTTAACAGTCCTGCTCCTGAGGATACGTCCCATGGAAATAAACCATAACACACAGGGTTCTATATATAAGTGTGTTTATTGGAGCATTGGTCACACACACACACACACACACACACACACACACACACACACAGAAATGAAAACAAAGATAATGTTGTAAATAGGATACTTGAATAATTGGTAATACATCAACACAGTGGGATATTATAAAGATATCAAAAAGAATAAAATAGAGCTGTACTAGGTGGATTAGGATTTTCATGAGGGATTGTTTAATATAAAATGAGATGCAGAAAACTGTGTTAAATATATAATTTTTATAAAATACATATTTTAAAATGTGTGTAATTTCTATATAATTATTGTGCCATGAAGAAAAATATGGAAGGATACATACTGAGTTGTTAGTATAGGTCAGAATGAAGGAGATGAGGCAGTAAATGATGTGGATGGAGGAGTAAGCCATGTAAATGGGGAAATACAAAGATTGTCACTCAAAGAAAACCCTATGCATTTGTGTATTTTTCTTCTTTAATAAAAGTCTAGAAATTTTTTTTCTGCAACTTCTTTTCTGTGTAGCCCCAAAGAAGGTAATCATTGTTAGGTCTATTGCTGGTGACTGCAGCTTTCAGCATGTGTGCAAGGCAAGCTTCCTTTCTGAGGAAGAAAATTTTAATTACTGTGAAGTAGAACCTTCACCAGAGCACAGAAAGCATGTTTTTGCCCAAGATCATGAAAATTCAGAGGGTGCATTAACTGTTAAAAATAATTTTAAAAGCTTAACTCTTCATTAGCAAGAGTTGGTAGCAGAAATGGGAATCTCCCCCAGTGTCATACATTGCAGTATAACACATATATGAGTCATGTCATGAATTATGGAATTGGTTTGAGGATTATACCTCTCTGCCTCTGTGCCAAAATTACTCTAACCATTAGCATTCTATTTTCTCAAATTTCCTCTGGCTGACAATATTCCATCATAGGCTTCTGAAAACAATGTGAGATGTCTTTTAAATAAAACTAAGGTAAGAAAACATATCCTGGAAAAGTTCTAAGATAATCTGCGCTGCATTTCTAGTAAGGTGCTTGCAGTGGTCAGTGGAAAACTTTCCACTTACAGTTCCTACAACCAGAGAGGAGGTCCATCCTAACAACAACAACAAAAATCAATCCAATACAAAGACAGTCTGTTTCTCAAGGCCATGTGCCTATGTAGAAGGGGAACTTAGTATAATTTAAGGAAACAGAGAAGTCTGGAAGAAGAGTAGGTGTGGGTAGGTGAGAGAGATTTGACTGTCCACATGTGGAGTTTGATATGCATACCAGGCATGAGGTGGTAAAGGTTGAGCAGAGACTTGGAAATGTGATACTTAAATTTAGGAGACAAGGTCTGAGAGAGGTGAAAAGAGAAGACTGAATCACCCAGAGAGTCTAGAGAGAGAAAAGAAGAGGAAAGGGACTAAAAAATATCACCTCATTTAGGAATGGGTGAAGGAAGGAGAGCTGGAAAAAGATAAAAGTGTTGGGAGAGGTGGGAGAGGGAAACCAGAAACAGAGAGGAGTGATGTTTGTCACCAAAGCCATGGTTTCATGAAAGAGCTTGATCAGCAGTGGCAAATGCTGCCCAGAGGGTAGAGATGTTAAGGACTGGTAGGAAGCATGTGGATTCCACAATTAGAAGTAGTGATTTTTAGAACATGTTAGTAGTGTAATTGGTTTGAAAGCCAGATTATGAAGCTTTGAGGATTAGGTGGTAAAGAAGCAGAGGAAGTCAATGTAGAGTAAACTTAAAAGATGTTCATGGTGAAAGGTGGGGGTGGTAGAATGAGAGCAGGGTTAAGTTAGGGTGATTTGGGGCTAGTAGGACTGTGATCATCTATAAGGGTGGAAAGAAATGAGCCCAGACAGAGCTTTAAAAAAGAGGTAATAAATTGAGCCACATTCCTTGGCATTGAGGGAAGTAAGCCTAGGACAGGAGAAGGAAAACAGTTTCCTTTAAGATTCGAAGAACAGAGAGGAAAGGAGAATGAGTGAGTAGGTTTAGGGATGGATAGATGCAGAGAAAAACATTTAAATAACAATAACCTTCCAACGAAATGGTTGGAATTTCAGTATATTAACTATAATTGCATAAAGTACAAACTTTGATGTTATCTTTTCAGTCCACAAATTTATTATGTAAATAATAGAAGCTCAGCGTGGTTAGTAGCCCATCACATCACTTCTTTCAAAGTCATTTGATGATCGGTCACTGCATGAAACAGTGTAGTTGTATTGCCTCTTTGTCTCTCAGTGATAAACTCATGTAATATTTTACAAAAATGGATAATTGAAAGAGTGAATTGTCGGACAAAGATGAAAGATCAGCAAACAAAAAGTGATATTTCTAGGAATGAACTTAGGATCAAACATAACTGAAATTACAAAAAAAAGTTAACTATGAGAATTTTGTCACTGTCGCCATCCTAGAGATCCTAGAAATGTAGCCAGAGGAATTTAGGTAAGGTGGCGAAAAGAATGATGATGTCCCAGAGGCCGTGACTCCAGCAAAAACCTACACATTGAAAGAACTCTTGGAGATATTTCACAACATTTAAATGAAATGGATAAAATATTGAATGCTGATCCAAAACTTTAAAAGGTATGTGACAATTTGTCGAGGCATAGGAAATATGCTTGCTAGTATCAAATTATACGAGAAGGCAAACACTGTTAAAACTACCATTGATAAGATTTTTACAAAGTAATATGATATTTTAATTCTCAATGTTTCTAATGTTTAAATGACAGTGTACTAAATAAACAACAATTTTATTATTGTTGTTCCCCTGTATATTTACAATGGGATGGACAGTAAGAGAATTTTTAGTGTTTTGAGAAAAACTTGAAAGTTTTTGGAACAGTGAAAATTTCCTCATTGATTATTAGGATTGCTTTGCATGGTTTTAGCATTTATGGTCTTATTTATGGTTCTATACTACCTTGCTTGTATTATGATTTTCTTCAAGTAGCCCATCCTTTCACAGATTTCTTAATAAGATTATTCTTATTTTTAAGTTTATTGCCACTGCCAGGAATGGAATTCATTTGTGCTATTTTCTAACAGGATACTGCTGATAAATTAGGAAGATCTTGCTTTTTGTATATTAATTTAGTGTCTGAATACTTTGTTAAGCTCTTGTTATTTCTAACAAGTTCTTGTTAACTTGGTCCCTGTCTCCTGGAAATTCTGGCTCTAGATTTTACATGGAACAGGTGTGAGGGGGGAAAAAAGCCCTGGCTAACAGAGAGTATTGCTTGCTTCTGCTTTGAAGATGGGTCCTTGTTGACATCATTGCACAGTGGGCTTGTTTTCGAAAGCAATCTTGAGTGTCATGCTGATTGTCCTGGGTTCAAATTTCCAGTAGCAACATGCTAACTGTATGATCTAAACCCATGTGAACTAAATGTCACTAAACCAGTTTTCTTATTGGAAAGTAAAAATAATAGTATCTACTACATAGGTTATTAGGATTAAGTGCGATATTCCATGTAAAACACCTCCCTGGGAGTTAGCACAAATAACAAGATCTGTAACTGTTAAGTATTATTTTTCATTTTAATATTTTTATTGATATATAATTGACATATAACATAATAGCTTCAGGAGTACAATGTAATATTTCAACATATGTATATATTACCAAATGATCACCAAAGTAAGTCTAATTAACATCTATTACTGCATATACTTACACAATTTTTTTGTGATAACTTTTAAGATTTACTCTCTTAGCAACTTTCAAATATACAATGCAGTATTATTAATTATAGTCACCATGTTGTATATTTGATTTCCAGAAATTACTCATCTTATAACTGGAACTTTCTGCCCTTTGACCACCTTTACCCACCCCCGTCACTGGCAACCATCAAACTACTCTCTGTGAGTTTATTTTGTTGTTATTGTTGTTAAGATTCTACATATAAATTAGATCAAATGTTATTTGCCTTTCTCTGTCTGACTTATCTTACTTAGCATAATGGCTTTAAGATCCATCCATGTTCCTAATGGCAAGATTTCCTTCTATTATGGCTGAATAATATTCCATTGTGTATGTATATATTACAATATAAAAAATCATATATATATATATATATATATATAAACATTTTCTTTGTCTTTTATTATTTAAAAAATTATTATTTCTTTCTAGCCCAGCTGAGCTGTTTCAGAACCCACCTGCACTTTGCTTAAGGACAGTTCAGCAAAGACTATGGTAGATGGTTGGGGTATGTCATTGGTTTTAAATGTCTGCATCTCTTTCTCTCTTTATTTTAATGTATTTAAATGAGAATGGTGGCTTCCCTTTTGAAAACCCAAAAGTCAATAACACAAAATTCTGAGCTGGAAAGAAGGGTGTGGCATAGGCATATTTTCTCTAGTTCCTCCCGTATTTATTTGGTTGACAAGTTCTGCAAGCCCTATCTCTAATATCCACTGTTCCCTTTCCCTTTTCATTCCCTTTATATTACATCTGGACCTCAGCTTGCACTTGAACCTCTGTAGTAGTTTCTAAATTGACCTTTCTGTTCTTTCCAGTTACATTTGTAGTTGCTATCAATATGGACCTCTCTCCCAGCTCTCCAACACACCTCACTATTTCCAATGCCATTACCAGCTTCACCTCTAAACATGCCCAGTACTCTTCCTTCCTCAAATATATCCTGTGCTTTTCTGTCTCCAAGTGTACTCATTGTTCCTCCAGCCTAAAATTTTCTCCCCGTTCCACTTTCATCTTTTAAAATCTTGTCATCATCTCATGGCATGCTTTCATGAAACTCTTCTTTGATTTTCCTTTTCCCACCCTCCCGCTCAGAAATCAGAATGAACCATTTCTTCTTCCATGTTCTGAACATACTTGCTTGTACCCATTTCCTTAGATTGAATTCATCTTTCTTAGAAAAAGAGTAGATCTCTGTACACTCAAAATATCTCTGTTTAATAAATCTTTGTTTATCATGCACAAGATCCATGTCTTAAGCACCTGGATAAATCCTAGAGGGTAGCCACATCATTGTATTTGCCTGCTTGCTTTTCACCCATCTTGACTAGACTCACACATTTGAAGAAGACTGAGAACCATGTCTTGTTTACCACTGTATTCCAGGGGCCTGACACAGGGACTGGTACATAGTAGGTGCTCAATAAAAGCTTGTGGACTCAAATAATAACCCTCCAATTTTATTGATTTCTTTGACCCCATGATTTGGGCCTCCTATCAACTTCATCAACCACTACTATCACTTGAAATTGCCTGCTCCACCTCTCAGATCTTGAATTCTGAAATGCCTTCCAGTTATCAAAGCTTTCCATCTTTTGGTGGATTTGTTCAACCCCATTGCGGTGAATGATGGACCCCTGACCTCTCCCTATTCTTCTAGTCAGTCCTGGTGTGACTTCTCTCACCTTCCTTCCCAGTTCAACATTCTGTTCTGTTCTTTCCAGAGCCCTGGCTAAGATGGGGTCACTGGGGCACAGAAATTTAGAGGGCACACCAATTTTCTCCCACCACCTCTCTGGTCTCTATTGGAAGCCTTACCCCAGCCCTAGGCCAGCGCCCTAGGTAGTCACAGAGATGGAAGGAGTAAGAGGCCTGAGGTCAAGGGCTGGGAGTGCACCCATCAAGGGACCTTTTGTGTGCAGGGCTGCCCCTCCCCCTGCCAAGAGCAGTTTCCATTGAAGAGAAAGCCAGTTTCCGGCTGCTTGCCCCAGGCACCAAAAATGCTAGTTAGTGCAATGGTTCTGTCCCCTCTTCCCTCACCTCTTGACACCATGCCAATCTCCACACTGCTTTCCCTGCTTCAGAGCTACAGCAAGGCCCATCACTGGGTTTCCGGGGACCACCACCATTTCCAGCTGCCTACCCTTGGTAGATGCTTGATGGCTGCTCAGCCATCTTCTTAACTGCTAAATGTTGAGTCACAGGGAATATCCATATTGGAGGACATTTATGTTGCAAGATGGGGGGTGGGGGAGAGAGAGAGAGAGAGAGAATGGGAATACGATCCTGAGGCGAGCTTTATAGGGTTGACAGAAGAGGCAACAAGTCTCTTTACCTCTCTAAGCCTCTCTTCATTACTGCATCAGTAAAATGAGAATGACAATAGCAACTACCTTATAACGTTGTTCTAAGGAATAAAATGCACAGCCCAGTGCCTGTTACATGCAATAAGCACTTATTAGATGTGAGTGCCCTGAGTTTTGAGTTATCTTCCTGTACTTACTCTTTCCGATACTGTGGTAAAGATTAGATAAGAAAACTAGTGAATGTGCCTGTTACCGTAGGTCTAGTAAATGTTAGTTAAGAACAACTCTAGAGGCCAGGCAGCAGCTCTTCTCCCCTTAGTATCCCCACTGTTCCTCTCCCATCAAGTGATCTGATAAGATGAAGGGCTCCTGGGAGAATTTCCTTTTCAGGATCTAGAAACTTAAAACTTTTTGAGCTGGTGCCAAGAATGTTCACTGCAATAAACTTTGTCTCTCATAAAGAGGCCAGCCTGGGGTTTCAAATTCTGCCACTGAATGTTAGTCCTCTCCTTGAATACAGTGGGAGATTTAAGTGCAGTTGAAATCAAAGCCAGTATTTTCCTATCAGTGGGTTTTAAAAACCCAGGAACATTCTTATCCATGTGTTTGAAATTGCAACGAAGTATATAGTCAGAATTGCAAGAAGTGAGGCTGCTATAAACTCCTTTACTTACTTTTACCCAAACGTGTTTCTTTCCAAAGCTCAGTATTCTATATGTATGTTCATCATATGTTGTTTCCAGCTGACTTAACCTTTAGAAAAGTCATAGTCACAGGAAATGCATGCCCTGGATGTGACTTAGGCACAACAATAGCACATATCCTGCATACTTAGCCTCCAAGGAAAGTTTGCCAGTGGACACATCACTCCACATAAACTAAGCTGAACGGTCTCTATTTGCTGCATCTGGAAACACCTGATCATGGTTTTATTTTGCTTGTTTGTTTCTAAAGAAAAGGTGATGTTTTAAAGTAACTCAAAGCATTTTCAGAACGAAGTATTTTAATTTTGATTAGGTTCAATTTTTCATTTCTTTTTTTCTTTTATAGTCTGTATTTCTGGTGTCAATACCGCTAGTCTCAAAGATTTCCATTATGTTTTCCCCCAAAAGGCATATGTATCTTACATTTAAGCCTGTAACCCATTTCAACTTAATTTTTTATAAGGCATGAAACTTAGGTCGAGGTTCATTCTTTTGCGTATGGATGTCTAAATGCTCCAGTATCACTTCAAAAAAAAAATTTTTCAATTAGAGTTGACATCCAATATTATTTTATAATAGTTTTAGGTATAGAGCATAGTGGCCAAACATTCATACAATTTATGAGGTGATCACCCTGACCAGTCCAGAAGCCATCCAGCACCACACACATTTACCACAATACCATTGACAATATTCCCCTTGCTGCATCCTACATTCTCATAACTATTTTGTAACTTCTAATGTGTACTTCTTAATTCCTTTACCTTTTTCACTCAACCCACTATCCCACCTCCCATCTGGCAGTCATCAGTTTGTTCTCTGTATCTATGAGTCTGTTTTCATATTGTTTTTTCACTTATTTTGTTCTTTAGATTCCACATATAATTGGAATCATGTTACTTGTCTTTCTCTGACCTATTTCACTTAGCATAATACCCTCTAGGTCCAGCTATGTCATTGCAAATGGTAAGATTTTATTTTTTATTGCTAATATTTTCTTTATCCAATTGTCTATTACCGGCACTTTGGTTGCTTCCATATCTTGGCCGTTGTAAATAGCACTGTAGTGAACATAGGGGTGCATATATCTTTTCAAAATAGTGTTTTGATTTTCTTTGGGTAAATACCCGGAAGTGCAATTTCTGGGTAATAAGAAAGTTCCATTTTTAATTTTTTGAGAAACCTCCATACTGTTTACCATACTGGCTGTACCAATTTGCAGTCTCACCAGAAGTGCACAAGAATTCTCTTTTCTTCACATCCTCATCAAAACTTGTTTTTTGATTTATTGATAACTATTCTGATAGGTATGAGGTGGCATCTCATTGTGTTTTTAATTTGCATTTCTCTGATGATTAGTGACATTGAGCATCTTTTCATATGTCTATTGGCCATTTGAATGTCTTCTTTGGAGAAATGCCTCTTCAGGCCCTCTGCCTATTTTTCAATTAGGTTGTTTTTTTTTTTTCTTGTTGAGTTATATAAGTTCTTTGTAAATTTTAGATATTAACCCCTAATCAGGTGTACCATAGGCAAATACCTTCTCCCATTCAGTAGGTTGTCTTTTTGTATTGCTGAAGATTTCCTTAGCTGTACAAAAGCGTTTTTGTTTGATATAGTCCCATTTCTTTATTTTTTTACTTGTTTTTTCTCTTGCCCAAGGAGATATATTAGAAAGATATGACTAAGAACAATGTCAGAGTGTTTACTGCCTATGTTTTCTCCTAGAAGTTTTATGGTTTGGGGTCTTACATTTAAGTTTTTAATCCATTTTGGGTTTATTCTTGTATATGTTATAAGAAGGTGATCCAGTTTCTTTTCTTTTTTGCTTGCATGTATCTGTCCAATTTTCTCAACATCATTTATCGAATAGGCTGCCTCCTTTGTCATAGATTAAAGGACCATATATGTGTGGGTTTATATCTGGGCTCTCTATTCTGTTCCATTGATCTATGTGTCTGTTCTCATGTTGGTACCATGCTGTTTCGATTACTGTAAACGTGTAGTATAGTTTGATATCAGGTAGCTTGATACCTCCAACTTTGTTCTTTCTGAAGATTGTCGTGGCTATTTGGGATCTTTTGTGGTTCCATATAAATTTCTGGATTATTTGTTCTAGTTCCATGAAAAATGACATTGGTATTTTGATAGAGATTACACTGACCCCTTAGATTGTTTTATGTAATATGGACATTTTAACTATGTTAATTCTTTCCATGAGCATGATATATGTTTCTATTTGTTTGTATCTTCTTTAGTTTATTTCCTCAGTAACATAATTTTCCAACAGGTCTTATATCTCCTTGGTTAAATTTACTCCTAGATATTTTATTTTATTTTTTAATGAAATTATAAATGAAATTGTTTTCTTAATTTCTCTCTGATAGTTTGCTGTTGGTGTGTGAAAATGTAACCAATTTCTGATTATTAACTTTGTGTCCTGCTATTTTACTGAATTCATTTATCAGTTCTAACATTTTTTTTTTTGGTGGAATCTTTAGGGTTCTCTATGTATAGTATCATGTCATCTGCAAATAATGGCAGTTTTATTTCTTCCTTTCCAATTTGGATGCCATTATTTTTTCTTGTCTGATTTCTGTTCTGATGTCTTGCCTGATTACTCTGTTGAATAAAAGTGGTGAAAGTGGAAATCTTTGTCTTGTTCCTGATTTTAAAGAAACGCTTTTAGCTTTTCACCATTGAGTATGTTACCTGTGAGTTTGTTGTATCTGGCCTTTATTATGTTGAGGCATGTTCTCTCTATTCCTACTTTGCTGAGAGTTTTTATCATAAATAGATTTTAGATTTTAGCAAATGCTTTTCTGCGTCTATTGATATAATCATATGATTTTTATCTTTCAATTTGTTAATGTGGTATATTACTTTAATTGATTTGCAGATATTGACCTTGTATACTAGGAAAAACTCCAACTTGACCATGGTGTATGATATTTTT